>JAJHZJ010000287.1:4941138-5380415 GCA_023548195.1 Bettongia penicillata ogilbyi | reverse complement strand
TGTTCTAAGTTTTGAAGGATTATTAAATTTGGTTATGGATTAGTGATAATTTATTTAAAGATTAAATCCTTGCCTCTTGTTCCCTTTTTTCTCCTGTTTGTCTCAAGAAAGGGGCAACTAATTTTTATTTTAAAGCTAATAAAAAGAAATTTAAAAGGGCTACTTGTACCAATGATACTTCAATGTGCATAATGTGTGGTGCACTATCTCATATAATGATGTGATGCTAATTAAGAGTATTCTAGGAGTTGCAAGTAGAGAAAGCAATGCATTGAAATGGGGCTAACAGAAAAGTAGGAAAACCGAGAAGGAGCTATTAAAAATCCTGTGGTTATTCACTTTTTGGAAAGTCTTTTGACACACACTGACTATATTGACAGACCTTCTGCTTATAGTCACTCATTTCCTTTTCCTTTGAGATCATAGCAGTCTAAGCAGGGAGAGAAATAAAATGTAGCCCTCTATCACAGAATAATATACCAAGATGAAGTTGTTCTTCATTAGTCTACTATTTATATTTTGAAATTATTTTTTTTCTCTACAGTTTTACGTATCGACAATGCTTTTCTATTATAGATGTGTCCAAGTACTATATACATTCAACAGTACATACTACCCTTAAGGCTGATATAAGTTCATAAACCCAGAGTTGGAAGGACCTCAGAGGCCAGCCAGTTATACATTTTATAGATGAAGAGATTGAGGCGTAGGGAAGTTAAGTGACTTGTCCAAACTCATACGGGAAGTAATCTTCAAAGGCAAGATCTTAGTTCAGGTTCTATAACTTACTCTAGTACCTGTCCCCTTTCCACAGTACCATATGTTGCTTTGTGTATTCACCAATGGAAATTTTACTCAAATGTTCTTTTTCTGTAATTAACACAGAATGCTCACTATGGATGGTCACACCTCATGAAACAAATATGTTTTAAAAATGTGATCAGAGATCTAGAGATGGGTGGGTCCTCTGAGGATATCTAATCCAACCACCTCAATTTACAGATAAGAGGCTCAAGGTCACAGAGGTAGTAAATATTGGAGATGGGATTTCAACGTGGGTTTTGTGATGGTAGAGCCTGTCAGTGCTCTTTCCATTATATCATGCTAATGGCTAGTGATGATTAGTTTATATATAAATGAATAAACTATCGATTTATTAGATATATTTTACTCCCTATCTTAAAGTTCAACAGGTGGGGGCACTGCCCAGTCACCAATAGATCTTTGCCTCCTTGTAATCACTCTCTAGTAACAGTGCAGGTGATGACTAAATGATTCTCTGGTCCCCAGATTACTGACTGCAATTAAAAATACTTTCTTTAAATACAGAGAAAATTGGAGACAATCATTAATTAATTTGCTCTTCTTTTTTTAATGGATATGAAAGAAATGCCTTCAACTTAGTTTCCTTTATTTTGAAGGGAAAATAAATCCCTCAAAAAAGTGCAAATGCTTTCAAAACACAAATCTTTCAGGGTTGGGAACACACAGAGCAGGGATAAAAATTGAATTTCAAATCAGGGTAATCAGAGACTTGGATAGCTTAGATCAGGGGATGAAGGACTCTAAGTTGGTTTTAGGTAAAATCAATCCATAAGAATTTACTAAGTGTTTACTCTATGCTAAGCACTGTGCCAAGGATTGAGGATAAAAAAAGAAAAAGTAAAAAATACTTCCAGTCCTTAAGGAAATATATTCTAATGGGGACACAAGTTATACATGATACACACACACACACACACACACACACACACACACACATACAGAGTAGATGTAAAGGGAAAGTGATTAAGAGCTGGGGTGAGGGTGGGGAGAACCAAGAAAGGTCTCTTGCAGAAGGTGGAATTTGAGTTGAACCTTAAAAGAAGTCAAGAATTCTAAGTGGCAGAAGTAAGGAGGGAGATTATTTCAGGCATGGGGTCATCAAGTGCAAAGGCAAAGAGATGGGAAATGAAGGGCTATGTGAAAGGCAGTAAGTAGAACAGTAGGGGCTAGAGTATATGGAGAGGAGTGATGTGTGAAAAGTCTGCAAAGGTAGGAAGGGCATATTGTGAAGAACTATGAACACAAATATAGGAGTCTACATTTGATCCTTAAATTCATTTGGAGCCTCTGGAGTTTACTGAGGGTGAGGAAGGAGCATAGTCATGTAGATCTACCCATACTTTAGGAAAATAGCTTTGGCAGCTTTCTGAGGGATGAGGTAGGGGTGCAATCTTAAACGGTCATAACTGTATGAGTGAGAGATGATGAGACCCTAATTGGGAGTCTCAGGAGTAGATAAAAGAGAACATATGTAAGAGATGTTGTATAGAGGTAAAATGGAAGCTATTTGGCAATTGGTGGAATATGTGATGTGAGCAAGAGCAAGGGGTGACACTAAGGTTTTGGGCTTAGATGATTAGGAGGCTGCAGTATCCTCCAAAGTAGTAGGGAAACTCATAAGGGCAGCTGATTTGGGAGGAAAGATGGTTTCCACTTTAGACATGTTTCAGTATATAGCTAATAACCACTGAGGATCTAGTCAATATTGATCAGTCAAGAGGTCAACTCTTCTATTGGTAAAACTTAAGAAAAGCATGATTTACCAGTTTTCAGCTATTTGTAGTCATGGAATGAGGGAAAGAGCAGAGATATTTTAATTCTACCTGTTTGTTTAGAAAATATTTGTAATATCCTCCCCAATGTATTTTTGCTATGTACACTCTCAAGTAAAATTGAATAGCCTGAATTTTCAAAATTTTCCAATCAAGAAAGGAGGAAGGGGAACAAGTAGAGAGAGAGAAAGCAGAGAAGGGGGATAGAGGAGAAAACATTGATAACATAAATAATCCGTGAACAGCCACAGGAAAACAAAGTCACTTTTGATTTGAAAAATCTCTTTTAAATCTAGCAATTAAATTGTAAGTCCCCCAAATCAGCCAATTTTGTTCTGAATTTCTAACCCAGTTGTATGGAATAGAGCCAGCTTCCAAGTGTTGGCACCAAATCAATTTGCAATTGTCCCAAAAAAAGTGTTTTTCACAGGACAAATTGTTGATCTCAATTAGTAATGTCAGACACACCCCCTTCAACACAGAGAGACAAATCCATTTAGCTTAAAGTCTCTGGGAAGTGAACTGAGTTTTTCATATATCCAGGGGTCTCTCCTCTATGTGGCTACTTCTGTAGGGATAATAATGTACTACATTTCAGTAGTACATTAAGGACCTCCATAATTGCACCATGAAGTAGATAAGTAAAAATATTACTATCCTCATTTTAGAGAAGAAAAATTGAGGTTCAGAGAGTGACTTATCCTACATCAAACAGCTACTAAATGAAGGAGCTAGAACTTTTTTCTTATTTTGCATTTTCTTTTTGCCTTTGGACAAAGCTATATTCATACAAAATTCAACATAATATTTTGACTATAACTATAAATATATACATAGTTTATATATAATGAAATGTATAGTCTTCAAGAGTTTCTAGAGACTTGGGAGGTGAAATCATTAGCCTACGGACCAATACACATAAGAGGTGAGACTTGAATTCAGGTGCTCCAGGCTTCGAGGATAACTGTCTACCCACATGTGGCCCTCTAGGTCTTTGAGTGCGGCTCTTTCACTGAATCCAAACTTCATAGAACAAATCTCCTTAATAAAAGGATTTGTTTGGTAAAACTTGGACTCAGTCAAAAGGCTACACCCAAGGACCTAGAAGGCCACATGGCCTTCTGACCATGGCTTCCTCACCCATGCATTAGACCATGTTCGCTCTCATATTTAAGTATAAATATTCAATCAAACAAGCCAGTGATTTGGAAATTATATACACTACAGTTTACCCATCTTTTAGTACTAATAACTGAGATTATCAGAAGTATGGGAACTGCCAATATTCTTTCACCACTGGTGCAAACTGCAAGCTTTGAATCTCTTGCCTGGCACTCAGAGATGATAAGTGACTTAGTGTCACAGAGTTAATTAGTTGGTAGGATTTGAACTCAGATCTTATTGATTCCAACTTAAGCACTTGATCTATTTTACCTTAGTATCTGAACAGAATTAATTTTAACTTTTTTAAAAAATTAACTACTGAAAATATTTATGTTTTTCACATATGAACTTTGTAAATAATTATCTGAGAAAAGCACTTAGGTTGTACATTTGGTTTTTATAGGTTTCTTTCTTTAAAACACTGTAAGAATTCATCTTCTGGGAAAAAGAGGAAGAAAGATTTTAAAAGCATAAAGAAACATTTGAAAATATTTACCTCACTGAGTTCACCTTCTGTATTAAGAAATTCTGTGACTCCACTGATAAGCTTGGAATTCATAAATAGAGCTTCTCCATATCTCCAAGAAAAGAAAAAGAAATATTTCAACATCAGCAGATGCAATAATTTCAGAAGTGTCATGAAAAATTTTAATAATCCCATGGAAGGGTTCCTGCACCCAAATTCCCCACCTTCATCCCCTGATTCTGGCTGATGCCAGCTAGATAGAACCCATGAGACTCCCACTGTCCAGTTGCTAGGCATGGGAGTATTCTTCAAAGAAGAGTCCTTGGCTTTCAAGTTAAAATTAAACTTGAAATGCTGAAATGAAGTTGTACTATGCTCCCAAGTCAGTCTTAAAGAGGAAAACCTTAAAGCTTTTGAACATTAAAGTGGTCCAGCTGCCTGTAACCAGGGTTCAGCGGGAGAATGAAAGGCCCTGTATGTATATGATTTTCATCTTTACCAGTCATTATTTTTGCAAGTGATGGCCTTCAGATCAAAATGTTCGTATTATCAAAGCAAAGCAACTTCTTTACAACTGCTGACAACAGTAGCTTCTAGTTTTGAGATTTCAAAATAAACTAAAGAGACAACTAGAAAGGGATATTTTAATGAATATGTTTCCTTTTCTAACATTTTAATTAGGTTGAATTATTATGACCTTTGCCAGACAGACTTTTCTTTATAGGAAGGCAGGTAGTTCTATGTATGTCTTGGATTTTCTATGTCCCAAATGATCTCTCTCCTTCCAGTAACCTCTTCTTAGAATTGCTGGATTTCTTCAAGATTTAGTTCAAATGCTTCTTTCAGTGGGAAGTCTTTCCTAGTCCCCCACCCTGACCTTCACCTTGAACTACTCCAACTGCTAGACACTTCCTCTCCAAAGCTATCTTCGGTCTCCTCTATATGTAGCTTATATTTATTTCCATGCTATTACCATCAGAATATAAACTCCCTGAGGACAATGTCTTTTTATTTGGAGGGGGAGGGGTATATATATTTTTTTTTTTTGCAAACCCAGCTTTTAGTATAATGGGTCTGATAAATAGTAAGCAATAAATAAATGCCTGTCCATTGATTCTAATACTTCCTTGTTATTATGTCATCAATCAAATCTCTTAAGTGACTTTTTATAAAATCAGAAAAGCCCTGTTTTACGAGGTCAGCTAACATGGTTGCAAAACAAATTTCCATTGAGGTATATATTTCAAGTGAAAAGGTGAAAGAATTATGCTATCTTAGAACTCAGGACCTCTTCGAATACATCAAGATGTAAGAAAATAGTAATGTCTGAACTTTGTGTTACAAGAAGTGTCTTGTACACTCCGATTTCCCACGCATTCAGGAGAAAACACCCAAGAAAATTAACAGTAACCCATGCAACCAAAGTGAATCAAAACGGAACCAGTTTAGAGAGTGATAAGATAGATGATGAAGTAGACAGAACGCTGGGTCTGGAATCAGGAAAACCTTAGTTCAAATCTGGCCTTAAACATATACTAGTTATACGACCCTGGGCAAGTCACTTTACCCTGTTTGTAAAATTTGTAAAATCAGCTGGAGAAGGAAATGGAAATCACTCCATTATCTTTGCCAAGAAAACCCCTAATGAAATCACAAGAGTCAGGCACAACTGAAATGACTGCACAAAAAAGAGAGAATTAACGACCTTTGAAAGGGCATTTTTATGTCCTCATTACTAGAATCTCATTGGTATATAGACAGGTAGAAACGTATTTACTTAAGTCTACAAATGTGTGAAACAATAGAAAGAACCCTGTGAAATCAACCCAGGTGAATTTAAAGACCATTAAGCCATAACTTTTTTGAACCCTGGACTTACTCAGTCTTTCCATAAAACCAATTATCATAATCCATAAAGAATAGGCACTAAATAGTATTTAATTTAATACAAAGATATTAAAAATTATTTGCTAGGCTATTGTTAATAAAACTTTTCATCTACTTTATATGTAAATAAATTAATGCTCTGTATAACATTATCCATGAGGTCCATGCTATAACACTGACCATCTTATAAGTGAAATGTGTCTCACACTAGGATATTTTTGGATGCTCTAGTAGCAACAGTACTAAACCCTGACTTGACCTATGTTTAATACTAAATTCTAATCTATAGAAAAGAAGCATTAGCAAGAAATTCTAGAGTTTTATTTTCTTTTGTCAAAAGACTTTATCTCTTTGGCAATATGGTGATGCCTCTGCATTCCTAAATAACATTTCAAAATTCATAACATATATAGGATTTTGAAGGAAATAAACTATACTGAAATATTAAACATATTTATGTATGTTATATATTACATAATATCATTCATAAATTTTTATAAATTTATAAATATAATTTATATATTCCCATAAATGTTTGAAAAACAAGTTCATGGACCTTAGATTAAGAACCCCTGTTTTTTGTGTATAGGAGTTTGCTAATTTGAAATAACTTTATATTAAAATATGTATATATATTTCACTCCCCCAATATTTTTTTAAGAATCTCCCAGATACATGGAACCTTTAAAGTATTAAAGTTGCCAGCCACTCGGGGTTCTATACTGAAAATGCAGACAAGAAAACCAATATTCCAGGAGTATAAATACTTTTATTTGACAGTGAGATATCTGTATGTCCAAGAGTACATTAGGATTAACACATCCTCTTGGAAAAGTCCTCTTATGTTCAAGAGGCTGATAAAGATGTACTTACAAACTATGAAACTTAGAAGACATTTCTTTTTTTTTCTTTTTTTAGAAAGAAAACAACTTTTTCCTCTAGACAGTTGTGGGACAATTAAATCGAGGAGGGAAATAATTGCTCTCAGATAATTCTTTTCCTTCTATCCAGTATTTACATGCTTGATTATAAATTCAGTTTCCAAGCACCACAGAGACAACAACTGCATTAAATTAACATTTGTTACAAAATATTCAAATATTTAATAAAATCAAACACATGGGACTAAAAAAATCTCACCATGACACAAGGAGCCCCTAGAGGGAATATAACTGTGTCTAGAAACCTGAAAAATTATGTAGACTTTTTCAACCACAAAACTATTTCATGTGTTGCCAGTTGGTGGTTTCAAAAGATACTCAGTAGAGTTATGGAATAATTTATTTAGAGCTTGAAGGGACCATAGAAATTACTGAGTCCAATTCCCTCATTTTACAGCTGAGGAAACTGAAGCATAGAAAGGTAAAAAATTATTTTAAGCTCACAGAGCTAGTGACTAAGGTAAAATATGAATGGAGGTTTTCATGACTCTGGGTCTAGCCCTCAATGCACTATGCCATATGTCCTCCCAATAATCTTTCTAAGATAATTAAAATTTTGTCCATTTATCATAATACATGCATATTTCATTTATGTTCAGTCTATTCAGTTATGTCTGCAAATAATTCTAACTTTTCAGGAGGTAGACCCTATAGCTTTGCTTGAACCTCCAGAAACCCCCTTTTTTTACTTTTGGCTGCCTCAGAAAAGGTTGGGTCTCACTCCATTGTGGGCCACCATCCATATATTTATTCAAGTATGAAAAGATTATCTTTCGGTTTTACCTGGTATTTAATATCTTCCATTTATCTCTGAAAAACTTCCACGCAAGATCTCTACCATGTGGATTTCGAGCTACATGGATTATGACATCAATTGCATCTTGGTCCAATACCACCTCTGAATTCAGTGATAGATTCAGAAGCCTTTAAATATAAAACAAGGGTAAGAAGTTAGGAAGAAAATGATTTTTAGTCAGTTGACATTTTTTAATCTGAGACAATCTTGTTTTAAAAAAGCATAATTGAATCTGTCACATTCTTCAAAGAGGAATCTAGGGTCAAGAAAGTCAGACTAACATTATTTAATAATAAACAAATTAACTGAATTGAAATTGAATTAAAAAAAAACTACTAGGCCAGATTGACTTGGCCTACAAGTTTTATGCATGGCATTCCTGAACTATGCTTTTCAGAACTGCTCTTTATGTATTGCTATTTACTTGATCATTTCAAAAAAATTGCTCAGTGTTCCCAAGGTGGAGTTCTTTTCTTTTATAAAATAAAAGTTGTGGCCATAATTGTTTTCCTTAATTTAATTGTGTGATATTTCTTTAGCACTTAAAGTCTCCATGATTTTTATCAGTACTTCTCATAACCCTTCTATGCCCACGTACACTATTTTGGGGAGATGCTGGGCACCAAAAAATAATGGTCAACTCTCTGAAGAGCCTCTCTGAATGTAGCTAGGCTGATCGGTGACTTAAGAGACAAATATAGCAACCGATCTAGTTTTCAGGACCTGTCAAAGGAACAACTCAAGATACCGGAAGGACCGAAGGGGTCCTATTGGCCAGGAGGGGACATTAGAGAGAAACTTTAGTCAAAGATACTAATATGACCACATACACAGTTAAGGAACTTGAATGACTCACCGATTTAATAAGTTTCTGTCATCGCTACAAGTTAAAGCTTCTAATAATATTTTCTTCTCAGATACTGCTGTCGTGGAGTGGAATTTCATCCAAATGAACTCCCACACATCTTCATCTAGTAGTGAAACTCCCGTACAATAGACGATGTCTCTGACATTAAGAGGTATTCTAAAGAAATAACACATAGTGATGTTCTATTAATAAAGCTTTATAATCCGATAATACAGAAATCTCTTTTCCAGTCATCGTGTAAGATAGAAAATAATCTTTAAAATAAAAGTAACATGAGAATGAAGCCTTACCTGAAACAATATGTTATGTAAGCATGACCCCTGGAACATAGTACAGGACAGTGGCTAGATCTGTGATTTCTTTGTTACAGGGAACTCCCAGGTAGGGAAACTCCCAGCAATGCAGGTTGGAACCTTCTCCACTACTTACACTTTTAGAGAGCTTCCTAAGTTCTATGTACTATGTACTATGGCAAGTACAAGTTCCTAAGAGTTACCAAAGACACACAGTCAATATGTGCCAGAGGTGAAATGTCAACCCTGTTCCTTCTTGGCTTCAAAACTACCTTTCTTGCTGTCTCTTGCCACATAGTGGGTGCTTAATAAATATCTATTGGTTAATAATAATGGGTGCTATGACCACAGCGGGCGGGAGTTTTTTCTGGTAGACTTGTAGCAATGCAAGGACTTTAAAAAAATTCCCAGTGGTCTTCTAAGGCAAAATGCCTTCCACATCCAGAGAAAGAACTATGGAATTCAATTGCAGAATGTAGCAGATCATTTTGTGTGTGTGTGTTATGTTTTGGTTTGTTATATGATTTCTCCCATTCAATTTAATTCTTCTACACAGCATGACTATAGTGAAAATGTATTTAATAAGAATGTTTGAATAGAACCTATATAAAATTGTATGCCATCTCGGGGAGGGAGGGGAAAAATAATAATCTAAGTTATATGGTAGTGATTGTAGAACACTGAAAATAAATAAAATTAATTAATTATAAAAAGTAAAGGGGTAAATAAATGAAACTTGAGCTGCCAGGAATGTAATAGTTTGGTGCAGCTCTAAATCATAAGTAAACCTCTCACCAAAATATTTCACAGACTAACCTAATATAAATATCAGTCTTTGGTTCCTGGCTCATATTTGGCATGCAGTTACAGAGCTTCAGGAAACCAAGAGTGAGCAGAGAGACTCACATGCCACAGTTTTTTCTATTAATGATTTACTAGATTATGTGTTCATTTTTTTGTTGTCTGGCTCTTATTTTTATTTGCTTGGTTTACTTTTGTTTTGAAATCAAGAAATTAGGTAACATGAAATAATAAAAGCCAAGCAGTTTCCTGGACAAAAATAATGGGAACTCCAGAATATTTACTGAATAAATGAAATTTTTTTTCCTTTATACTATTTGTAACCCTTAGTTCAAATTTCACCTCAAATACTTGCTATCTGTGTGATCCTGGGCAAGTCACTTAGCCTCTGTTTGTCTCAGTTTCCTCTTCTATAAAATGGAAATAATAATAGCATTTACCTCCCAGGACTGTTGTGAGGATAAAATGAGATAATATTTGAAAAAGATTTAGCACACTATCACATAGAGGTGCCATATAAATGCTAGCTATTTATATTATCATCATCATCACTACTATTCAGCTCATGTGCTAGCTGCTACAAGACCTTGTCTGATCCTTTCCTTCACTGCCACCCCTTTCCTGCCTCCCCATCTTAGTAATATTCTCATTTCCACTGCTTAAATTACTCTGTATTTACAGTGTTCATATTTTATATTAACTTTTTGTGTCTGTTGATTTTTCTGTATAGAAGGTAAGCTTCCTGAAGGCAGGATCTGTTTCGTTTTTGTCTTCAAATCACCAGTACTTGCCATAGTACGTGCACATGCACTGTATAACATAGGCATTTTAAATTAACCATTTAAATTAATTAATTTAACCAAAAAATAACTATTTTTTTTCTGCCTCCACTTTCAGAATTGCATGTCAATTTCTTCTTAAAACCTGTCAGTGTGTGAAAAAAAAGTAGGTGCCTCGGGAAAGATCAGGATGATTTAATTTAGATTTGCCCTCATCCATAAAGGATACACTTCCCAGAGGTTCCGCTATCATGCATGGCAGTTCTGAGAATGACAAGAAACCACTAGCTGAAAGGATCGGTTGCTTAATTAAGCAAAAATTGGAACTCTCTTCAAAATTAGAGGATAATTCATTCTACAAATGACTGAGCATATAGAGCTCTATACTCAGCTTATTAACAGATATACTGTATTAGGAGTTAGCAGAACATTTGGATGCTGTGAATGAAGGAGGCGGTGTTTTTATTCTATCCCATTGAACCTGCCACTAAAGAAAGCCAACTAATTTTAGGATTGGCCATCAAATTATAATGAAGTTAGTGAATTCTTTTACTGGATTATCATGGTTTGGGATATTATTCAGTTGGTGCTTTTGATGCTTTCCCTTGACTCCAGCAGTTTTTCCTCTAAATGGAATTTTCTTAGACACCCTACAGTTATCGAACACAGTTAATTTTTTTATTTCTGAAAGAACATTCTAGTGCAAAAAAAATTTTTTAAAGACTTTGTATAGATTTCATAAAGAAATGCATTTCTGCTTTGCTGAACACTTGCTAACCTATGATTAAAACCTCTTTGTTGCATTTAGATTGTGGCTAATAACAAAGAGAAAACACTTTCTCTGGATTAAAGGAAGCCAATATCCCTTCTGAAAAGCAAGAATTATGTCTAAGGTTGTCTCTTGCCACCAGTAAAGAAGAATCTATAGAACAGAACAGGGTGGTTAGATGCCCATCAGTGAAACTGTCTTCATCCTGATGTCTATAGGTGTGTTTTTTGTGCATATTAAAATAGAAACAAGACCAGGATATTGGGATAGCAAAACTAAAAGCAATTACATGACACTTTAAAGTTTGCAAAACACTTTACATATATCATCCTACGTTATCCTAATGGCAACCTATGAGGTAGGTGGCATTATTATCACTTCTGTTTTACAGATGAGGGAACTGAGGCTAAGAAATTTTAAGTGACTTGCCCAGGTTCACCCAGATAGTGAACACCTTGGGCCACTTCAGCTTGGATTTTCCTCAGGCCAGCATCCACTGAGCAATGTAGCTGCCCCGAATTTATGCCCACAATTAATCCCAGTCTGTAGAATAGTAAGAATATAGAGAAGATGGCAACGTCAACTGGGAAAATACTAAAATCAGGCTTTCCCAAAAGAGTGGAAGTTATAGTTTCTTTGTTTTTGTATATACTTTATATGATTGGCCAGGAGAAGGGGGAGAAAGTGGATCACTTGGCTGACAAGGACCTTGCATTTAGAATTAAACAACCTAACATTACAGATAAGGAAACTAAGGTTAGTAGAAGTTAAATAATTTGCCCAAGGTCACACAGACAAAAGGTGGCAAAGCCAGACTTTGGCTCATTTTCTTTGTCATATTATGGGATGAAAATGAAGATCTGTGGGTTATTTTAAAGCAACATTAAGATCCTAGAAGTTTTTGAGTTTCTGAGAACCAAGGGAAATTATCCCTGACTCACAGAATCTTTGCCCTGGAAGCTTCAGGGCATCTAATCCCATCTACCCAACCTACACTTGAACAAAAAAATTCCTCAACAACACAGATTACAGATTTATATCTGAAAGGAACCTTAAAGATCACTGAAGTCCAATCCTTTTAATTCACAGATTAGGAAACTGAGACTGAGTGAGGTAAAGTGACTTTCTTTGGATGACACTGCAAAGTATCTGAAGCAGGATTCAAACCCAAATCTTCCTGATATTATCAGCATTCTATTGCCTACACCTATTGCCTCTAACTCAACATAATAATAACCTCATAATAACAAATAGTTTATGGTGTTTGAAGGCAACATATAAAGTGTATTAATAAAGCATAGATAAAGCATCATCATCATTTCATATATTGTTGAGGAAACTGAACCTCCAAAAACGTTAGCTGATTTATTTATTCATGGTCACACAGGGACTAGGTGTTAGAGGCAGGATTGGAACCCAGATGTTCTGGACTTCAGCTCCAGTTCCCAAGCTACCACTGCTCTCTAAACCTACCCACCACATCCAACAGATGATCATGTACCCTTTGCTTAAGAATGACAATAATATCAGTAACAATGATAATAACTTATCTGGTGCTTTAAAGTTTGGGAAACATTTCACATAAATAAATCATCTCATCTGAAGATCGCCATTGAGAGGATACTCACTACCTGACAAGAATGTCCATTCTACACTAATTATTTGGAAGTTTTTCCTTATGCCATTCCTGAAAACAAGAGAATAAACTTAAGTTTTCCGCAGGATATTGTTGAGATCTGATGCCACCTCCTAAGTCTTTTCTTTTTCTAATTATATAACTTTGATTCCTTCAACCAGTTCTCATTTGGAAAGACCTAAAGGTCCTTCACCATCCTGGTTGCAACTTCTCTGGATGTGCCCAGCTTATCAATATGTTTCCCAGGTGGCTCTAGAGGAGAAAGTAAGGCTGACAACTTTGCACAGCCCTCCCTCACTTAAATCCAATTCACTTGCAAGTCATGACATCACCTTCCTGATGTCATGGTCCTCTTTGAGAATGAAGGACAAACCACAACAATCCTTCTTAGAATGTAGTTCACAAAAAGGAACATAACCCTTCATTCAGATGTGGCCTGACCAAAGACAATAGGGCTGTTACCTCCCTAGCTCTAACATAATTCTATTATACCTCTAAAGACTACATTAAATTTCTGTATTGGCAAGTGCCCCAGCATATACAAGGGAGCCTGCTATCACAGGTTCTTAGATATGCATCAATAAAAGGAAAGGCCAACTTTTGAGGGGTCAACAATCACTTTAATTAGTTCAACCAAATGCTTCTAGACAAACCTTTTTATCTTTTACATTTCCAAAGTTATCAAGCCTCCTATTTATTCAACAAAGAAAATACAGAGAAATAAAAACCAACAGACAGGGCTCCACTGCCTGAATTATAACAATATTGCTATAAACTTTACATACATCCCTGGATCAAGAAAGTCTTTACATCTCAGCTGTTGGGGATCTGAATATATGATCACTCAGAGTCTTGACCAGGTAATCACAAGATCATTCTCATAAGCAAACCTTCAATATACCCCAAGGATATATAAGGTAGACTCAGTTCCTTATTGTCTCAGAATCAGTAGGCACAAAACCCACATGGCTCAGCACAGCTGCAAACCATCAGGGCTCAAAGGAGACTGAACCCTCAGATGCTCACAATTTAGCCTAAGTCTGGGTAACAATTTCAAAAAGAAAAGAAAGAAACAAAGCCCACTTTGCTTGCTATTACAGTTTCTCAGCTTAGAGATCCATGATGACTCTGGCCTAATTTTCTGTCCACTAAAATTCTGAGATCTTTATCACATCAAACAATCAAAAGACATTTATTAAATACCTACTACATACCAGGCATACCAGGATGAACTGTGTGTTCGTCCTTTGTTGCCAAAGAAGACCATGCCATCAGAGAAATAATGACATGACTTACACTTGACTTTGTTTTGAGTGAGGGAGGTCTATGCAGGTCACCAGCCTCAATTCTCCTCCAGAACCATCTAAATCCAGTGACCAGATATTCATCAGGATGACTGGAGATGACCCAGGCAGGATGAGGCAATTGGGGTTAAGTGACTTGCCCAAGGTCACACAGCTAGTGAGTATCTAGTGTCTGAGGTGATATTTGAACTCAGGTCTTCCTGACTCCTGCACTGGTGTTCTAACCACTGTACCACCTAATTGCCCCAATTGGGCACTGAAGATATAAAGATAAAGATGTAGAAGTCCCTGACCTCAGGGAGTTAACATTTGATAGTGGGAGATAAAACGCATGCATATTTGGCACTTAACAAAGTACCTGGCACGCAGGAAATAACAGACACAAATGACTGTTGATTTGCATTTTGTCCTTATCATTCAGTCATTTCAGTTATGTCCCACTCTTTGTGACCCCATTTGGGGTTTTCTTAATAGAGGCACTAGAGGGGTTTGCCATTTCCTTCTCAAGGTCACTTTACAGATGAGGAAACTGAAGTAAATAGGATTAAGTGACTTGCCCAAGGTCACACAGCTAGTGTCTAAGGCTGGATTTGAACTCAGGATTTAACTCCAGTACTCTATCCACTGTGCCACTTAGGTGCATATGTATACACATACATATACGTGTATATATGTGTGTGTCTGTGTGTGTGCACACACACACAACAAATATGGAATGGAACTAGTAACTGCTGAAATCAGGAAAGGCCTGGAATAACTTTTGAAGGAAAGTAGAGATTTTAAGAGGAAGAGGTGTGGAGGAGTTTGTTCCAGGCATGGCAATGGCCTGCATAAGGAGCAATGGAAGATAGGATATTTCATGTGAAGGACAGCAAGATCAACATGGATAGAACATAGAAGTTCTGAAGGTGTGTAAATTGTAATAAACCTAGAAAGGTAGGTAGGGTGGAGGTACATCGCTGAAGACTCAATGGAAAGGGTCAAAGTTTGAATTTTGTCCTAGAAGTAACAGACACTGGAGTTTAGTGAGCATAGGAGTAACATAGTCAGATCTGCACTTTAGGAATATCACCTTGGCAGATGAACTTTTATCTAGCCATGTCTTCCTGTCCTGTCCTTGTGAGATGGAGTGAATCCAAGTGTAAGCCTTGGCACTTAGCCTTATTAAATTTCAACTTACTAGATTTGGCCCAATGTTCTATCCTGTCATATTGGATCTGGATCTTCCTTTTGTTATCCATTATAAAAGATGGCTGTCCCAGTTTATTGTCTTCTAGAAACTTAATGAGCATACAATTTATGCCCTTGACCGAGTCACTGACAAAAATGTTGATTTCCCCATAATTCTGAAATGGCAATGCAACACTTTTTGTGAAGAATTCTACTGGAGTTAATATATGTCTTGGAGAAATCATGTGTACACAATTCTACTTACCAGTGTGCTATGTCTTGAAATGTTATGGCTTAATCAAACTAAAACAGGGAACTTCTTTATTCACACTGATTAGAAAATTAATTTCCAAAATTAAACATTAATATCCTCTCACCCTCCTTTCATGTAATAGACATGTATACATATATATGTATATATACACACATATGTGTATGTTTGCCAGAATATATTTTGCTAAATTTCTGTATTTTTCAAATTATTCTTTCTTCTCTCTCATGCTCTGTAACCAGTCATTTTCCAAATCAACTTGATTACATCTTGGTGGTGTCTCTTTTACTATCTACAACTCTCCATTCGTATGATGCTAATCTAGTTAAAAACCTCTTATTTTTTCATGTGCAAAAAATATGTACTAGTGTTTCCTATTTGTAGTTATTCCCTCCTCCAGTCCATTATTCAATCAGATGCCCAAACAATACAATGTGAAGTTATAATTATGTCACTTCCTGCTCAAAAACCAGGTGGTATGAGATTTAAATATAATATTATAAAATAATAGAGTATATGCATGTACATATATATGTATGTATAAATATATATATATGTATTATATACACATCTATACCTATATACACATATGTGCTGGTATTTACTGCCCTACACAATTTCACTGCAACTTCTGTTTCTAGCCCAATCTCCAACACTTTTGTTTTTGATCAAATTTTGGGTCAGTAATTGCCAAGTTATTTCTCTTATTTCCTCTAGGGAAGCCATATTAAGGCCAATGCCAGGAATGTATCTCCACCTATTGCAAACTTCTTACTTAAAAGTCCAGCTCAGGCACTTGAGATACCCTCTCCTCCATGAAGGCTTGTCTGTGCCTCTCAACTGAAAGAGAACATTTCTTTCCAAATTTCATGAGGCCTCATTTCTGGTTCTTTCCTTGGCTCTTATTCTCATTTGTGTCATTCATTTGTGTACACGTTGCCTTATTCTCTATTTAAGATTATAAGCCCCTTGATGGCAGTAGCTTCAATGTTTTCACATTGGCATTCTCAGAGTCTACCATAGAACCCGGAGTAAAGTAGGAAATAAATGTTTAACTGTATTGGACACTGAATTAAATATCAGTAGCAGCACTAATGTGAAATGTATACCTAAATTATATTGCCTTCACTTTCCAAAGATGCATTTTTTAAAATTATTTTTTAAATTTAATTTTATTATTTTTTTTAAAAGACAGAGAAATAAATCTAGGCCGGCATATACTTCAGGAAGATAGCAGGTGATAGTGATGTCGAGTTCCTTACTAACCCAAAGCTCTATAGAGCAGAAAAGGAATGTACAAACTTTACAAGCATGATACTTGGAGCCACCATAAATGTCACATGCAACTTTTTCTCATCAGAATTTTGTCCTTGTTTTATGTGTTTGACAGTTAAGTTTTGCTTTTCCTCAGTACTTAGTGCTTGGAACATAGCAAATATTTAGTAATTTACTGTCAATATAGGAAAGATGTGATTATCCACAAGGCCCTGGAATCCATCCTGTTCATTAACATGGTGAGCAATCTATATCTGTATCTATATCTATATCTGTATCTATCTATCTCAATAGAAGATTCCCAATGAGGCAAATTTATTGGAGGACATGGACCGAATTCACACAAGAGGGACATGTAGGGATGGATTGAGAATCAGTGAAAATAAGGCAAAATTTCATGAGCATTGTATAAGACACAGTGTCAGGCACTTCAATATTTATTGGTAGTTGATTAGGATAGATCAAGGTCTTGAGCTTCCTTTCAGTAGCTATTTAAGTCATATTCTTTTCTCCCTACTTACTTTTGAAATGATACAAATTACTGTGATCTCAATTCAGATGTAATAGACAGTGCCCCATTCCTGTCTACCTATCTTGTGGGAATCTCATGTATTTCCTTCCATAAGTTCACCCTGGAGAGCTATTCAAAAATTGAGGGCCTTCTTTATTTTCTTCTCACATCATGAAGCTATCCATGGAAAACCAGGGGTTCTTAAGTGTGTAAAAATGGATTTGTGACTTTTTACTACACTTATTGTTCTGGGGAAGTGATTTTTTTTTTGGTGTAATTTAAAGTCATTAGGACCAAATCACACACACACACACACACACACACACACACACACACACACACACACACAGAGTTCCAGAACACGAGCAGCAAAATCAGCAGAACCTATGGTGATGAGTGGTATGAATGACTCCTATGAGATAGGCAGAGGGGGGTTCCTCTTTCTGAAAATGAAAGTTGTTTATGAAAAGGTGACTATCTCCAAAATCACTTCTCTTTAACTACTGCTTCAAAAATTAATCTTTTCATTGAATATTCTCACACTTGGGAATGAAAACTTTTTCCCCCTTATTTAATAATTAAAGAATATTGTATTGGCTACAGATGAGACCCAGTATATATAGAGGGTCACCATCTGGTGGCCCTTACTCTGGTAAATGTATGAGAGGACATGGGCAAAATCTTGCATGCTAGATAGACAAGGATGGGGTGGTGATCTCTATCAATGGAAGGAATACCTAAATGGAGATCCCAAACTTATTACAGTATGAAAACTTATCCTGCTATTTCTAAACAGTCTGTGAATTTGAGTTTTAGTCCCTAGCACACTGGACATAGGAATGTTATAAAATAAAGCAGCTGCCAAAGTGAACCTTTTTCTTTCTTTTGCCCAGAGTACTAGCATTACAGAAACAAATTCAACTTGTTCTGAACTCCCCTTACTATTTTGAGCAGTCATAAGAGAAAGAATCTATTGGAATAACAAAATTAACTTCTACAAAGCATTGAATCTCAATGTATCATGTCAAATGATTTTTATTTGACTACTATTTGGATAGATTTAATTTTACTTTACTGCACCTTTATCAGGTGCAGTCTTTCATGAATGATAGATATAGTTCTTCCTTAACAGTTATACTTTGGGGATGGGGCAAAAAGTTAAATGGAAAAAAATAATTCTAAATACCCTTTAATTCAGGAAATAAAAAGTTGCTGCTTATTTTTAAACATGTTATAGGAAAGAAAGGCAATCTGTTCAATTATGATTAACTGGCATATTAAATGATCAGGAGACTCTAAGATTCTGAGTTGTAAGTCTAGATCCTGACATCACCAACAATCCTTTATTAAGCACCTACTATGTGCCCGACACTATTGAAAGCTAATGGTCAAGTGCCATCAACCAACTATAAATGACTTTAAGCAAGTCACTCTTTGTGGACCTGATGTTCCTCAGTGTAATATGAATGAGTTAGAGGAGATGATACCCATTGTTGGATCCAAATCTATGATTTGTTGATTATTTTTACTGGCAATTACATCACTAATATATTGAAATATGGGTGAAAATAATTTCAAAGACTAAGAAATTAGAATTGTCAATCTAACATATTCCTCTTTTGTCCATAAATATCTTCTTTTTCCATTATTTGTGAAACTTATATCATTGACATATTATTATGCATGTCCTTCATCTTAAATTTTCTCACTCATTCTTATGCAAGATAATTTGCTTAATATGTCTGAAAAATGAAAGCTCCTTCATTTTTTACATATCTGGGGATAGATCTTTAACCTTCCTCATTCTCAGTTTCTTCCTCTGTGAAATGGGGAAAGTAATAGCAGTTACATTACAAGGTTGCTGTGAGGATCCAATGAGATAAGACGAATAGAATTCTACAAAGCTCAAAGCACCATCCAGCTAGCTCTTACAGCTAGCTGTGGTTAAGTCAATTCTCTGAATCTTATCCAAATTTCTGAAATAGAATTTATTTTGGATCCACTTTCCCAGCTTAGTCTCCTTGATTAACTTGGACATGACAATGTCACCATTCAGTGTAACTAGTTTACAGAAACATTCTAGCTGTCATTCTTTGATTGATCTATCAACATAAAAAATCCTTCTAACATCTTTAAGTGACTCCTAAATATGGTTGTCAGAAGGAAAGGAAAGCAGGATATCACAGTATATCCAAGTGTTCCATTTTAACACATTAATATATTTCCTTTCCATATCTGGGATTCTTTCCCTCCTCATTTCTCCCTCTTCTTCTTCCTGGCTTCCTTCAAGTCTCAGCTGAAATCCAACCATCCGAAAAAAGTCTTTCCTTGTCTACTCGAATGTTAATGCCTTCTTCACTCATGAGATTATTTCCAATTGATCTTATATATTCTGAGAAGTGCTCTACAGGTTTCTCCTTACTGCCAAAGGGGTCCATGATACAAAGTTTGGAATCTCTGACTACGGAAACATAAAAGGAACAGTCTCCTTAAAGACAGAATTTATTGGGCACAGAACCTAGCCTCCTCTTCTCCCTCTCTCAGAGTAAAAAAGGAAAAAGAAGTTGCAGCTCCTCAAAAAAAAATCCTTTTTTATTTGAAATTTTATTGTATAGTATTCAGAGGTCATATGACTATGCAGATAAATTTACGCATAAATGCAATTGTAAACCAAGGACAAGAGCAAAATTATTTAGTTTTATACCCTGCATCCCTATGAAGGCTTTCTAAAGTTCTATCTTTCCTGAACTAATAACTCAGCTGATTTTAATGATCATTTTATAGAAATTTTCCCATTATATCTTCACATCTCTGGGAGACATGTCCTATTTTCGCCATTTTACAAATGAGGAAACTGAGGTTCTGAAGGACCTTCCCAAGGTTAAACAGAAGTTTCTTATACTTGAGATAATAAGAGAAAAAAGTAGTGAAAGCATCCTCAGCTGCTCAGGTAAATAACTACCTTAAAAATAAAGCAAGGTGAAGTTTTTACATCAGCTTGTAGAAAATGAAAAGGATAATTTTAAAAAATATATCACTAACTATAAGACCTTAAATTTAAGGTATTGTAATAAAGCTTTCATAGGCTCTTTATAGCCACATCAACTTTTACTCCTGTCTTTGCCCACTAAATATGCCACTGAAGTCTGATAAAAGTCCTGGCAGCCACATCAAATAGTTTCCTTGCCATGTCAACAAATGCCCATTGGCAACGAGAGAACAGAATCTCCTATTTCAAGCAGGTAGTCACTGGACATATGGAATGGATGCTAGGTAGCAATGTATTTAGAAGGGCATCTTTTTCAGTGTTCCAAGTGCTTTTCTTTATCTGGGAAAGCCCTATCATTGGTAGGCCAAGCTACATTTGTCCGTAACCATTGAAACTTAACTATAACAAAAAAGAAGACAAATACTGGAACAAGGGAAAGGGGAGGTTCACAAGCTCAGACTGTACTTCCTGGCACTTATACCTGAAAGAAGAATAGATGTGGAGAAACCTAGTGTGTAACACTCTGTTTATAGCTCAAGCTAAATGATATCTTTGAAAAAGATGTCTGATAATATTTGTTAAAAATCTTAATTTTTAATATATCTATAGCAAGACAAGTAGGAGCATTTTGTGATGGGAACGGGAACAGGCGTAAAAAAAAGAGATTCTAAAGATAAAGCAAAATTATCTTGTAAACCACTGCACTTTCTTAAAACAGCTTCTGCAATTTAAATAGGACTGGTTTCCATCATATGTGATGGCCCCTCAAAGGATGAATTAAAATTAATATTTCATATGACATTCTTAAGCTTGTGTATTATGCTATAATCAATTTTTACTCGTATGGCAGATATCCATTTTACTGTGGAAAACAATCACATGGTTCTCACCTTCCATCAGTTTTAGGTTAGGATGAGAAAATGTTGTTTGAACAAGGAATGAGATGGCTTAGATCAGTACATTCTTTCACTCCCAACACCCATTCATTATTTCTTGTTTCCTTCTATTTCTTTTAATATGCAGTTCAGTCAGTGACCAATTTCCGCATAAAAGACAAGTCCTAAAATAAATATTCTTTTCCAGTGTGTTATTACTCACTCACTGGAAACCAGATTAATGTAATCTTTCGTTGTTTTCTTTCTCAGTTTGGTTTATAAGCATTTCTCAAAATTATTTTTTGGAGATGAATTCCCTATTTTTCCTATTTTCAGCATTTTATTTTCTAATCACTCCAAACTAAAACCAATGAAAAATCATAGAATCATAAAATATTTATTTTGAAAAGACCTTTGTGGAGCATCTATTTTATGCCTCTACCTATAGGTAAGATAATAACACATATATGAAAACGTTTAGCTTTTTCTATTGGGCTAGATAATTAGTTTCTTTTAAAATCAAATAAAACTATATGCTCTAACAGCAGAACTTTAGGTTTCTTAGGGGGCAGATATTGGGGAGTAGAGGCAAAAGATTAAGGAGTTCCCCAGGTGATGTCAGGTGAGAGATCATCCTGTGATGTTCAGAAGATGGGGGGAAAAGAAGTGGTGGTTGGAGACTTCTTGCTTCAGAGATGGGAGGCAGCTATTTGTCAACCTGATAACAATAATAGAGGAGTCTATGGCCTTTCCAGGGCATGTATCCAAGCCATCACAGATAACCTAGCAAGATTTGCCCAAACAGATGACTGTTCTGTGGATTCTGGTGATTCACTCGGGCACCAGGATGAACCCGGGAAACACTTCCAAAGATCATTAGGTCCTGGGCAAGAAATTTAAAAACCATAAGGAAACAGGTGCTGTTTTCATTGATACTGCTCACTGATAGCAAGGAAAAGAGCAGAGCAAACCTGATCCTTACAAGACAGTGACTGAAAATAGGATTTGGACATCTGCTACAGAAATGACAGCTCCTGGCCAGGGATGGAGTGCAATAAAAAAAATCTGGAAGGAACAGTCAATGACCACAGTTTTATAAGAGATACTTGTATCCTAGGTGCAAAAAAAGGAATAATGTGTTATGGAAATAAGGATGTTAATTCTTCCCAATTCTTCCCTAACATCGTGGGGGCAGGGAGGGAGGGAAAAAGAGAGAGAAAGACATACAGATACACACACACACACACACACAGAAAGAGAGAGACAGAGACAGAGAGGGGCACAGTGGCAGAGAAAGCAATACAGAGAAAAAAGAGAAAAATTAAGAGGCAGAGGCAGAGACAAAAGAGACAGAGAGACAGAAACAGAGAGAGGGTACAGGAGAAAAAGAGAAAGAGAAGAGGAAAGAGAGAGAAATAAAGACAAGAGACAAATACACAGACAGAAACAGAGATAAAGAGCACATACAGAGGGAGAAAAAAGTGAGAAAGAAAGAGGAAGGATGGGAGTTAGGAAAGGAATGGGAAAGGAGGAAAGAGGACAGAAGGAAAGTGATAGGAGAAACAAAAGGAAGGAGTGGAGGAAGAATCAGGGAGAAAAAGAAGAGGGAGGAAGGGAGAGAATTTAAGGAAAAGAAAGTAGAAAAAGGGGGGAGGACAGGCTTAAAGTTCATAAAGCAGGATACAAAGTAAAAGTACAATGTCAAAATTACAATTTTGGAACCATGTTATCAAAAAAAATTGTATGATATCCAACAAAAAAGGCCAAAAAGTAGATCAGATAAAAATAAGTAGAGCAATTAAGGGATTAAAAAAACACAATAGTTTTAAAGGAATGAAAAAATCTGATTAACATACACATGAATAAAAACATGATGACAAGGGAAGAAACAAACATGGGAATAGATAAAGAGAGACAAAGATGAGGAACACAGAAGAAATTAAAGTTAGGGGAGAGAATAGTTCAAGCAGTGGGAGGACAGATTTTAAAGTTATATTGCTGAACAGGAAGTCACCAATGTAGGATTCTTTAATTTTGAAGTAATAATTCAGAACTTACACCTCTTTTGGGGGTCACTCAAAATCTGTAATACCCTTCATGGTGCACAGTAAGAAATACTTTAAAACAAATGTAGGAAAATTAAGATATCTATGGCAACCCACCATAAAACAGAGAACAGCAGGCTACTCTATAAATAGCTCAAATAGCACAACCTAATTTAAATCTTAAAAGGTATATATATATAGGTGTAGAAGTTGTAAAATGGCTTATAAATTACCCTAACTTCTTCATGAATTCTTGTGTTAAAGATGTGATAAATTGTTTCCTAATAATCATAGGGAGCCTATTTATCCATAGCTTCTCAATTCACATGCTCTCTACACATCGACACACATTTCCCTTTTTGTTTGTCTCAGGCTGGGGGGATATTGCAAATTCACAGTGCCTGCTAGGTTAGGAAATACACATTTACCAAAGAGATTAAATGTATTGCCTGAATTGAGATAATTAAGTATCAGCATCTGGGGTTAACTTTTAGATTTGCATGATAATTAATGGGAATGTCACATATGGATTACAATAATAAATACATATGAAAAGCACAGCTTTCATTTAATCTGATTATGGACAAGAGGAATTGATGAAAATCCTACTGGGCCACATTAAGTGGCATTTGGGAAATCACATTTTCTGCACCTACAATTTATAATAATCATTATCCTCCTTTCTCTATTTATTTTTAAACTAGGTATGAAAATTCCACAGATTTACTGAATTCATCGAAGACCAGTATTTATAAATATGAGTGTCTAAACAAGGAGAGCTTATCTTCATTTTGGAGTCACTGAAAAGACCACTGAGGTTAACAAGATGTATCCTCAAGCTCAGAAAGACACTTCAGTGGTGATTTTGTTAATTTTTTTAAGGCAGAACCATGATGCTGTCATTACTGGGGAGCATGAATAATGTACTCCTTTACACATGAAAGGGTTGCATACCTATCATCCCAGGGAAAACCAGGGAAGGAAAAAAAAATCCCTATCTCTTTTTTCTTTCAGCCAAAGAAGCTTTTTCACTGTTTTAAAACCCAAGTTTGAATTTCAACAGCCTCATTATCGGGTTCAAATGTAATGAAAATGATACTGTCTCTTGAAAAAAAAACAGGAAAGAAAACTTTTTTTTTTTTTTTGTCACCCAACAGTGGCGAGAGTACTGGACTTGAAGTCAGGAAGAATTAAGTAGAAAATTCTGGACTTACAGAACCTGTGAAATTTTATAAGATAAAACATTTTATATTATGATATTTTATATGATGAAGTCTGTTTTTAAGGAATTAGAGTGGGTAGTATTAAGGGTGATAAAAGAGTATTTATAGAAAATTAGCATTGTATTAGGTACCAGAAAGATCATGAAACATCTCTGCATCCTCCCAGAGAAGAAACTATAACTGGGTTGGAAAATGGCAAATCAGGCTTAATGCGATATTATATATGTGTAGAAAATGTAAGTAGAAGACAGTGATTCTGGGAAAACATACCTTGAACATTTTAACACATAGCCTATAGACTTTGAGAAAGAAATATGAACTATTTCTATTTTATCCACCTATCTATATATGTATATACAAAAATATATAAACATTAGTATAGAATGATACATTTGAGAAAAATAAAACTGAATGTCTCTAATTAAGGGAAGATATTAAAAAAAAATTCCCTTCAATGCATTGCATTTCATAACTTAAATTATAAAACATTATTTCCTGAAATTATTCTGCATCTTTTAAAACCAAGGTGTTTAGAATAACTTCAAAATCATGAACGAAGTCCCTGAAGACTGCTTAAGAAAGAAAAGACTAGAAAAACCATTCAGCATTCATTTCAGTTTTACATTTGTTGACAGATGTTATCTTATCTTTGTGCCAAGGATTGTCTGCCCCAGTGTTTTTGCTTTTCTTTTTCTTTCATACCTGTGAATAGTCATGACATATACATATGGCAAGGGGTGGGGGGGGGCAGGGGAGTTGGGTGGGTTTTTTTTTTTGGCTAGGTTTCATTTTTTGGTTGGGAGAGAGAGGTGAAGAAGATTGTGACAGTAAAGAGATAAATAAGATAGGACAGAACCTGTGATTTCATTGGTATGAGGAAACTAGGTAGCTATGTTCACAGTGGATGGGCTGCTGGACCTCGAGTAAGGCACACGAGTTTAAATTCAGCCCAAGACACTAGCTCTGTGACCCTGTTTCTTTCTTTCTCCTCTTCCTCCTTCTCTCCCTTTTTTCCTTTCTTCCTTCTCTTCTACAAATATGTCAGCAGCTTTTTTATACCTTATAGTCTTTGAGACTTGCCTACAGCAAGTTAAGTGACTTGACCACAGTCACATAGTATGTGACAGAGGAGGGACATGTGCCCATGCCTTCACAGTTTCAAGGTGTATGCAATACATCACCTCTAAATATGATTACAAGAGCACCAAAAGCTAAGAAAAATATTACTAGTTATAACTATAATTTTTATTATACTAATTTTATTATTATGATAATGAACAATAAATAGAAAGACTCGGTACAAACAATACCGAAATGAAGCTGGATACAAAATGGGAAATTTTAATAATAACATCTGTTAGTTTGTTGACAAATGAGAAACAGACTAAGTGACTTGGAACTCCGTGAGCCAGAGTATTCCTACTGCTCAGTGTGAGTAAAGCAAATATTTTGGAAAACAAGAGAAATCCTTGCAGGTCAAGTAAAGAGCAAATAAATTATAACTAAGAAATAAATCAGGCTTTCCTTTGTTTGCCTATCTACTTATAGATCTAACTAGACTTGTACTATTGGTGGAGTCAGAAATTTAGAAAATAACTTTTCAATAATAAATCATTTCACAAATCTTTTTTCAATATAGCATTAAATTTAGTGTGATAATCTAATGACTAACTGTGGAAGTGTTATCTTAAATAATGCTGTCACAATATATTAAAATTAAGGGTGAAAAATATTAAGAATATATTGAGAATTATTTTATATTAAATCAAGTCAACTTTTCCAAAGCATATTTTTGCACAAAAATTAGATATACAGAATAAAAATTATTGACCATTTGTTCTCCATACAAGTTGAAAAATGGAATCATGGAATGACAAAGTGTCAAGATAAATTCCACAGTGTTGGAGGAAAAAAAAAGGTGTGGAGGAATATAAGTGATGATTTCTATATTATGAACCAAAATTTAGATAGGCATATGGACAAAGAGACAGAGAGATAGATGGATAGACAGATAAATAGATTAGATGATAGATAGATAGATAGATAGATAGATAGATAGATAGATAGATAGATAGATAGATAGATAGATAGACAGATAGACAGATAAATAGATATTATGGCCAATATGTAACATGGATATAAAGACAAATAAATTATTCAATTATCAGGGCATAATTGGAACACCTGGGAATTAAACTCCCCATTAAGCTATACATGTCAATTACAAATTTATCCAGATTGGCTAACACCACAAGTGAGTCATTTAGTAAGACACTTCATGCAAGACTGATTTGGCTTTGCTTCTACTGAATTCTTGAAATAGTATGGAAAGATGTTACGTCAGGCTTGATTCCTGACGGAATCAAGGACAGTGTTCTACCCCCTTACTCTCTAGGTATCCCTCCAAACCCAGCATATATTCACATTAAGATACACTTTGCAGAAAGGTGTGATTACTATCTTCACCTAAGGTCTTTTCTGTTTTCCAAAAGAATTTGCAGTCATTTTAAATTGTAAGTGCTTCATCATACATCTGAATGATTTTGATTTACATTGAGAATGAAGCATGTCATATGTGCACTTGAGTCTCAAAATAGCAACATTGTAAAGCAGTAACACCATCAAAACTTTGCCTAGTTTCACAACTCAGGTACCTGGGTTATTTTCTTCTCTTGGCAAATGACAGGAAAATAATCAGATTTATTGAAAAGCCAAATGACTTCCAAAGGCAACCCTGGGGGCAAGATGGTGTCACAGCACAAGAGTAAAACAGACTTTCTCAGCAGGACAACACCCTGGGAACTGATGCTTAGGATGCTTATCTGGACTTAGCCAAGAAACCATTATCCATTACAGAGAATTGATCTCACAATGGTAAGAAAGTTTGTACACATATAAATTACACACACATATATACAAAAATAAAATTCTTCCAAAATGAGAGTTGGATTTTAAAAAACTCAGGCACATCCCTTCCATGGAGACAAAAACTCAATTACTGAAGTATGGGCTTGATACTTTGGGTCTGAAAGAATCTATGCATCTTGTCACCTCCATGGGGAAAAAGATAAATCACAGCATCATAGATTTATACCAGAAGGAAATCTTAGAGAACACCCAATTTAGCTCCTGATTTTACAAATTATAACAGTAATCTAAGTAAACTAAGGAATCTAAGTAAGTCTGGGCCATTTTGTGGGCCACTGGCCATGCTTAACGAGGCCCCTATTAGTCATCAGGCTGATATGATACATGATACCTGCATAAAGCATAGAGTTGGTGTGAAAGTTTCCTTGGGGGAAGATATGTGAAATGATTTTAGAAGCTACAGACATATAGATAACGCAGGTTCCTTGACATGACCCTGGTTTCCAGCTTGACTGCCTATGGTCTTTGATCACTTACCTCTTGGCTGAGATGAGATCTTATTTCTCTCCCATCTAAAAATCTCATTCACTTTTGTGCATTTTCTAGTATATTTGAAATATATAACTTCTCCAATTGCTGTTTATTATGTGATATAGATAAATAGATTTACTAGCTATTCATTATTTTGTATTGTCTTTTGAGTATCCAGAATTTTATCTGTAGAGGCAAGCCAGTAGGTGTAAGCTTAGGGATACCTGCCTCCTCAAGAGTGATGAAAGAAATAGCTTTTGATCTGAATCTATTGTACCTATAGATTAGCACTATTAGGGGTAGGGTGGAAGTAGACATAATTCTAGCCTGATATCCCCTCTTGGAGACCAGAGGAGAGTGAGGCCAACAGCATGTGCCAGTCCTCTCCTTTCTCCCTCCCTTTCAGCATGCTGATGGTGAGGTAGGCACTGTCCTAAATGCTAGTCTCCTTTGAGGTAGGCAAGATCTCAGGTGTCTTTCATGATGACTGAGAGCTGTGTTTAGACAACTCATGTGAACACACAAGTCTTACATGGGTTCACAAATATCAAGAAGGAAACTGAGAGGTAAACAGGGAAGTCACTTACCCAAGGATTTAGACAAAGTCAGGGACAGTAGCAAAATTTGAACCCAGGCTTTTAACTGCAAATTCAGCACTTTTTCCACCACATCATATACAGGGTTCTCTTTCCCCCATCCTCCTTCCTTTCCTCTTCTTGTTTCTCTCTGTCTCTCTAACACACTACTACCAACACTTTTTTTGAACTTCTTGATTTCTTTTTTCTGACTGTATTTTTTTAAAAACTTCGTTACTTCTACTGAGAAAACAACCTCAATATCATCTTTGTAATCTCATTTTTACTCATTCCACATGTCTAATCAGTTGTCAAATCTTTTCTACTTCCAACCATCTACTTATTTCCAGTTCTTAGCAAAGTGTCTGGCATGTAGTAAGCACCTAAAAAACACTTGCTGACTTGACTCATTTCTATCTCCTTTCTACTCACATGGCCACTACACTAGTTCAGGCCTCACCTCTTATCTAGAATATTATAGTAGGCTCCTAATCAGTCTCCCCTACTTCAAACTCTCCCCTCTCCAATCCACTCTCCACACAGTTGTCTAACTGATTTTCCTAAAGCATAGATCTGACCCTGTCTCTCCCATACTCAAAACACCATCTCCTAATTATCCAATCTCAGATATAAAGTTCTTTTTTTTGGCATTCAAAGTCCTCTACAACTTTCCTAGTAAGTTTTACAATCTGATTATACATGACACATTTTATAGACCAGCCAAACTGGCCTTCTTTCCATTTTCCACCAGTTTTACGTAAGTTATCCCTCATGTCTTGAATATGTTGCTTTATTATCTGTCTCCTAATTCCTATTATCATTCAAAGCTCAGATCAAATCTGACCTTCTACATGAGACCTAATTTGATTCCACACTTATTAGAGCCTTCTCACTCTGAGTAGTTTGCATTTATGTGTTCACATTATCTATCTATCTATCTATCTATCTATCTATCTATCTATCTATCTATCTATCTATCTACCTATCTACCTATCTACCTAATACACATACATGCCTCCGCCTTTTAGTCTGGTAGAATATAAGCTCCTTGAAGTCATGGTTTATATTGTCAAACCCTCTGTTAGTCTTGGCTCATTGCTTGACAAATAATAGGAATTTATTGAATAATTTATTATTCATTGATGGAGTCTCTGTTAGGTTGGGAAATCTGAGGGAGAATGGAAGAAAAAAGCCCAGATTTTCTGGTCTGGTTCAGAAGTGGATTTTAATCTAGCTCTCAAACTAATGATTCCCAGGAGTAAATAAGAATCCCTTTTTATTTCAGAACTGGGGTCATTTTCAAAGTCCTACTGAACTGACAAAGAATCAATTCCCCACCTTCGAAGACCATCATACTTTCTGGGGCCAGGATATAATTCTGTAGTTCACTGTTAATGAACAATGTCAGAGTTTCCCACAAACATCCCTGTGACTCAGAATTTTAAAGGATGTTCTCCCAGTTACCTTACTTCATTAAGTGATGGAAAAGTTAGTATATGATCCTGAGAATTTCCCCTAGTTATTTTATTCAACAAGGAATGGAGAATTTAGCAGGAACATGTCAGGTCATTGTGTCTGCTTCTTGGACTCGTATACCAACTGATTTAGAAAGCCGAAATGAATAAGACAGTGATCTCTTACGGTTTTTCCATTCATGTGATTCAAGTAATCCTATGAAAATGCTTACCTTCTATTTTTTTTTTCATTCAAATGGTCAAGAAAATAGGATGTCTGCTGAACTGAATTACAAATATTTTAAGTTGGTTATGCTTCGCCATATTTTCCCCTCAGTCTAAATGAATGCTATTTAGGCTGCTATGAATACTGTTTTGTATTGAACTATCCCTCAAGGCAAAATTAAAAGTTGTGCAGGAATCTATATATAAACAGGTTAACTTGTTGTAAGCTGTACACTGCACAATGTGAAGCAGAGAAATCATCAAACCAAACTAGAAAGTAAGCTACAGTATCGCCTTACACATAGGTAACAATGTAAACCATTAGAAATACAGCACGATCTGATGTGAATCACTTAACATATTCTCCCGGAACACAATACCCCTTATTGCTACCTGACTAAGCATATAGAAATTCAAAATAATATCTGTTATTCTGTAGAGGAAATAGAGTTGCCAATCTAAGGTTAAAGTAGGAGGTAAGAATTACACAATATCTTTTAAACTTTGAATTGTAATGCAAGTAATGCCCAACATAAAAAAGGTACTTTACATAAAGGAGTAAAATGTATATAAGGCAAACATATAAACCTCTTTGAATGTAATATTTACACTGCCTATTTTTTAAGCCATTCTAAGAGTAGAATAATATGGGCTTTTCAAATAAAGAAATGTAAGCATATTCAAATGAAAAGAGAAAGAATAGATTTAACAAAGATTATTAAATATACTCAAAAGTGATGATGGCACAGGTATAACTGTTTACCAAAAATGTCTTCAACTCTCCCTCCCTGCTAAAAAACTCAGAAAAATATATTATGCCATAGTGTTAGAGAAAGGAAGCAGAATCCAAAGAATGTAGAAATATCATATAAGGTGAAAACTTCATGAAATAACATCAGGCAGTTGTAAACATTAGAGCTCTGTTCCATGCTATATACAGAGAGCTATACCAGCATGAGTATAAACCATCCAGTCTTATAAATCAAAATCTGGCTATGAAGGTAACTTCTTGCCCCTCAACATCTATGCCAATGACTTAACCTGAATTACCACACTCTACAAAAGAGAATTCAGACAATGAAAAGATATAAAGGGACTTGACTGGGTTGGAAGTGGAAACTGGAAGATGCAGCAATGCCAGCAAGAAGGAAAATACTTCTGCATCTAAGAGAGAGGTCTGTGGTCAGTCCTATATCCAAAATTTATTTTGGGCATGGATCCAAGCAAGACACCCATATTGTCCAATATAAAGGGGCTAAGGATGGAATACTTATGAACTAAGAGATGCTGAAAGAGATGGGACAAAAAAAACTAAAACAAAAAAGAAAGAAACCAGAAATTAACTACTAGAAATACAATGAAAAGGTTAAAAGACCAAATGTATAAGAAGGAAAAGTCAGAGTATAACCCAAGCTCACAATCAAGTAAACTGTCAAATTCAAATTGACAAAAAATAAAAATGCCAAAAGGTGGTAGAAATTAATGTATAATTATTATATTTTGAATCTAACCTTGGTTTCAAGCCTGGAATATTGCATAAGAATGCTGTCATTGGTAGAGAGAAGAGTAACTCAAGCTGTGTGCCTCTGTGAGGGGTGGAGTTTGCTTGAGAGCTTGGAGGAAGATAAATCTTTTATTCTCCTTCCTGCTCTGAGAGAGAACACTTGTGGATCTAGATCCATTTTGTGGAGATATAGGAATAGAAAGAGATGAGACTTTGGAAAGTAAATGGAGGGGAGGCAAGTCAGTAGTCCAGTACATTCCTGATTTCTAGTTCTACCTCTCTAGAGACTTCAGGGCATTTCCCTGAAGGAAATCTCTCCAGTTTGAGATGATACATCTTGTCTCTAGTGTGTGAGCACATTCAGTCTGTGATTGTCTGGTATGACAGAATCTATATAAATTCTCTGATTTCTTTTTGCTATCTGCTTGGATAAATGTGGTTATTTTCTATTCGCTATTTTAATGGTCTTTTGTGTAACTATTATCAGGTAGAAAGGGGTCAAGAATTCAGATGTAAGCATGGCACACCCATTCCTCATTAAAATATGTCAATCAGGAATGTGGCTTGAACTTTATCCCTAGACTAATAGTATGTACACAAGCCAAGAGATATAATTTTAGTCTGACACAGCCTCTCTGAGGAGTACAGACTGGCCATCCTCATGGGCTCCACTTCTGTTCTCCAGGGAAGAATCAAAGATTCCACACAAGATTCCTAATAAATCCATGAAAACACCCCCACGAGACACATTCTGACAACCCTCCAAGGACATACACATATGGGCAACAAACAGTTTATATGAATAAAAATGGAAAAAAAATTCCTGATAAGAAAGATTATTCCTTGGACTCCCTAGAGATCTTGGAACAACAACAGCAAATTCAGACTTAATCTAAAGAGAAATAAAACTTAAAAGAATATATTAAGAACGAAATTAGGACAGAAATGGAAACTTTCTGCCTGAAATCAAAGGAGACAAATATGGTAGAAAAATCAGAAAACATAACAATGAACACAATCCAAAAAAGCAGAAGGTCTACCATTAAAAAATGATGGATTTGGAACATAAAAATTAAGACAGAAAAAATGAGGCAGAGCAGAAATAAAACTCAGTAATGTTAAAAGCATACAAGAATTTTGTATAGGCCACAATGACTGAAATTAAATGCAGGTAGAGCAGAGATATCTTAAAGATTATAGGTGTCTGAAAAGCACATGGTAAGTCTAAAAATCTATATACCATGTTGTAACAAATAGTACAAGAGTCAAGAACCTTAGAATAAATACTATGTTAATTGCTTGATCAAATCCAAAAAAACTCTCAGAGGAAAATGGTTAAGTGGGGTTATGCCCCAACAGTCACTAAACTGTCTACACTTTTCGATTCAGCTAAATCACTACGAGGCCTATATCCAAAAAAGATACATTAAAAGCAAATGAATTTATACTTTACAATAATTATTTCTAGTAACATTTTTTTGTGGTAGCCTAAAATTGGAAACCAAAGGAGTGGCTACCTGTTGGAACACGTACAATGTGGTATGTGAATATAACGAAATATTGTTATACTATAAGAAATGAGAAAATAATTTTGGAGGAAACTGTGAAACTATCTATAAACTGTTATCGAGTGAAATGAGAATCATTAGGAGAACAAATTATACAGAAAAATAACTTTGAAAAGAAGAAAGGAAGCATACATTTAAGTGTTGTCCATGTGCCAAACACTGTGCAAACATTTTATAAATATTATCTCACTTGATCCTTACAACAGTCTTGTGAGGGAAGTGCTGTTATCATCCTCACTTTACAGTTGATGAAATTGAGGGAGACAGAGGTTAAGTGACTTGTCCAGGATTACAGAGTTAGTAAGGGTCCGAGTCCAAATTTGAACTCGGGTCTTCCTGACTACAGGCCCAGAACGCTATCTCCTGTGCCACTTAGCTGCCTCTAGAAACACTTAAAAACCCTGATCAATATAATCAAAAACCATGAGTCATAAGTCTGGAGAACTCCCCGCTATAGAGGTAATAGACTTAAAATTCACAATGAGACATGTATTTTTGGAAATGGCTAAAATCTGTTTGGCTGGACTAAGCGTATTTGTCATGACTTTTTAATTGCTCAATTGGGGAGGCAAAGACACTAAGTGCATGTAAAAATAAATGAGTAAATCATAAAAAAAAATAAAAATTTCACGTTTAAATTAAACTTGATGGTCCATAGTAGTTAAAATTTCAGAGTTTCAATAATAAACAATAAAGGTTATAAGTATCCAGGAGAAAGACTTTCTACTATGAAAGAACACCAATTTAAATAACCTAGATTACTCTACCATTCCCAAGCAACTGAAGAAAAGGATGGAAAGGGATATTCAAAAAGCAAGGGAACTCAGGCAAACTAACAATTTTTCTTTTAATGTGGAGCCTAAATATAAATGGAAATTGTCAGACTTTCAGCAAACGAAAGACATTGAGTCATTTCTACCTAAAATAAACAAAGAAGGTGGATAGAATATTCAACTTGCAAGCTCTCCAAATAAGGAAAGTACCAGAAAGATAATCACAATTATCGAAACAATAATAAATAATAAAATCTATTCATTATTTATATATATTATTTAAAACCTATTCTTTTAAAAAGTAGAAAAAAGTCAAAAAAATTAAGGAGAGTAGTCAGAGTAATAGTAACAGCAGCAGTATATTGCTTTAAGGTTTACAAAGTGCTTTATAAATGTTATCTAATTTCATCCTCACACAAACTCTGACAATTAGGCGTTATTAATAAGCCTCATTTTACATATGAGGAAGCTGCAGCAGAGATCAAGTGACTTGCCCAGAGTCACACATCTAGTAACTGGACTAGAACTCAGATCATCCTGACTCTAGGCACAGAACTCTATTTACTCTGTTTCCTAACAACAAAAGATCATAATTAAGGGGCAGTTTTTATTTTAGAAAATTAAAAGCAAAACTTGTGGGACTAATGATTTAAGGGGACTTTGAAGAATTGAAAAAAATATTGGAAGAAAAAATGAATTGAATCTCCATGGATTAAGTTTGGCAGCCTTTTGTAACTAAATCAATATCTTTTTTTTTTCTTTCTGGAGGCCTTTCATGGAATGAAGAAAGCTATCTTGAACTGAGCAAAGAAGGGATTATAGTTTCTTTAATTTCACAACAAAGGGAGTGGGAACTACAGGAAATAGGATAGACAGCAATGCACTAAAAAAATCCAGTTAAATGAAAGAAAATGGCAAATGAATAAGAAAATGAAGTCCTACGATGTGCTATGCACATGAAAACAAATGTAAAAAAAAGGATATAGAAAAGGAAAATGAGAGACAATAACAAACTTTCAATGCATCAAATAGTTATTTTTTTTTTAAAGTAAGAGTTGGAAACATCCTACTGGGCAAAACAAAATAAAAAATTTGCAGTGTCAATAGAGAAAAAGAAATAATTTTATGTTCAACAGTATCATAGATGAAATAGTGTGAATACTAAATAGATTTGTCCCCAAATGGCATAGCATTTAAATTTATAAAGGGGAAATTAACTGAATTGAAAAAAAAAAGACTGTAGTAAATGAACAATTCAAGTAGTTTAATGTTCCTTTCTTAGAGCAGGATGAAGCTAATAGAAAGATGAACACAAAGAAAAACAGAGAACAGAACTATCTCAGTATTTTCTTTGTACTTAAAACATATATAGTACTTAAATACAGAGTTTGGCACATATCAACGTCTTAATATTTTTTAAAAATTGTATTCATTCATATAGATCCCTCTTGGATCAAATATAAATTTCTGTTTGTTTTTTAAAGCCCTTCATAACACGACCCCTTCCAATTTTTTTTAGTATTTTCTGCATATGTATCTGCAATCTACATTTTCAACTACAGTCTCCCATGTGTGGATTCCTCTCACTCTCATCTCCGTCACCTACTTTCCTTGTACTCTCAGCTAAAATCCCACCTCCTGAAAGAAAACTTTCTCAGTTCTACTAAATATTAGTGCCTTCCCTCTCAGATTATTTCCAATTTATCCTGTATACAACTTCTTTTGTAAATAGTTGTCTGCATGTTGTTTCCCCTATTAAACTGGGAGTTCTTCAAAAGCAGGGACAGATTTTTCTTTTTCTTTTTGGCATACCTAGTACTTAGCACAATGCATGGCATACAGCAGGTACTTAATAAATGCTTACTGAATGAACTGAATATATGCTGCTTTGAGTATTTCATTCAACACCCAATCTTCCATCACCTCAATGTGGTTATTCTCTCCCTGAGAGCATACTGCAAATGACACATACCTTTTCATCCTGTAGGATTCTTATCCTTTTCCCCCTACAAATATACCAAAGCATAATTCCTTTTTATAAATACCTGGTTTCTCTAGGGCAATTCAACAGACCAAAATATTCAGATTTTTCAAAAATAATTAGAATATAGATTGATTCAATTTATGATCTCCTATAATTCTTGGTTATTTTTTGTTCTGCTTTCTACGTATCCACTATTCTTGGTTCCAATGCATTATTTTTCAGTACACCAACATATTATTTATTAATATTATACTAATAATACTTATGCTACTTATTTCCCACCCAATATATCAAATTATGCTGTAATTTGTAAAATTCCTGTTCTCGAAAGGATTTGTTACCCTGACTGTTTTTGATTCTTTGTTACTGAAATCAATTATCAAACCCTACACACCATATCTCTCAAGATATATCATGAGAACATGTTATTTCTCTTTCTTTATTATGATTTTCAGCAAGTGATTGTTTTTTAGGTAACCAAGATAAATAAAATCTGATCTATGACTCCAGAGTCACTTAAGAAGACATCAAAAATTCATATAAATTGATGCAAAATTATTACAACTTGAGAAATGAAAAGATCACCGAAAGCAATCTGAATAATGAGTAATTGAAAAAAAAAAAACAAACCAAGAACCATCCCCAAACACAGATAACGAAACATGTCTCACTCCTCAAGAGAAACAAGGAACCCAAAACTTAAATTGCTGCATACTTTATTAGACTTGTTTTTTTTTTCCTGAGCTGTTCCTTCACACCAAGGGAGGGTTTAATTTCAGGGTAGGGAAGTGAAGAGGGGAGGGCATGTCTAGAAATTATTACAATATAAAAGGAAATGCAGAAGAGATTAATAAAATTATTTTTGACAAGAAGAAACTACACGTTTGTTCTCTGACAGTAAGAACAATGAAATTCAGCAGAAATAATTGCACTACTGTTTTATTGCTTACAATCTGAAACATGTAGATTAAATCTTTGAACTCAGCTTTTGATAGAGCTTAGTGGGTAACATCTGCCCTAGCGGCAGGAGATTAGGCAATAGATATTTAGGAGTGCAGTATGGTCCGTTGAGTAGATCTTAGTAAACAAATTGCTATTTCCATTTAACATGTTACATGCTTTACTACAAAAGAAAGTAGAATAATAGAAAAAGGACAGATGTTAAAAATTATTCATTGATGATTTAAAAACATATTTTTCACATATAAATTACCTAGAGATGATAATTGCTTGACCACATTAAAATTTTTTAAAGAGTAAAAGTAGTAAACATATTAAAAATCAAACATACCAGAGGTGATTTAAATAATCCCCTCAAGGGAGTCCATGATAGATTTTGTGGATAGCTGAGTCTGGTCTAGCATAGACTTCCCCGAAAGGACTACCATAGCTCACTCTGCCAACTTTTCCAAGCTCACAGTGCTTGCAAAGCAAGTTCCTCCAAAAAACCCAGTGAAGCATATATTGAGAATATTATTGTAACAGGAGATTGAGATTGGTCACTGAGAGTCTGTCCATATAAGCACATGCAGCATAATCTATTTGAAATAATCCTCATTTGGACATGTATGCTGCCATGTATTATGTGACTTAGTGAAGAAAAGCCATTTTGATTGACTATTTGATCCAGAACTGAGAATGTTTACAAAAGGAACTAAGCAGATGATGAAGCCCTCTTTTCTGCCTGGCTGATTCAAATGAGGAAGATATACTGTAAGCCTCACAGTGGGGAGGGAGTTCAGGCCGTAATTTCTATCCAAAACAACATGTGATCTGTGACTACAAGCCTCTATTCTTTGCCCAGCATAGCAGTGATAAAAGGCAGTCAAGAAAGGGCAAAATCATGCGCTGGCTATGCCTCTTTTATAAATGAACTTGCGAGGGGAATGGTTTATACAAATTTCTATAAGTCTGAGCCCACTCTTGTCAAGGAATGTAGTCATATATAGAGAAGAGCAGGCCCACAATATGGGGGGGTAAGTTTTGTTCTTACTATATTTGATTGATAAATATTCCTTTGGTAATTAGTGCTAATTGGTTAAATGATATTAGGATATAATTAGTAGGAAGCATTGATACTATATGGAAGATAATAACAGTAGTCGGCAATTTATATTGAGAACAATATATTGGAATCGAGCTTGAGTTGACAGCATTAAAAAGGTAATCTCATCCCTATGGTGTATCTCTAGTTCTCTGAGAGGAAGGTGTAACCTTGCTCTAGGGTACTTGACTCACCAATGTGAGTGTGAGTTGGGATAGCACCCTATAGTGCTTTTATGGGTTTCATTACCATGCCCAATTTACAGAAGAGGAAATGAAGGTTCAGAGAAGTGACTTTCCCAGAGTCCTATGTCTAATAAGCATGCTTTGATTCAAACCCAGATCTTATTTCTTCCATGTTAGCACCTTTTAAAAAAATCAGATGCTAATTGCTACATATAGACAAATAACATTATATAACATTAAATATGGGGATGGTACTATCTTTTGCATAATACATTTGTTCATTTAGTAAACATTTGTTAATTGTACTGTAAATTATTTTAGACACTTGGGAAAATATGAAGGTAAGACACATCTACTATCTTTTAAGGAATTTATAACTTCATTTCACTGCATTCCTGAACACTTATTAAACATCTAATAAATGCAAGATGTTGTGCTAAAGGCCAGTAACAAAAGAAAAAAAGTAAAACAAAACTATAGAGTAAAAAGCATGCAATTCTGAAAATAACCTTGAAAGAGTTGTAATCCATATGATTAAAGCATAGCAATTGATTTTCTGTAATCTTGATGCTTTCATTTAAAAATGCCTGGAAAAATCCACTTGTACAAAGTAAGTGCTTGACACTTACTTTGTTGAATGGGTATATGGAATATTGTCATCGTTTACAAATACTGCCATGCAGATCACTGCTGTAGATGACATTATAATCAGTAATTATGATTATGGGATGAAATTATACATAGACTCTAAGACTGTTAGATTTCCCTCTGAGGAATCATTTAGTCCAAAGGAGAACTACAAGAGATCATTTGTTAGGTAGGTAGGCAGAGAAGGGATGGAGAGAAGGAGAGAGACAGAGACAGAGAGATGGATGGATGGATGGATGCATGGATAGATAAATGAATGGATAGATGATAGAATGAATATGAGAGATGGATAGTTTATCTCTATATATCATATATACTTTTATAGAATTCACCATATAGCACATTTTCATATTTTCAATATTTCTGACATAGGTTAACATCTTCAAGATCTTAGTATTATATTTAGCTATAACTATAAATGAATACAAAATAGTAAAAAAAATGGCTAAAATAACGTGATGTAAAAAAAAAAATAAAAACATTTAGATTTGCAGTGTTTATGCTCTGTCTCTTCTTACCATGATTCAAATGATACCAATCTAACAGTCATCTCATCCTGTATCTTGAGCATTTATGGGAGACATCTGCCATGATTGGTTTGCGCTCCTCTCTCTTAATTTGTCCTATTTTAGTCTTTTGTTTCAATAACAGCATTAGAGGTTTAATAAATGTTTACTGATTGATTCAAGACCCAGTTCAGGTCCCATGTCCTCCACAATTATCTTCTCAGATACTCCCATCTTGAAAACAATCTTTCCCTACCCAAATCTTTATAGCACTTTATGCATCTCCTTGGCTTTTGATACAGTCTACTGGGTAGCATATTTATTTGTGTATATTAGATTGTAATCTCTTTAAAAGTACTACATTGTTTTTCAACTTTGTGACAAGTACTTAATAAACTGAACTCAATTTAATGACATTAACTTTATGATAATAAAAACCTGAGACAACAAATGGCTGCATCTCTACCACATTATGGTTCAGAGACTATTTTCTCAAAAGTCTTAGTAGCATTTAATTTGAAAAATCCTAAGAAAGTTCAGTAGATTGAATGCATGTTTAATATGACTCAAGATTGTCAGATGGATTTCCCAAAAGCTAATGCAATCTTTGCCAGGATGTGTGAGCCAAAAGGAAATTTCACCATGATCTGTGTGGAAATGAAATTCTTTTATCGATTGCTCAATTTCATGTTTGTCAACTTTACATAAAACTATATGTGTAAACAATCCTTATTTTATTGCTTTTAGGTAGATAATTTTGAATTTTATTATTTTATCTTGAACATATGAGGGCTAGTACAAAGAGATGGTAAGAATTAGAAGGAAGGAGAAAATTAATAATGGAAAAGGGCCATGAACAATTTTCAGGTCAAAAGGAATGTTGCGATGATTTTTAAGGCATTTGCAAAAATTATAACTTTGTAAAAGTTAAATGAATTGGTAACATTTAGCCTGGAGAAGAGAATTATGATGGGTGATTTAATTGCTGTCTTCACATAAATGAAGGATGATTTTATGGATGATGAAAACTGGATGATTTCCATTTTCTCTGAAAAAAAAACTAGAGAAAAAGTCCTTAACTTAAAGGAATACACTGTAAAATGCTGCCTGGGATTCTAAGAGATTAGAACAGATTATAAAAAGGTGGTATTCAATCTGTTTATTTTAATGAAATCTTTGGTAAAAGGTACAATTCTAAAGGACCAGTGGTAGCTAAGATCATGCATCACAGTGCATACTATCCATGTTGTAGATTTTCTTTGTGGTTAGAATATACCCCAAACTGCCTTCTCTCCTTCACTTTTCATGGTGGCATCCATGGACACTGACATAAATGAGGAGTAGATTTTGATTCTGTATCCTTTCAAGTAGCAAATCTGATCCTCTGACTAAATATAATGGGTAGCTTAGTGATTCTTTACCTGACCAGTCCAATGTCCAATGCTTACCAGTGGTGGCAAAGAGAAAATGTTATATTTGAACATATACATATATAAAGGCATATACACACATGCTATATATTTGTGTGTATCACTCCTTGCTGATTGGGAATATAAGGAAGAAAATCAACAGTACTCACCGAACAGCTATGATGGCTTGATAATCTTTAAGTTAGTATTCATTTGTTGAGTGAATCAACAAACTGTGATGCCCTTGGTATGGATAATCTACAGTTTTGATCATAATCTCATTAGCAACTCTATTAAAAATTATTATACTTTGCATTGTACTAAGATAAATACAGGTTGAGTAATAAACGCGAAGAATTCTCCTCATGTCCTTTGGATGAACAATACAGGGAGACAGATTTAAATTCAAAGCTAGGAAGAAATTATCAACAATCAGAACTTCCTCAAAATGGATTGTCTTCCTTGCAACATCATAGAGTGCCTATCAGTAGATATGTTCAAGCAGGGAGTGGATAACTACTTGGTGTTCTGAAAAAATTCATGTGGCACATGTTTATTGGATTGGATTGATGGTCTAAGTACGAAAGACAAATAAATGATTCCCAGTATCCCTTCCAACCCTGTGGTTCCATAAGTTTCTAAAAGAATTTGTAAAGCCATATTATCCTATTTAGTCAGTTGTGAATAACCTTTAGTGGTTATTACTTTGTAGATTACATAATGGTATACAGTAAATGGTATACAGTAAATTACGTAAAATGTCTTAGAAAACAGATTATAGATTTAATCTTTTATTCTGATGGCTTAGAAGCCATTTCTGAACACCAGGGAAAAGCCTAGATAGGCAAGGGTTCCTCAGAAGATGGCAATATCTTTCAAAATCTAGGCATGAGTTTAAATTATGCTTCTGAACAAAGTGAGTACTTCCTTAAAAGCTAGCTAAAGAGCTTAAGAGGGAGTGTAGGGCCATGGGCAAGTCACTTAATCTCCCAATGACTCTCAATGGAATTTTGATCTGCACTGGAAGGGGGCGTTTCCTCTCCTAGAGTCTCCCATTTCCACTGAAATCTCAGATTTGACAAAGTCGCAAGTGCAGATGCCACAAGAGCACTTTTTTCCCCCCTGTAACATTATTGTTAAAAATTAGCTAAGAATTTGATAAAGTGAGTTGTTTGTGATTGCCACCTCCCTGACCAGTTGTCCAATCTTAATATGCCAGAGTTCTAGGGGAACTAAAAGGCAAGGAGAGGAAAGAAAGGAAAAGGTAAGAAAGAAAATGGAAGAGGAGAGGAGGGAAGGAGAGGGGAGAGAAGAAAGGAAAAGATCTGTGATCTTATGCAAGTAAATTAACCCCAGAGTCTGAGTTTACTCCCTATAAAATGAGGCATTTGCACTAGATGACTTGTAAGGTACCTTTTAGCCCTATGTTTATGATCTGTGACTATAAATTCTATGAAATTCTTGTTTTCCTTTGGAAAGTGTGTCATTTCACCACAAGATGATTACATCAATGGACTGATATATTCATGAAATACTGAAAGTTTATTGTTTTATAATGGGGTCTATTTTAATCATATTTTTCTAATTCTGTAGCCTTAAGTTATTTTGTTCTCCTGATATCACTGATATCACTGATATAATTCAAGAAGAATGAAAAGCCTGTGGGGAAATTTTTAGGTAACAGAAGCCACAAGTCTAGGAAAGGAAAAGTCAAAAAATTCTATACTTTCTATTATAACCAATGTATTTATAACCATTTAAATTATTTTAAATTCTGAATTAGATAACTTGCATTATCTTCAACACTACCAAACTGAGAATGTTCATCACCAAAAAAATGTCTGCTTATATAGCAGAAAAATTAATTGTTGTCCCATTCCCTTTGTGGACATAGGTTCCATCATATAAAAAAAAACAAATCCCTAAGTTGTATTTGGTTAATATGTATTAAGTCAAGCTCTAAACAACCTTCATTTCACATCAGCCTCCTGCTAAAACTATGAATTCTAGCAAAGCAATTCAATTTCCTACCACCTCTTTACATGAATTTTCCTCAAGCCTTAACTCCTAGCACTCTTCAAGGATGGTGTCTCCATCTAAACAGGCCTCTTCTGATACTTTTAGCTGTTAGTGCTTCCCAATTATTTTTTTGCTTGTTTTGTATAAATCATATATCTACTTATCTCTACACATTATTTCCCCTTGTAGAATATCAGATCCTTAAGGTCAAGAGCCACTTCACTTTTGTCTTTATATCTCCCATGCCTAGTACAAACTCTGGCAACTAGCAGTACCTAAAAAATGCTTGCCAAATTATTGAACTGTATGTGAAAAGCAAACACATAGAATAAAAGAAATAATGGTAAAACTAGGGTAGTTCTGGGTAGAATAATGGTAGAACTAGGATAGTTCTTTAAAATGGCACATAGTAGGTACCATTTAAAAAATCCAATGTCTTTCTCAGATCTATTCATTCTGATTACTGCTTCACAGAATCTCAGTTAGAAAAGACCTCAGAAGTAATTTAGATGAAAGAAGGAAGGAAAGATGGAAGGAAAGAAGGGAGGAAAGAAGGAAGGAAGGGAGGAAGGAAGGAAGGAAGGAAGGAAGGAAGGAAGGAAGGAAGGAAGGAAGGAAGGAAGGAAGGAAGGAAGGAAGGACGGAAGGAAGGAAGGAAGGAGCATTTATTAAGCACTTACTATGCACTAAACATGAATAAAAATATGTTCAAGAATATACTTAAGAAATGATTAGGGTTCCACATATAGACTTCCAGTCAAGAGGAACCCACTACCCTCCTAAAAGAATCTATTCCACTTTTAGATAGCTCATGTTTTTTCAGAAGTTCATTTTTACTTTAAGTCTAAATTTCTGCAACTTTGCAACTTCCTCTTTAATGATTTTTAACACTGAATTATTTAGTACTTACAACAATAACATTGAGCTGAAATGAATTTTGGAATGGAATTTTGGTTTATTTTAAGTCTATGGAAGGTATAGATATAGATATTTATAATTACTTTTTCTATCTATCCTTCTACATCTATGGCTATAGCTATCTATCTATCTACTCATCAGTGTCTGCAAAAGGACTAAATTTTGTGTGGAAATACAAGCATTGTTCAACTCACCGGTTCCTATTGCTGGAAATCCAGTCTGAAATGAGCGTTGAAGCCTGCTGGTGACAGTGTTTGTTACCAAAGCTACATGCCAGCATTATAACTTCTCGCCGTAACTCTCTGGGTATTACCAAAGAAAAAGAAAAGAAATATTTTAGAAAATGAAAAGGCAGTCCCATCCCTGTATATCACCATTCTTAGGAAGACAGTAAATATCCTCATTAACAGTATATCAGAACATAATTAAAACTATTCTATGATTCTATGGGGCTAAATAAGAACCGATTAAGCAGAATGTACACTAAATATATGACACATCTGCTGTGTAAACATTACTACAAAAAAGGACATGGGTTCTGATCCTAACATCATGAAAGAAGACAGAACTTAAACTATAGCACAGGAAGAAAAATATCTTTGTCCTCAGATACAAAGTAAAGGAAAACACATTAACACAGCACCAATCCTCCCCAGCCAGGGAAATGAGAGATAAGAAATGAAAGTAAGACTTTCTCATGCTACTAAAGTCACAGCAGTATTGGTACTTTTTTTTTTAACCACAGTTTTGGGGTTTAAAAAAGAGAAAACAAGAGTACTCATGTTGGTAAGATGCCTGAACAAGGGATCCATTAAAATTATTTGTTGGCCATCCAAGCTTGATGTACATCGTTGCAACTTGTTTCAAAATATATTCCTAAATGGGGAGAAAAAATTAAAAAAAAAAGGTAGTCAGTCAGTTTTAAGATTTTTGTTTGTCCACTAAAACTGAAAATTTAAAACTAAATGTCTTACATTGTGAACAATGTAATTATTTACAAACATCAGTTTACCCATTAACATGGTGATATCCTATGAGTTGAGTATTTCAGATTCAAGAAATACAACATTTATTAAGTTTTTATAGTTTGCAAGACACTCTCTTCCATTCTAATATAGAAAAAGTTGAGATAATGCTGAAAAATAAAGTATAGTCTTGACTTCATAATGAGAAATGTGTTCTGATGAACATTCTGCAAAGAGGTTGTTTCACATGCACAGTGTAGGGGCATGCATATGCACACATGTAGCTCTTACATATAAATTATGGAAAAAGCATAGATAAACTTAATAACAAGGACCTAGAGAGAAAAATGGCTACACAAGCGCACCCAATGAGCTAACAGTGCTATTTATCATAACATACGGAGAGCATTCATTAGGAGTTCATAGTTAATATCCATTCAGTTCCAGGTACGTTTAAACATCAGTAGCAGTTTAAGACATGCTCTCCTTTACTTGAATATTCTTCCTTTAATTTCAGGCAGCAAGAAGAGCACGAAAATGGTAGCCCAAGCATTTTTTAACTGCTACTGAAAATGAAGAGTTTGACATGATATACCATCTTAAAGGACAAATATATGCAGATCGAATAAATCTTGTTTCCATAAGTTCCATGCACACATGTTTGTGTGTCTGGAAGAAAAGGAGAAATGCAATGTGTCTTCTTCCAGCAGGTAAAAATTATGCCATTACTAAAATGACACATTTCTTTGCATGTGTATTGTGAGGTGTTAGATACAAGTCACAGAGGTAAAACCTTCTCCCCCCAATGGTCGCCATTTTTATTTATTAAAATTCAATTGCATCTGTGCAGGCAGACTATGAATAAAAAAGAGCAACTCTAATGACAATCTGGGAATTGAGATGCCTCCATTAAAGGAATTTTATGCTACAGTCATCTAGTTTTAAACAATAGTAAGACTATAAGTTAATTAAAAGGATAGTCAGTATGTTATAGGAAAGGGGCTTATTTTATGGGATACTGGTTGGACTCTTAAAAATGAACACAGGAAAGAAAACAGTGTGCAAAGTTAACACTGCTACAAATAAACTTAAAACATATGCAGCAAAATTAGATAGGTAATGAGAAAATGAAATATCCAATGCTCATTAGCAGCACTCAATACTAATCTAATTTGAAATGGTCATGAAATTTCTCCATTAGTTAAAGTCATCAGTAATATTTTGGTTTCCTAACCAGTTTCCAGTTGAAGTAAGATTTTTCAGGTAGTATATTTTGGAATGTTTGTCATGCTTTCCTGTCTATTTGGATTATCTATTGTTTGCTGCACTGTTATCCCCTTGGACCCAATTATGAATGGGCTTTTGCCTCAATGTTGATCTTATCCTTGTTAATTAAGGAAGTGAATTGAATTCACTATGCCCTTTTGGATAAAAATAATGAATAACAATCTTTACCGCAATTGTCAGTATCCTGTTAAGATCTTTTGAATCCCTCTGCCTGGGTTATTTCAGTCCTTGGTGAGTGAAAAACCCCTATAACTACAGGGAAATAAGTTTGCACTAGGAGGATTTGGGTTGTTTGTCCTTTTTTTAATGCTATAATATTAAGTTACACATTTTCAGGGTAGGACAAATTAGCGTATCTTAAATTTTCTTCTTCAAATACTAGAAACCACATAACCGTAGGAAAACATGACAAAATTAACAAGAGAAACAATTAAGGGAATAGTAAATAACTTTGAATCAGTTGCACAGTAATATACGATGATAACCCAGCACATCTTTTGAGAACTGAAGAGGAAAGAAATATATCTTTTACATTGAAGATGTTGTAGTTCTCCATTCGGTCCAATAATTTATCTAGGGGATAAAGGGCCCGGCTGGCAGCATGCCATGGAAGAAAATCCTTCTCCTCACAAAGGTATCTGATAATCTCCAGGGGAATATTCTGAGGCAAATAGCCAGCTCTGTGTGATCCAAAAAAAATTAATGTTAATTAAATGCAGCAAAGATACATGATGATGCAAAAATGAGGATTTTTACTTTATACACATTAAGGGAAGGAAGCATGAGAGTCATCACATAAGGGTTATAAAAATGAAATCACTTACATACTAAGGAGGTTTAATACATATGTATATAAATATTTAATATAGTCCTATACAAGACACCAATGTCCTTTCATATATGTGGATTGTGATAATTATAAAATGTGCATGAATTCTAAAATATCAATATGCATATTTTAGAAGAAAGGACCTTATTCCCTACATTTCCTCCAGTTTTTATAAAATAAACAACCACAGATATTTTCCTTCATGGAAAAGTATTCAGAGATCGCAAGTAATTGGAAATAATTGATTATTGAAGTGGCATTCTTTAGGCTGCTCAATTTATCTACTTTACTTTTCAAGTAGCTCTGCTTAATGACATTTAGTTCCAATTGTTTTTCAAAGGGTGGCTAAATTAGAACAGCAAAAGATCAAGTCTTTAAGAATTACAGCTCCCTCCATGTTGGTACTTCCAAATCAGACTCTGCTATAAAACCCAAGACCCATATTTAACGTCTAACCTACCTCCTCTCACCCTGTTAAAGAGGAAGAGGGGGGAAACTGAACCCACTAAAAGTGGCATCACTTTTCACAACCATCTATGAAAATCAAATTGAGTCTTCAATTGGGTTCAAATTACATGTGTTAAAAGGATAGAATTTTCTTTCTTTATTTTATCTATTTCTTTTCACAATGGGCTGGCATGTCACCTTGGGGACCATTATCGGGCTCCTTGAAAAAGTATTAAAAAGTGGAGCTCTTTAAATTTGACCAAAGACAAGATATCCATACTTATACACAGAGGCACTGGGAATCTACTGGCCAGTAGAGGCACAGCTATGGCTTCCCCTTGAGGCTGTGTACAAATTCCAAGGAACAAAGATAACTAAACCACTGTACATTAATCAAAAGTGCATGGCTTAATCTCCACAACTGGAGAGAGAGATACTGTTTATTTCCTTGACATGCTAATGATGTTAAATGGCATGTTAAATGACAACTATGCTGAGAACAATAGCTTAAAATTCCCCACTCTTCTGTGCAAGCTGACATAATATTTCCTTTAAAACAAAGTATTGAAACCATTCTCAAAACTTGACTGGCTGGGAGAACTAACAGCTCAGGCTACTGACATCATTTCTTGGTTGCCTAAATAGCAAACAGCAACACAGAAGTCTTAAGTTCTCCCTGATTGATGGTTGGTGGAGCTTGATAGGCAACTGTGGTCAGGAAACTTCATTCAGTTGAATCATTCCAGGTATCCCCAGTGCATTTTGACTGACCATCCTCCTGTTGATTGCTGTCCTTCATTCTTGAAGAGGACCAAAATGACAGCACTATGATAAAGCCTAGTTTCAACATGTCCCACTGTGGCTGATCATACCAATACAAACTCAGAATGCTCTACCGCAGCTTGGGCACAGAAAGTCCATGAGAACATTTGGGTTAGATTCTCTAAATTTGCATATCCTGTATTTCCTTTGAGTTATTTCAATTCTGCTTTGCTTATAGAGCACAACACCTTTTCTGATGCAGGGATGCCATGCCGAGTGGTCCTGTGCCAGTGACTCCCATGTCACAAAATCAATTCCAAAGACCTTAAGAGTGTTCTTGTATCGCTTCTTCTGGCAACCATGTGATTGCCTGTCCCATGTAAGTTCTCCATAAAATAATCTTTTTTGGCAAGCATACATTTTACATTTGAACAACATGGCCAGTATATTGGAGTTGCATTCTCTGAAGCGTAGTTTGAATGCTTGGTAGTTTATTTCGAGTAAGAACCTCAGTGTCCGGTACTTATCCTGCCAGGTGTTCTTCAGAATCTTCCTAAGACAGTTCAAATGGAAGAGATTCAGTTTCCTGGCATGGTTCTGGTAGACTGTCCATGTTTCACAGGCATACAGCAATGAGGTCAGCACAATGGCTCTGTAGACCTTCAGAATGGTCATCAGTCTAACACCTCTTTCTCTCTCATACTTTTCTTCAGGGCCTCCCAAACACTGAGCTAACTTTGGCAATGCATGTGTCAATCTCGTTATCAATGCATACATCCCAGGAAAGTACACTACCAAGGTAAGTGAACTTATCTCTAGCATTCAAAACTTCTCCAATTGTTGTCACTGATGGTTCCACATATGGATAGTGTGGTGGTGGCTGAAGGAGCACCTGTGTTTTCTTGGCATTAATTATTAGGCCAAAATGAGTACAGGCAGCAGAGAATTGATCCATACTTTGTTGTATCTCAGCTTCAGAGGCTGCACTGAGTGCAAACTCATCTGCAAACAGAAAATCATGACCAACACTCCCTCCACTTTGGTCTTGGCTTGTAGCCTTTTCAAACTGAAGAATTTACCTCCTGCTGCGGATAGGCAAATCTCCTTTTGCTGACTCCTGAATGATTTACTGACCTCATTTTCCAATATCAAACTTAAACTATTAGGGGACTGAGTCAAATCCAGCTTGACACAAGTGAATGAAGACATACGGATGGAACAATACCATTCCTCCCTCCCCCTGTGACTTCTAGTGAGGAGTGAGTAATTTCTCTCTACCCACCCCCTAATGTTAGGGCTCATATAAACACATGGAAGAAGGGAAGGGTGCTTGGCTACACAAGTCTGAGATTGGATTTCCAATACCTGGCTGCCTCTTCTGTATTTTGTGTTTTTGTTTTGTTTTGTTTTCCCTTCTTAACAACAATTTGGAGACAGATCTTTATAATCTCAGACATATATGTATGTGTGTTTATATGTACATATACAAATATACACATATGTATGTATATATACATACACACATAATACACACATATAATGTGCATGTATATATACATATACAAATATACACATATGTATGTATGTATATATACATACACACATAATGCATGCATATAATTTGCATGCGTATATGCATATACAAATATACACATATGTGTGTGTATAATCTTTATAATAATCTTGCACCCAGCTCATGTCTTTGAGAATTTCTTAGGTTGCTGTTTTGTTGTTTTTGCTTATCCAGTGAGAAGTGTTGCCTGCAATAACACAGAATTCCACCACTGGTAGAAACTGGAGTTTGTTAGAGTTCAAAAGGCTTAACATGGACTGACTTACAAGGAGATCCAAAATTGTGAGTGAAGATCAGAGGTAAAAGTGTTGCATTAATTCCACAACCCTACAAGCTTATGTTTATTTCTTGGTAAAGTACAACAGGTTTGATAACTGTTTTATATTTTAAGTATTTGTTGATATGTGCCTATAAATCTGTTTTTAAGCATTTTGTGTGTATATTAAATGAAATAAATAGCTGTCCTATGCTTGATATCTAATTCGTATGTTAGTAACTGCCTAAAAGGTTAATCATTTTAGGGGAATATCCTAAACATTAGCCACAGCTAAGCATTGCTTGTTTTGGTTTTGGGGGGAAGAAGTTGTGGTTAAGCGATTTGTCCAGGGTGACAAAACTAGTAGGTCTCAAGTGTCGGAGGCCAGATTTGAACTTAGGTTCTCCTTGACTCCAAGACCTATGTACTGTGTCATTCTAGCTGCAACACTGGGGTGATCACCATAAGCCAAGAGAAGAGAAAAACCTGACTCCTCTCCAAGGTTGAAACCAGTTTATATCAGTACAGAGCTTTGGGGAGAGGTACAAGTTTCTAGTAGCAATACCGTGACCAAATTTTATTTTTCTTTGGGGGAAATATTGTAGAGTTAAATAAGGAATTCAATGAATGAAACCCAAGGGATCTGCTGAGAAATAATTGGAAAATTTCTTGTTTTGTATACATTATGTAAGTTTATTGAGGTGAATGTCTCATTGCCTCCCCTGGGCTGTGAGTCCTATTATGAGAACTGAGAAAGCCATGACACAAGTGCATTGGATTCAGCAGACTAACGATTTCAATCTCTGCCAGTTTACTAGTTCTGCAGTCTCAGGTCTGTCACTGAACTTCTCCCAACCTCATTCTAACTGTTATTTATTGTCGAAGTCTCTTGTGTTTAACTACTCTGTATTTATTCATTCGTATCTTCTCTCTTTATGTTTATTCTGTATATAATTAAACATTTATTCATCTCCTTCATTAGTAGCTAAGTAATTAGAGAGTAGGAATTGTTTCCTTTTTTGTATTTATTTCCCCAGTGCCTAGTACAGAGCTTAGCACACAGTAGGCTCTTCATAAATGTTTGCTGATTGATTTTCTCATTGTAAAATGTTCACAAAAGTAGCAATAACTCCCTCCTGGGATTGCTATAAGAATAAAAGAAATAATGGATGCGAAATTCTTTACAAACTTAAAAGTGTTATTTTTATTTGATAATTTTTAGTGGTGTGTGACTCTTCACGAACACTTTTGGGATGTTCTTGGCAATATCTTTATTGGAGAGGTTTGCCATTTTACAGTTCATTTTACAGATGAGGAAACTGAGGCAAACAGGGTTAAGAGACTTGTCCAGGGTTATATAGTTTCTATGTATCTGAGGCTTGATTTGAACTTACTTACAGCACTCTATCAGCTGTGCCATGTAGCTGCCCTAGTATTATAAAAGTCAGTTCTTACCATTTGTTTCTCACTCCCCTCTTAAAAGAGTACTTTGTATAATTTAAGTACACTGCTGTTGAATGAATAAGTAAAGCAACCAGATATATAAAGAATTCATCTTGATGCAAGAGCGATTTCGGGTGTCCCCCCCCACCAACTTCTGACTCAATATAATAAGAAGATACATGGTAATAAAAATTCAGTAGAGTTCAATAAATACTTATGAAAAAACCTACTCTCTTGTATTTAATTATTTTATATTTTTACTTCATGGGAATCATAGATTGAAAGCTGGGAAACAACCTTAGTTCAACCTCTTCATTTTACAGATGAAGAAACAAAGGCCCATTGACCTGCTCCAGATTACACAGCTAGTAAATAAAGGAGGTGGAATTTGAATCTGGATGCTGTGACTTCTAATCCAGCACACTTTTCACTGTCCCATGCTGGGTCATGAAACAAACTGTGGAAGTCTTGTCAGAGATTTATTCTCTTTATATTTATTCTGTATGTACTTAGATTTGTACTCATTGTCACCCTTTAGATGTAAACTCCTTGCAAACAGAGATGGTTTCATTCTTTGTATTTATATCTGTCAGAATCCCCACAGCAAGACTACTCCTCTCTTCTGGGAGACCCCTTGTTTTCCAGAGCTAAGGCCCAGCAAGCAAGCTGTGCCATGAGCTTGGCATAAGAACAATCCTTTTTGTTCACCCTCTGGATGAACTCTGCCACAGCAAAATCTCCAAAATGTTTCACACCAGCATCAGGTGGTCCCTGAGATCAGACAGGTATCTGTAGGACCCATGCTCTGGTCATGCAGTCCTACTATGAATCAAACTTGTCTCATTGTTTCTTTCAGGGCTACAACTCACTCTATGATCACTAGTATGTAGAGTATATGCATGTGTGCACACATGTACACACAGCCACACATGTGCATCTATATACACACATGTGCATATAGATACACATGTATACAGACACATACACATATACATGCATATATACACATATATATGCACACACACACATATATATACATACATACACATACACACACACACATACTGAGATTTGTCCACACTAAAGCAGGTCTCCTATCAGAGGGAGCCTTGGTATATATGTAGCTAGTTTCCTTCCTTCAATGGAACAAAGAAAGCCTTTTGCTTATACCACTATTAGCTCTTTAGTTTTACTTTACTCTTACAGTTAACTATGGTTCTGATAAACTGTATGAGCTATTTGGTGCTTTTTCAGTTAACAGCACTTACAAAGCAGTTGTGGCTCCTTCGTCATTTGGTCAGGGTTGACATATTTTTTAGCAATGTCGTTGGCACACAGTAACCACTTAATAAATCTTTATTATTTGATTACTGTGCAAGTACTGAAAAGAACAAAAGTATTTAGTCTGTAGTTAAGAAAAGGCAAACACTTTATTTATTAGCTATGGCTTCATTTTCTTGGAATTAATAAAATGTAAATCCTGGTAAAGATCTGGTCATTCATGTTGTATTTGGTATCTAGAATTACTGCGGTTGAGCAAGAAAGGAATTAAAATGACAAACCTAGACAGGAGCAACAGATGAAAATTGGTAGGAATCTAATTTAGGCATGACGTAGGGGAAAGCCTTCCTAACCAACAGAAATATTCAAAACTTGACTTGTCTTGGGGCAGATGGCCACTTGTTGGGAGTGTAGTATGAAGGCTTCTTTCTGGGGGTTATGGGTTAGCCTAAATGGCCACTGAAGTCCTTTCTGACCCTAAGATTCTACAGTTTTAAAATTCTTCACACTTGCAGAATTTATAAAAGAACTCTGTATTTTTTGCCATTTTTCCGTATTTAAAACAGCCCATGTAGGAGAAGTATACTTGGAAGTGAGTCATGTAATTGGACTAAGTCAACTAAAATTTAATAAGTAATTTTGTCCCCTGCTGAGCAGCATTTAAAATAGTATATTTAAATGGATTTGTAGACAATCTACCGGAAGAAAATAGCATTTTACATGAGAAATAATGCTATATGCACATACTTCTATTTTTCATGATTTAGGATTTTAAAACTCTTCAATAGATGGGAATTATTTTCAGATCCCCTATTTTTTGCTCTTTAGTTGCATAAAGAAGCAGCATGGGATGCTTATTAGCAATGTGACTGAGCAACCCTCTTAACCTCTATTGCCTCAGGTAATTCCTGAGGACTTATCTACTAAGTGAGAGACCAGTTTGCCATCTGGATCCTACATACATCTGTTGCCTATATTTGTGAGCAAATAGCTATAGATTATCAAGTTAGACACACAGACATGACTCCTCTTGACATATGCCCCACAATACAACACTGTAAGAATAGCAAGGGAGTCTTAGTAATAATTTCATTGAACCCTTCAGTTTACATATAAGGAAACTAAACAATGCCATAAATACCCAAAAGAACTCCACACAAGTAACTCATCCACTGTATATCTTTAAATTTCCATTTAGTAAACACTGAGGATCCATTTGATGACTTTAGGCTAAGACAGGTTTATAAGACTCTATAAAGAGGGTCTTTACCTATCAGCTACCTCTATGGTTGAGAAAGGCAATTTAGAACTTTCAAGATTCTGACAATCTTATCTGTACAGGAATATGGTGCTTATTTACTGGGTGATGCAATATAATTGCATATAACATTAAGGTGCTGAAGTGGGAAGACACTGACCTTCAAATCAGCGAATAGGAATGCTAGTCTTGCCTCAGCTGCCAATGAGCCTGGGTGGCAGAGGGCAAGTCACATGACCACTTTGGGTCTGGGTTCTCCCATTGTAAAATGAAGGCAGTGTGGTGTAGTGGAAAGAGCACTGGCTCCGGAGTCAGAGGATCTAATTTTACATCATGCTTCTTATAGAGATTATCTGCTATACTTTGGGAAAGTAATTAAATCATCTTGGGTTTGCTTACCTCACCTGCAAAATGGTTGGATTCATTAGCACTGGAGCTCCCTTCAAGATTGAAATCTATGATTTTTTGAAGAGGTAGGAACAGATGCTTCCTACAGTTCCTTCTGCCTGTATCATGTGAATCTAATATGGAGACATCAGTAGATTTAGGTCAGTTCAAGTCAATAAACATAGGCCCACTATGTGCCAAAATTCCAGGGGTGGGGAACTTTTATTGAGGTTGGGGATTTGTTCTGTGAAGTTTGGATTCAGTCAAAGGGCTAGACTCGAGGACCAAGAAGGTGGCCTCAGGGCCAAAGGTTCCTAACCCTATTGCCAAACCCTATGTTAAGGGCTGAGGAGTCAAAGAAAGGTAAAAACAACCTCACTTTCAAGAAGTCCATAGTCTAATGGGGAAGAAAACATGCAATATGGGGTAAGTTAAAGATAATCTTAGAGGTAGGTAGCTAGGTGGTACACAGTAAATGGAGTGCTAGACCTGGAATCAGGAAGACCTGAGTTCAAATATGGCCTCAAACACTTACTAGCTGTATGACTCCAGGGTAATTTAACTCATTTAAGTAAGTCATTTAACTCTGTCTCAGTTTCCTCATCTGAAAATAAGTGGAAGGAAATGGTAAACCACCATGATATCTTTGTCAAGAAAGCTCCAGATTGGTTCATGAAGAGTCAGACATGCTTGAAAACAACTGAAACACTACTACCACCACAACAAATCTTAGAGGTAAAGCATTAAGGAAATGGAAAGAATGCTCCAATTTGGGGGAAAACAAATAAAACCTCTTAATTTTTCTTTTTTTTTTTTTCTTTTTTTTCTTTTTTAATTTATTTATTTAGCTTTTTACTTTCATTTTCACAAATTTTTGGGTTCCAAATTTTCTCCCCTTTTCTCCCCTCCCCCCACCCCAATACCCCAAGCAATCTAATTTTCCCTATCTTCAATCTGTCCTCTCTTCTGTCATCCCTCCCTTCCCTTGTCTCTATCTTCTCTTTTCTCCTGTAGGGCCAGATGACTTTCTATTCCTCATTAACTGTATGTCTTCTTTCCTAGTTGCAACAACAATACTAAACAATTGTTCCTGAAACTTTGAGTTCCAATTTCTCCCCATCCCTCCCTCCCCATCCATTCCCTTTGGTACGGCAGGCAATTTATTATAGGCCATATCTGTGTAGCTTTGCAAGTGACCTTCCTGATAGTCGTGTTGTGTAAGACTAACTGAATCGCCATCCCTCTTAACCTGCCCCTCATTGTTTCTCTTCTGTCCTTTGATCCTGTCCCTCCCCAAGTGTTGACTTTCAATTACTCCCTCCTCCCTTTGCCCTCCCTTCCATCATCCCCCCCTCAATATCTCCTTCTCCCCCGCTTTCTTATACTGTAAGATAGGTTTTCATACCAAAATGAGTGTGCATTTCACTCCTTCGTTTAGTCAAATGTGATGAGGGTAAACTTTTGTTTGTTTGTTTGTTTGTTTGTTTGTTTGTTTTTTCCCTCAGCTCTCCTCTTTTTCCCTCCACTAAAAACATCTCCTACTTGCCTCTTAAATGACATATAGTTACCCCCTTCCATTTCCCCCTCTTTCCTCTCACTACATTTCTCTCTCACCATTTACCTTAATTTCTTTTAAGGTATGGTCCCATCCTATTCAGTTCAATCTGTGCTCTCTGTCCCTGCATGTGAATGCATGTGTGTATGTGTGTGCATGCGTGTACATGTGTATGTGTGATCCCACCAACCACCCAGATACTGAAAAGTTTTAAGAGTTAGAAATATTGTCCTTCCCTGTATGAATGCAAACAGTTCATTTCTGGTAAGTCCCTTAATACTTCTCCTTGCTGTTTACTTTTGCATGCTTCCTCTCATTCTTGTGTTTGAAAGTCAAATTTTCTTTTCAGCTCTGGTCTTTTCATTAAGAATGATTGAAAGTCCTCTGTTTCATTGAAAGACCATATTTTCCCTTGCAGTATTATACTCAGTTTAGCTGGGTAGGTGATTCTTGGTTTGAGTCCTAGTTCCTTTGCCTTCTGGAATATCCTATTCCACGCCCTTCGATCCCTTAATGTAGAAGCTGCTAGATCTTGGGTTATCCTGATTGTATTTCCACAGTACTGGAATTGTTTCTTTCTGGCTGCTTGCAAGATTTTTTCCTTGAGCTGGGAGTTCTGGAATTTGGCCACAATGTTCCTAGGAGTTTCTCTTTTTGGATCTCTTTCAGGTGGTGATCGATGGATTCTTTCAATACTTATTTTGCCCTCTGGTCCTAGAATGTCAGGGCAGTTTTCCTTGATAATTTCATGCAAGACGATGTCTAGGCTCTTTTTTTGATCATGGCTTTCAGGTAGTCCCATAATTTTTAAGTTGTCTCTCCTGGATCTATTTTCCAGGTCAGTTGTTTTTCCCATGAGATATTTCACATTCTCTTCCATTTTATCGTTCTTTTGGTTTTGTTTGGTGATTTCTTGGTTTCTCATAAAGTCATTAGACTCCATCTGTTCCATTCTAATTTTGAGAGAACTATTAAATTCAGTGAACTTTTGAGCCTCTTTTTCCATTTGGCTCATTCTGCTTTTGAATGCATTCTTCTCCTCATTGGCTTTTTGAACCTCTTTTGCCAATTGAGTGAGCCTATTTTTCAAGGTGTTAATTTCCTCAGCATTTTTTTGGGACTCCTTTACCAAGATATTGACCTTTTTTTCATACTCTTCTTGCATCTTTGTCATTTCTCTTCCCAGTCTTTCCTCCACCTGTCTAACTTGCTTTTCAAAATCCTTTTTAAGCTCTTCCAAGGCCTGAGCCCACCCAACACCCCCCTGGGGTGTCTGGGGTACTGAGGCCCTGCCCTCCACATCTTTCCCTGATGGGAAAAATACGTCCTCGTCCTCCCCATCAGATCTGAAGGTCGGGATCATTTGCATTTGTTGGAAAAAACTCTCTAAAGTCTTATTTTTCTTTCCCTTTCTAGGCATTTTCCCAGCCAGTTACTTGACTTCTGAGATTCCTTTCCACCTCCGCCTGGATCCGCCCAGCTAGTACTTGACCTCTGAGATTCAAATGCGCTTTCCCGCGGCAAGCTTTAGTTCTGGCGCAGGGTGGGGGCAGGGCCGCTTCCTAGCTTGGGCCCTCAGGGGCTTTCTGAAGAGACTTTCAGGAACAGAGCCGATGGGGGCGGGGTGGGGGACCCCGCCCGCTGTGCTCAGCTCCCTTGGGTGTTTTATTCAGAGGCGTTCAGCAGTAGAGCAGGGTGGGGGCAGGGCCGTCTCCCCTGCTCGGCTCCCTCAGGTTGGAAAGACCTTCAGTATTGAAGATCCTACCTGCTGCTGGGGGATTCCTGAGTCCAGGGCCGTTGCCGCCTCAGCCGCCCGCCCACGCCTCTGCCTCTGCCGCTTCCTGCCCCCGTCTCTGCCGCCGCCGCTTCCTCCCGAGGGGGCCCGCTCCCCTCCCCTAGCGCAGGCTTCTTTTTAACTGACCTTTAGCTTCTGTGGGCAGAGGGACTTTCCCGGCTGCCGGAGATTCTCCCGGAGCTTTCCTCTCTGAAGTCTGCTCAGGTCAGCTTCTCTGGGTCGCGGCCAGGGGTGGGGGTGGGGTCCGCTTTCCTGGCTGCGATGGACCCCGGGGACGGCTCTCCAGGGTTCAGTGGAACGGAAATCTCTTCCCCTATGTTTGTGCACCCCCTGCAGAGATTCAGAATTTATGGGGCTCTCCTTTTACCTCAATTCCATGGGTTGTGGGCTCGGAGCTCGTGAATGTGCGTCCTTCTACTCCGCCATCTTGGCTCCGCCCCCCTTAATTTTTCAATATTTTCTTTGAGTGTAAATTTTTGAAGGGTAGAGGAAAGGTCTAAATAGTTTTCTATAGCACATCACATAGAAGAACAGAAATATGTGTGAAGGGAGCTAAGTAATATCTTAGCACAAGGTAATGAGAAGACATTTCATTAAACGGAAGGATAGAAGTCTTTACAAAAGAAAATAGATTCCCTCCAGCACCACCATCCATACTCTCCCAAAATCTTTCCTCTGATGTGTTTGTAAGTAAAGTGAATAATGCACAATTCAACACAGTTGATTTCATACACACACACACACACACACACACACACACACACAATTTCAACCTACTTGTTGTCAAGATATGTAACTGTATTTAATTAGGAAAGTGGCTAATCAGCTTCATTACCAAGTTAAATATTTTAGAGATAATGTTAGTGAACAAGCTAAGTAGTTTAGAGTTGTGTGTGTATAATTGGTTCTTAATGATATTTCTGATTGCTACTACTGATACTTTGATCAATATAAGAAGTAGGATATGGGTGGAAGGAAGCAGAATAATACATAAATCTGTTTTGTAAGTAGCACATTTAACGTCGCAGTCTTGAAAAGCAGTTTCCCTAAATTTTGGAGCAAAATATTAGCTGTTATTTATTCAGGTTTTTTCAGTCATCTGACTTCCTGTGACCCCATTTAGGGTTTTGTTGGCAAAATTACTAAAGTGATTTGCTATTTTCTTCTCTAGTTCATTTGACAGATGAGGAAACTGAAGCAAACAGGATAAAATGACTTGCCTAGGGTCACTCAACTAGTAAGTGCCTGAAGCCAGATTTGAATTCAGGAAGATGAGTCTTCCTCACTTAAATCCTGGTGCTCTATCCACTAGACGCCCATGTAAATGACATTATTATTATTACTCAAGACAGATGACATTCCTCCCATGTCTAATGTCTTCAAGTATGAGAAGGACTACAACGTAGAAAAGAGATTTAACTTGTTCTCCTTGGCTGCAGAGGGAGGTATAATAGATGGAAGTGGAAAAACATAGATTCAGCCTTGGTGTATAGTAATTAAAGCTAGCCAAGAGTGGAGGGGTCATGTTTACAAGTTTGTGATTTCTCCCTCACTAGTGTTTTCAAGCAAAGGCTAGATCAATGCAGTTCTATTGGAGACAGGAATCTTGTTCAGAAAAAGGTTGAACTCAGGACTTGGAGATAAGTTTCATATGTCCACAGGCACAATTTCTAGAATGTAAGTTCCCTTACAGCAACCAAATCAATGACCTAAAATGACCTAAAACTGTGTGTGACCATGTCTTTCATTTCATATTATTTTTGCACATGTAAACAGAAGATTTACTTTGATACTACAGCTAAAATATGAGTCAAAGAAATAGTGGAATGCTGATGAACCAACCCTTTATTCAAGCTACTAAAGAAACAAACTCATCCAGTACTCAGCCAATCCATCAAAAAGGGTCTGCAGCATGGAACAATGAAGAACTTCCTCATTTGTTCATCTCAGTTTTTCTGACCTCACCAGAACAAAAGTGCCTACCAGACTTTATTTTTTTTAACTCAGATCAACAAACTTAATAATCACCCTAGAAAGAATGGAATGCAACGTTTTTAAGAAACCACACTATAATTGTTATCACATTGAACTGAATTATCAATATCACAGAAGCACCAGAAATACTCATCAGTCAACAACACTGACAAGCACATGGCTCTATTTAAAATAAATTTTACATATGGACCTCTGTAGTGAAGTGAGGATGACTGAAATGAAACAGTCCTTTCCCTCAAGAGGCTTACAATGGAAAGTCTTCAAATACAGGCCAAGTGAGAGACCATTTACCTACTTTAAGAGAACATCCTTGCTAAATGCAGAACTTTTACCACCTTATTGCTTCTTGCCGTCAGACTAGTCATCAAGAATGACGATTTTTAGACACAGCAAACCTTATTGACCATCTATAAGGTATGGAAGGGAATGAGATTTGTATAAGTATGCAAATTAGATGAGAAAATCAAAACAAAAAAGGAAGTAGACATGTTCTATGACATGGGCATTCAATTACATGACTCTAGGATCATGTGAATAATCAGAAATTTTGATTTAGAAGAGAACTTAGTAAAATGCGCAATATCTTGAATGGAAGCATGGTCTTATTTTTGTAGTATCTGAATTATTTGTATCCATAGTGTCTAGCAGAATGTCAGGATCATAACAGGTGCTTAACAAATGCTCAATTATTGACTGAGACAATCTTGATCAAGAGATTTTCCTAATTCCCTTAATTGGAAGCCCCCCATCCCTTTCCCCTCCTCCCTCCAAAAATTTTATATTTATATATATTTTGTATTTAGAGAGGTAGTATGATTTAACAAATAGAAACATAAAATGGTGATTTGGGGACTCCTGAGGTAAAAGGAAGAGCTAAGGTTGTGGAGGGTACATGACCTGTGATCATACAGAAATGTACCACAAAGAAACAGGAAGAAAATCATAGAGGGAGGATGGCTTCATGGAAGAGCTATGCTAAGAACAGGCTATAGTTCTTGGTGAGTGTAATGTCAATCAGAGAGTTAAAGATTTTCCCTATTCATTAATGGGCCTGTTTGATTAGGGGAGGCCCACATTTTTTGTTAATTTTTAATGCACTGGTTCTCAAGGGGTGTGACACCCACTGGCTTTGAAAAGTATATCCTGTGAGGTGAGGTTTTACTTTGGGGTTTACTCACTGGAAGTGTTTGTTTGGCCAGATGAGACTCTGGGCAGTCTCTAAGGAGCCCCCTGACTTTGAAAAACCAGATGTTGGTGTCTCTGTCTCTGGTACCTATGTATGTATATGACAGTCAGACAGTTGGACCTGTCTGTTGATCTGTGATGTATGAACTGCTTATGATCAGACAGTGGGAAGCCCTAAATGTTGGTTGATCTTTGTTTCTCTGTTTGTATTTTCCCTGAATTTCAGGGTGCTGACTTTTCCTCTGAACTAAGTGAATGATATATGTGCTTTATTAAAGTGATTGTTGACCCCTCAAAAGTTACTTTCCTTTTAGAAAATCAGATCTAAGAATCCATACAGCAGGCCCTCCTGTGTACGTCCGCATCCTTGCTGAGACTGTGGGGTGGAGAGGGGAAGCCAAGATACTCCAGTCCTCCCCAACTAGATGCAATGAATCCATAATAGCTATAACAAAGATAGTCTCTGGATTCCCTTTTCCCAAAAGGGCAGGGGACAACCCAGGGAATAGATTGGAAGATAGCCAGGGCCTCCCCCTTCAATACTTCTCCCAATTCACAATAAAGGTATTGAATTAGGCATAACTTTAGCACTGGTCTTATGTATACTGTAATTCTACAGTCATTCATTAGTCCCCCATTGTCTAGAATTCCTTTAACTATGGATAGTCTTCCATCCCACAGTTAGCTATGAAAACCTCAACAAGCAAATACCTAATTGAGACAAAAGCAGGACCAAAATTCATTTTCACTAAGGTACTAGTCAATCAATAATTATGAATTACTAATATCACAGTATTTTCTGTGTGGATAAAGGAAATGGGATCATAAAATGGATAGAGGCCAAGAACTTGAACAGAGAAGTCAGGGTAGGGTTTTAAAGGATAGCCATTTAACCTCTGCTTGTCTAAGTCTCCTCGACTGTAAAACAGAGATAATTATTACACCTGCTTCCCAGGATTATAGTGAGGATTAAAGGAAATATTTACAAAGTGCTTTGCAAACCTTAAAAAACTATATAAATGCTAGCTATGATGATGATGATGACAATGATGATGGAAACTGGGGGCATGGAAGACAAACTTTATCACGTTCATCTTTGCTGGGGTTTACCCTGTTTACTTTGAATGGTGTGTGAACAAAAACTATGAGTGGTCTGAAAGTATCTGTGTGTTTTATGTACCACATTTTTTGTATATATTAACTAACTGGTCAATTGCTCCTTCCCTGATCTCCAAAGATGGCAAATGTGGAAGGAAGTTATTTCCCACAAACACTTGAAAACCCAGCCATTTATGCTCCTCTCACTATCAAAAGTGACTGTTCATAGTTAATTTTCTTTCTAAATACTCAAGAAACACATTTACTCAAATGTAGATAAACTCTCCTTCTGAAGTAGTCAAACTTTCTTCCACTGGTTGTGATCTTCCCGTTTTTCCCTTGGCAGCTTAGTAGGTATCTTCATGTTGAGTTGTATGCTATGCCAACTCTGATATATGTATTTATGAATATTTTTTAAAAGATATGACTACCTTTATTATTAAAGAGATTGAATCCCAGAGGATTTACTAATTGAGACATCAGTGTCTATATGAGGCACTGATATTTTCCTAGACCATTTCAAAAAATCCCCAGAACACCAAGGCCCTGGCATGAGAGCACTGGAAATCTGAAAAGAGGACAAGGAAAACCCAAGAGGAATGTATTTCTAAAGAATAACATCTTATTTGCTAAGCATTGAACATGACAATGCATAGGTGAAATGTCCCCCTGACCTACCACATTTGAGGTCAGAAGAAGGGCTTGTGAGGCAACTGAATGGCAGAATAGTTAGGAAATGTTAGATTTGGAATTCTTGGATAATATCTTAAACTCTTAGCTTCAGTTTCCTTATCTATAAAACTGGGATAATAATTTCACTTACCTCACAGGGTTGTTTAAAGAACCATATGAGGAAATGTACATAATGTACTTTGCCAAGTACACTGTATAAATGCTGGCCATTATCAATCAATCATCATTACCATCATCACCATCAAAGTGTCAGAGCAATGTCAAAGGAATTCTCACTGGAATTCAGCATAGGTGGAGCCAAGCAATAGTGCCCAATTAATCCTGACCCAGAGAATGCTTAAGGCTAGCATATTAAGAGTTTTCTTCAACATTGCTTTAATAGTCAGGCATGGGAGTTGAAGAGGTCTGGAACTGATGCTAAAGTATTTCTAACTCAATTTCATAAAGTTGTTTTTTGGTTTTTTTTTTTTAACCAAAGTGTATGAAATCCTTCCCCAGAACCACAGTCAAATGGCTGGAAAATACTTAGCAAGAGGGGCAATAGGCAAGGCTATAAAAAGCACTAACCCAGAAACCACTGATGTATGGATGAAAAGCTTACGAAGTCCCTTTTTATTTTGCTGAATGGCTTAGTACACTAAAGTCCACCATCAACTTTGCATTGAGACTAGCTCTAAGCAAAACAATGCACTGTAACATGAAGTAGTTGGATTAATCAAGTATTAAAGAATCTCATATTTAGAGGCGATAACAGTGGCCAACTAGTCTGACCAAAACTACCCCTTACAATGACCTGGACAAGCAGTCATCTGATCTCTGCTCAAAGGTTGCCAATTAACATAAATCCACTATCTCCTGAGGAAATCCATTCTGCTTTGGGATAGCTCACTTAGTTATTTTGATTTTTAGACTGTAAGCTCATTTCATTTCTTTTTTGGGGGGGATGTCTTGTATCCCCAATGCATTGCTTGATGCCTAGAACACAGCAGGTGCTTGATAAACACTTGTGGATTTTTTTAGTTAATGGACCAATTTCATACATGAAGCCTAAATTTTTCCTTTTTTATAACTTCTACTCGTTGCTCTTAATGCTGCTTTGGGAGCCAGAGGGGAAGGCAGTCTTACCAGAATACACAATTTTAAAGCTGATAAGCATCTTGAGTGTATATCTACCTAAAAACCTCATGTCATCTGAAAATTCCCACCGAAGTTACATGGGATCTTTCGATTACATTAGGACTCAATAAGGCAGACGGAACAGAGATGCAACTGACAGTATTGTTGTATTCCTCTGCGACGTTCTGACCTTGGTTCGTTCTCCACACTAAGCTACTGAACTCACGGTTAGATCCCTGCACATTCATTTTCCCCTTAGCGACAAAGTATCAAATGGTAGTGTAATTGCCAAGGGAAAATTATTACTCTGTTCTGAATTATTTCCATCATAAATCTAAAACCAGTCAAAGTGATTCTGTCACAAAAACGACAGGGTTGCTGTACAGCCACGAGAACTTCCCATACAAACGTCCCATAAATCCACAAGTACCACAACCCACCAAAGTCATTTTGAATCATGTGTTTAAATAAGAATCACAAGTCAGCTGGACAGCAGACTGCATTGCTGAAACAAGGAATGGAAAGTGATTTACTTGCCCATTGCCTTAATAACAACTTATGTCATCTGTTTCAGGAAGTGTGATCAAAACATGACAAATTTTTCTTTATATGCTTAAAAAACAGGACATTCTTTTCATTGGTTCTAATAGTTGAGAGTTGTCTCTTAAATCCAGTCCTTTTCTGCTTTTATCATGTAGGTGAGTAAGAGAACTCAGATGTCAGAAGAGTGTGAAATCTTCCAAAGGTAAGAGAAATGAACTGGGATGGTATGTGAGTGTAATGGTAGGTGAGAATACATGTCTATGATGCTGATATGAGATTGTGTACCAAGTGGCTTGAGTCAGGAAGACCTGGATTCAAATCCTATCCTTGACATTCTAGGAAAGGCAGTATGAGATAGTAGATAATAACTCAATTTGGCAACAGGAAGGCCCAGGTTCAAATTCTAATTCAGATTGATTTCCTAATCTGTAAAGTGATAAAACTGTATCTATGGCTTCTCAGGTCTCTTCCAGCTCTCAATCTGTAATTCTATCTGTTGGACCCTGGGCAAGTCATTTAACATCCTCATTTTTCTCAACTGTAAAGATAATATAATAATACCTCTATTATCTAACTGATAGGTCTTTTATGGGTTGCAAATAAGATAATGCATATAAAACATTTTGTAAACTTTAAAGATCTATGTAAGGGTCCGGCATCATCATGCATTCTCTTCCTCTCCTATAAAACATTAATGTTTGATTATAGAAGAACGAAATGCCTGTTGATCAGATCCTTATCTAATTTAAAATACCTACCTTTCTGCTGTACAGGCTCCATTCCAAATTAGGAATGAAATCCAGAAAGGGATCTCTAGGAGATCCCAGCAGATAAACTGTGTAAAACTAAAAACTTTTTCACCCCTGGGGAAGACTGATAAAGGACTCTTTCAATTTAGTAATTCACTGGGCATAATAAGAAGGATTAGTATCCTTAAATAGATTGCTCAACCCAAATAAAATCACCGTTGGGGAGGCACATATGTTATTCAGATCATCAGTCCTTTACCCTCCCGAAGACTCTGCACGTTGTCCAAAAAAGAAAGTGATAGTTCTAGATAGATCTCTACTTTGCTGCCAGAACTGGAAGCAAACACTTACACTGGGACCACTTTGTCATTTTTATTTATTTGAGATTTTGCCTTCAAAATGAAGCACCTCTATTGCTCTAGAGATATCTGAGAAAATGTGATTTCTTTCTAAGTGGTAAGAGACACAATATTCTTTCATTGCCTTGGAAGTTTTCCTGAAACAACACTATTGGCTGTGCATACTAGCAACATAGTAAGTTTTTCTAGTTTGATCTCTATTGTGATAGATCCTCTGACATATCTAATAAACCTTCCAATGACTCAGTTTACTGGAAACTGAATATTGACTTGTACTCTCTTTTGAGATTCTTAATATTCAGCATCACATTTTTTGGGAGAAATAACCACATTTAAATCAGTTATGAATCTTACTGGACCAGACCAGAAGCCCATCACCTGGCATTCATTGTTAGAATAGAAAGAGATTTCAAAGCCATAGAATTGACCTCAATCATGAAGCAGAATATTCTTCACAGTATGACTCCACTTCAAGGCTTTTCATGCTATTGGAGTCATTCCATCCTGAGTGGCCTATTGCACTTTTGAACATCAATAATTGCTATAAAAGTTTACTTTACATTGAGCTGAAATCTATATTTGCATTTTCTACTTATTCTTCCTAACTGGCTTCTAAGACCACGTAGCAAAAAAACCAATCTAACCACCTGATCCATATACCTTCCAAATATTTGAAGATTGTTTTCACTTCTCCTCATAGACAGGGGTTCTTAACCTTTTTTTGTGCCCTGGACCCTTTAGGTAATTTGCTGAAACCTAACGGTACCTTCCCAGAATAATGTTGCTAAATGACCAAAAAATAATAATGAATACTGCTTACTATGTGTCATGTACTGTGCTAAACCACTTACAATTATTATCTCATTGGATTCTCACAACAACCCTAGGTGGTAAGTAGTTTTATTATCAACCCATTTTACAGATGAGGAAACTCAAGTAAACAGAGATTAAGTGGCTTGCCCAGGGCTACAAATAAGTGTCTGAAGTTGAATTAGAACTGATGTCTTCCTGATTCCAGGCTGTCTATAAAATAGACTTATTAATGAAACCAGTTATACAAAAATGGGTGTAGCAACATAATTTTCTAAAAGGAACTTTCAAACCACTCAATAAGAACTTCTCCTGTGTCTTCTCTTTTAACGGATAAATAAACCTACTTTCTCATATGTTATTTTTTTCTGCCCACACACCATCCTGGTCATTCTCCTTCTGACAGATTGTCAATGTCCTTTTTAAAATGCAAAGCCCAGAACTCAATATAATTTTACTCCAAGTGTGTAAAGTTCCTCTCCTTCAAAGCTAATGATGTTCAAATAAAATTCATGGAATAGCAATAACACTAATGTTCTACTGTTTTAATGGTGATTAATAATTAGAACATAGATGGTAAAGATTTACAGTGTTCTAGCAATGACCCCCATTAATTTTAATCATAGTCACATGGTTAAATCCCTGCTTATTGTCAGTAAAATTAACCCCTCATTATCACTTATGGGTCATAATTTTCTAATGGTAAATACTCAAAATTCAAACTCAAAAAAGCATAAGGGTACAATTAGGTCCAGTTTTCAAAGTCCTTCCAACAACTGGTAGTACTAATGTCCCATAAGTATAAGAGCTCCTTCTACATTTAACATTGAAGATGGCCTAAGGCAATATTATTAAGATCTAGCTTTTGCCTTAAAGGATATATTCAAAATGATCTCATGGAGTTCAAAAATTAAAAAAGTTAAAACTGAAAGCAGTGAGAGATCAGAAGAAATATTTCTCCTTTGTTTTCATAAGAAATGATCCTATATGGATCATTAAAAAATATCTAGTTATATCTCATTTAAAACTAGCATGGCAATTGCTGTTAAAGTGTGTAGGGTGGGGGGTTTAATTCAATAGGTCAGTAAGCATTTATCAAGTATCTACGCTAAGCATTATAATAACTACTTAGATATAAGGTAAAAAATTATACTTCCTGCAAGAAGTTCATGTTCTAATATAATGTCCATATTTAATCTTCCTCCAATGCATTAATTTCATCTTAGAAAAATGAAAATTGCAGAAAGGGGGTTACAAGGAGCAAAGCTCACTTTACAAAACTCATCAAGATACTAAAAAATGATGAAAAACTGAAATACTCACCAAACTTGACTTATACCTGGTAAACCTCTAAAGTGCTGTATATAAATAAGAGCTGTTATTACCCTTCAAATGTTAGAATGTCATTAATTTCAGGTAAATACAATTTAGATTTGACTGCCTTTTTAAAAGGGTCACCTAAACCTGAGAAAATAAGATTTGAGAAAATGAGATCCAGTTTATTCCAAGAAAGGTTAAGAAGGATAAAGAAATAGCTAGCTAGAACAATGTGTAGGAGCAATAGAATTTTAGTATTCATAGTCCTTTGCTTAATAGAAACATTTATTTGGAAGTCCAGATATAATGGAAATACAGAGCTATATAGTCAATTCATTTAATGTTCCTGAGACCTCGCTGTGTAGGATAGCCAGTGCTTTAGCTCACCCAGAACACAAATGGAGGAGTCTAGCTGTTTTTATGAGAATAATTACAAAGGCTATTAAACATGGAGATCAACAGAGCAAATATCCTTTAAATGCCATTCTTTGGGCAATTAATCATGGATTCTTGTTATTGTGTAGAACTCTCTTGTTATTTAACTTTTCAAAGGTTTATGTCTCTTTTCCCCAAGTAGGTTGTAAGTTCCTTGTAGACAGGGACCTATTACTTGTGATCTTTCATTCTTGGCATCTCTCCTTCACAATAGTTAGCAGGTTATCTTCTCAATATTTTTTATTTAAATGTTTTACTGAAAATGTCACACTGATCATAAACACAAACAACTAAAATTAGCAGATTATCTCTCATATAGTAATGATTCAATAAAATTTTGATTTGCATATAAAATGAACCTAAAAAAGCAAATATTTTCTTTAGTCTACAAAGAGGATACAATGTTTGTATACAATGTATTTAACATTAACAAGTTTTGAAACGTGGTTTTAAAACCAATATAGGTATAAATGTCTTCTATGTACCAAGTCCCATGGCAAGGGCAGAAAAATACTAAATATTTAATGAAGTAGAGATCACTAATGAACAAGAGAGAACAGAAAAGACTTCACATACCTTGGCATAATTCTGAAGAAAGATAAACAATTCTAAGAGATGCAAATTAGGAGGTAGGGCATTTCAGACACATGGAACAGCAATTTATTCACAATTTTTAAAAATGAAAGGAAGACTAGGAAAAAAACTACACAGTAAATATTGCTAATAAAAATATGACAAATCTATATAAGGACTTGCCATAATTTTTTCAAGAAAATTATGAAAAGACAATTAACAGTATGGGAATTGTGAAAATTAAGTGAACCACACATTTTGTAACTCAATTCTGGATCAAGTTCAGTTACCTTTCTATTCAATTAAGGGTCTGGTCCAATTTCTGTCTTGTGAGAAAATGTATTCCTTTATGGCAACTGTGAAAATAATTTAGCCCTACATGGCTAGATCATCCCTACTTGTTACTTAGAAACTCTTAACAAAGGATGGAGGTTATCCTGACCAGAAACCAGTCAGATCTAAAAGTTGATACAAAGAGATTTTATATATATTTATATACAATTAAACATCTCAAGCAACCCATATTTCCAATCTCAAAACTGGCTTCCATACTGATCAATCAGTTACTATTTTCATGATCTTTTAATTGGATACAGATATTTATGAAGAATGAGACACCTGGAGAGGAGCCAAGATGGCGGAGTAGAAAGATCCACAGATCCACATATGCTAGCTCTGAACCCACAGCCCATAAATTACCTGTAATGAGGAACTCCCAACAAATTCTGGAGTAGTGGAAGCTGCACAACAACGGAGTGGAGGAGATTTCTGTTCCAGAGAGCCCTGAAAAACTGACACCAAAGGTCCATCGTGTACCAGACCCGGAGCAGAGCCCAGCCCTGACTTGGCTGCACAGCACCGAGAGGAGCAGATCCGAGAAGGCTTCAGAGATGGAATTACTGGCGGTTGCAAAGGTCCCTCAACCCACAGGCACTACAAGTCAGTGAGAGAGCCTTCTGGGCTGGCTGAGAGGGGAGCGGGGTGTCTCCATAACTCAGGCCCCCTTGGGAGGCAGCAGCAGAGGCAGCAGAGGACAGGAGCTCCCAAAGCAGTCAGGAGTTCAGATCCATTGTTGAAGGTTCCCTTCATAAACCCCCTGAGGGAACTGAGCCCTGTGAGGTGGCCCTGCCCCCACCTCAGCACCTGAACTTAATCTCACACTGAATAGCAGCCCTGCCCCCACCTGAGCACCTGAATTTAATCTCACACTGAATAGCAGCCCTGCCCCCACTGAAAGCTCTGAGGCCTGGAAGCAACATTTGAATCTGAGATCCCAAGCACTAGCTGGGTGGATCTGGAGGTGAGACTGAGTGGAGAGGAATCTCAAAAGTCAAGTAACTGGCTGGGAAAATGCCCAGAAAAGGGAAAAAATATAAGACCATAGAAGATTACTTTCTTGGGGAACAGATATTTCCTCCTTTCCTTTCTGATGAGGAAGAACAATGCTTACCATCAGGGAAAGACATAGAAGTCAAGGTCTCTGTATCCCAAACATCCAAAATAAATATTCAAGGGGCTCAGGCCATGGAAGAGTTCAAAAAGGATTTTGAAAATCAAGTTAGACAGGTGGAAGAAAAACTGGGAAGAGAAATGAGAGAGATGCAAGAAAAGCATGACAAACGGGTCAATACCTTGCTAAAGGAGACCCAAAGATCAAAAAAAAAATGCTGAAGAAAATAACACCTTGAAAAATAGGCTAACTCAATTGGCAAAAGAGGTTCAAAAAGCCAATGAGGAGAAGAATGCTTTAAAAAGTAGAATTAGCGACGGCCCCAGAGAAGCTGATCCGAGCAGGCTTCAGAGATGGAATTACTGGCGGTTGCAAAGGTCCCTCAACCCACAGGCACTACAAGTCAGTGAGAGAGCCTTCTGGGCTGGCTGAGGGGGGAGCGGGGTGTCTCCATAACTCAGGCCCCCTTGGGAGGCAGCAGCAGAGGCAGCAGAGGACAGGAGCTCCCAAAGCAGTCAGGAGTTCAGATCCATTGTTGAAGGTTCCCTTCATAAGCCCCCTGAGGGAACTGAGCCCTGTGAGGTGGCCCTGCCCCCACCCCAGCACCAGAACTAAAGCTCAAATTGATTAGCAGCGGCGTCTGCTGCAGAAAGCCCATTTGAATCTCAGACCCCAAGCACTAGCTGGGCGGATCTAGGCGGGGGTGGACAGGAATCTCAGAAGTCAAGTAACTGGCTGGGAAAATGCCTAGAAAAGGGAAGAAAAATAAGACTATAGAGAGTTTTTTTGAACAGAAGCAAATGATCCCAACTTTTGGATCTGACGATGAGGACGTATTCTTGCCATCAGGGAAAGACGTGGGCTCAGGCCTTGGAAGAGCTCGAAAAGGATTTTGAAAAGCAAGTTAGACAGGTGGAGGAAAAACTGGGAAGAGAAATGAGAGAGATGCAAGAAAAGTATGAAAAACGGGTCAATACCTTGGTAAAGGAGACCCAAAAAAATGCTGAAGAAAATAATACCTTGAAAAATAGGCTCATTCAATTGGCAAAAGAGGTTCAAAAAGCCAATGAGGAGAAGAATGCTTTCAAAAGCAGAATGAGCCAAATGGAAAAAGAGGTTCAAAAGCTCACTAAAGATAATAGTTCTCTCAAAATTAGAATGGAACAGATGGAGTCTAATGACTTTACGAGAAACCAAGAATCACCAAACAAAACCAAAAGAATGAAAAAATGGAAGAGATGTGAAATATCTCATGGGAAAAACAACTGACCTGGAAAATAGATCCAGGAGAGACAATTTAAAAATTATGGGACTACCTGAAAGTCATGATCAAAAAAAGAGCCTAGACATCATCTTCCATGAAATTATCAAGGAAAACTGCCCTGACATTCTAGAACCAGAGGGCAAAATAAGTACTGAAAGAATCCATCGATCACCACCTGAAAGAGATCCAAAAAGAGAAACTACTAGGAACATTGTGGCCAAATTCCAGAACTCCCAGCTCAAGGAGAAAATCTTACAAGCAGGTAGAAAGAAACAATTCCAGTATTGTGGTAATAAAATCAGGATAACTCAAGATCTAGCAGCTTCTACATTAAGGGATCAAAGAGCGTGGAATAGGATATTCCAGAAGTCAAAGGAACTAGGACTTAAACCAAGAATCACCTACCCAGCTAAACTGAGTATAATACTTCAGGGGAAAATATGGTCTTTCAATGAAACAGAGGACTTTCAATCATTCTTGATGAAAAGACCAGAGCTGAAAAGAAAATTTGACTTTCAAACACAAGAATGAGAAGAAGCATGAAAAAGGAAACAGCAAAGAGAAGTCTTAAGGGACTTACCAGAAGTGAACTGTTTACATTCCTACATGGAAAGACAATATTTGTAACTCTTAAAACTTTTCAGTACCTGGGTAGTTGGTGGGTCCATACACACACATGTACACACATGCACGCACACACACATACACACATGCACACACATACAGAGACAGAGAGCACAGATTGAATTGAATAGGATGGGACCATATCTTAAAAGAAATTAAGGTAAATGATGAGAGAGAAATGTAGTGGGAGGAAAGAGGGTGAAATGGAATGGGGTAATTATATGTCATTTAAGAGGCAAGTAGGAGACGTTTTAGTGGAGGGAAAAAGAGGAGAGCTGAGAAAAAACAAAAAACAAGAAGTTTACCCTCATCACATTTGACTAAAGGAAGGAATAAAATGCACACTCATTTTGGTATGAAAACCTATCTTACAGTATAGGAAAGTGGGGGAGAAGGAGATAAGCAGGGTGCGGGGATGATGGAAGGGAGGGCAATGGGAGGAGGGAGTAATTTGAAGTCAACACTCAGGGAGGGACAGGATCAAAAGACAGAATAGAAGCAATGGGGGGCAGGATAGGATGGAGGGAAATATAGTTAGTCTTACACAATATGACTAATATGGAAGTCACTTGCAAAACTACACAGAAATGGCCTATATTGCATTGCCTGCCTTCCTAAATGGAATGGGTGGGGAGGGAGGGATGGGGAGAATTTGGAACTCAAAGTTTTAGGAACAACTGTTGAGTACTGTTCTTGCTACTAGGAAATAAGAAATACAGGTAATGGGGAATAGAAAGTTATCTGTCCCTACAGGACAAAAGAGAAGATGGGGACAAGGGAAGGGAGGGATGATAGAAGAGAGGGGAGATTGGTGATAGAGGAAATTAGAATGCTTGGTATATTGGTGTGGGGGGAGGGGACAAATGGAGAGAAAATTTGGAACCCAAAATTTTGTGAAAATTAATGTAAAAAGTTAAATAAATAAATTTATTTAAAAAAAAAAGAATGAGACACCTGATTTTGTTTAATTTCAAAGATTGCACCTACTTACTCTCCCCCTCCCCCATCTCAACTCTCAAAACCCATTCATTACCCTGCCACCTTAGAAAGCCCCTAGTCTTTTCTCCTATTAGAAATCAAATTAGCTAATTTTGTATCGTTTTATGAACCTGTTAATTGCTTTCTTTTAATTAATTGGTTTTACTTGATTAATTGTTTTAAATGCATATAAATCTGTCTCCCTCATATTCAGTGTCCAGTGCCAAGCTAAGGAAGCCTGGTCCTGATTTTTAATGCAATTGACATGCTGTACTTAAGAAACTGATAGGTTCAAAAGCTCAAACCTTTGTTTCCTCAGTTATTTCATCTTTCAAACACTACGACAGCTTAATAAAAGAAGCACAAGAAAATATTACTGAAGAAAATGACATCCTACAAACAAAATTGGTCAAATGGAAAAAGAGGTGAAAAGTTCACTAAGAAAATAATTACTTAAAAATTAGAATTGGGTAAGAGGAAGCTAATGACTATAAAATATCAAGAAACAATAAAAACAAAGTCAAAAGAAGGAAAAAATAGAAGAAAATGTGAAATATTTCATTAGAAAAACCACTGACATAAAACAGATTGAGGAGAAATAAGTTAAGAATTATTGGACTACCTGACAGTCATCAAAGAAAGAGCCTAGACATCATATTTCAAGAATTATCAAGAAAAACTGTCAATGGCCTTAAAGCAGAAAGGGAAATGGAAATTGAAAGACTCTACCAATTTCCACCTGAAAGAGATCCCAGAGGAAAGCATTAGACATGGAAAGAAATTGTAGAAGGTGAGTCAATTATATTGGGATGATGCAAAGAAACAAAATGGAAACAGAACAATGTGGAATCCTCTAGGAAAAGGAAGAAGTGTGAGGAAGAAGGGATAAAATTATCTCACATAAAAGAGGTGTGCAAGGAAGAGCTTTTATAGTTGGGGGAGGAAATAGTAGGGAGGATGATGGGCAACATTTGAACCTCACTCTTATCTAAATTGTTTCAGAAAGGGAAAATATGTATCTACACATCCCATTGGTAATAGAAATCTAGTTTACTCTACATGGAAATAGGAAGGGAAGTGGATAACTGAAAGATGGAAGGGAAGATAAAAGAGAGGGAAGATAAAAGAAGGCTGCAGTTAGAAGCGAAACAGACTTTAGAGAAGGGACTGGATAAAAAAGAGAGAGGATAAAAAGAATGAAACAGAATAGAGGGAAATGCACAGTTAATAATAGTAACAATAATATAAATATGAATTTGAATTGGATGAAGCCACACACACAATAGTAGTAGACAGCAGAATGGATTAGAAACCAAAATCCAATAATTCGTTGTCTAATGGAACACATATGAAACAGGTGAACACGGCAGGTGGGAGAGAGAGTTGACAGAGAGAGAGAGAGAGAGAGAGACAGACAGACAGACAGACAGAGACAGAGAGAGAGACAGAGAGAGACAGAGAGAGAGAGAGACAGAGAGAGAGAGACAGAGAGACAGAGAGAGAGAGACAGAGACAGAGAGAGACAGAGACAGAGAGAGAGACAGAGAGAGAGAGACAGAGAGAGAGAGAGAGAGAGAGAGAGAGACAGAGAGACAGAGATAGAGACAGAGAGAGACAGAGAGAGAGTTAAGATAAGGGGCTGGAAAAGAATCTATTATGTTTCAGCTGCAGTTAAAAAGGCAGGGGTAGCAATCATTACCCAAAACAAAGCAAAAGCAAAAAGACTTAATTAAAAGGGGTAAGCACACTATATCTTGCTAAAAGGAACCATACACAAGGAAGAAATAACAGTATTGTATATACATGCAATCAAATGGCATAGCATCTAAATACTTAAAGGAAAAGTTAAATGAGCTACATGGAAATAATAAAACTGTACTAGTGGAAGATCTCAGCTTTCCTTTTTCAACACAAGACAAATCTAACTGTAAAATAAATAAGAAAGAAATCAAAGAAGCAAATTAAATTTTAGAAAAGTTAGATATGATAGAACACTGGAGAAAACTGAATGGGAATAGAAAGGCGTATGTTTACTTTTTTCTCATCTGTACATGCCATGTTCATGTATGTATTAGGGCATACAAATCTCACAACCAAAGGCAAAGAAGTAGAACTATTAAAAGCATCCTTTTCAAATCATGATGCAAGAAAAGGACATTTAGTAAAGGGCCATAGAAGCATAGATTGAGTTAACTGGAAAGGAAATTATCTAATCCTAAAGGTTAAAGACCAAATTTTTTAAAAAAATCTAATCATTTCATTAAAGAGAATGACAATAAAGCAGCATTCCAAAATTTATGGGATGCAGTCAAAGCAGTAAGAGGGGGAAAATTTATATCTCTTATGTAATATATGCATAAAAGAGAAAAAGAATAGAGGAATGAATCGGGCATGCAAGCACAAAAAGAATAAATTAAAAATCCACAACTAACCACAAAAATGGAAATCCTGAAAGTCAAAAGAGAGATTATTAAAACTAAAAGTAAGAAAACCACTATACTAGCAAATAAAACTAGTAGCTGGTTTTATGAAAAAAATAAACCATCAGCAATGAAGTAGATAAACCACTGGTTAATTTGATTTTTAAAAGAATGAAGAAAACCAAATTACCAGGATCAAAAAAATGAAAAGTGAAATTGACAATCTAGGTTAAATGGATAAATATTTACAAGATTTGCCTACTCTAATCAATAGAGGTCTAAGACAACTCCAAAGACACACCTCCAGAAAGAGAAATGATGAACTTAATGCAGATTGAAGCATACTTTTTTAAACTTTATTTTTATTGTTTTGGTTGTAATTTGAAACACAGTTAATATGGAAAGGTGTTTTACATGACTTCACATGTTATAATTGATTGCCTTCTCAAGGAGGAGTGAGGGGCTAGAGGTAAAAAGAGAATGGTAATTAAAACTTTTAAAAATGATTTTTAAAAGATTATATGTAATTGGGAAATATTTAACAAAATAAAAAGGGAAAAGGAAAATAAAATGATAACACACAGTAAGTTACAAAACTGAACATACAAATTTATTTTTTTGTTTAGTTAGCCCAACTGCTGAAGACTGTAACCTAAGGTTGTTATGAAGAGAGAGAAACATCTATCAATTCACTGCTCCTATGTCTGTATTAGCAAAAACCTAAATAGCTATGAAATATGGGAAAGTTCTTAAAGAAAAAAAGAGACAAAAGATTATAATCAAAGGGGACATATCACCATGTAAAAATGAGTGACCGTAACAAAATGTAAAAGGAAAAAAATAGAAATAGCAAGGCATCTAAAAACAAACTGGTTGCTTATGAATTTATAGAAAAGTTTTATCAAATGATCTATAATATGGATCTACAATTTTATGGATTTACATATGATCCAATTTTCAAATATTTGTTTTCTTAAATGTTTTGCTAATCTAAAATATTTTTAGAATTTAAAAAACTAACATAGAATCATAAAAATATGTAAAAGACCTTAGATATCATCTGCTCCAGTTTCTGCCTGAAACATGAATCCCCTCCCCTTTAGTGTTCATTCAACCTGTTTGAGTACTAAGAGATTCACCATTTACTAAATCAGTCCCTTCTAGTGTTAGACATTTCTCATAGTTAAAAGTTTCTCTTTCTGCATGAACTGATGTTGATTGAAGTGAGCAGAATCAGAACACTATACACAGCTACAGCAACACTGCAATGACCAACTTTGTTAGACTTAGCACTTCTGAGCAATGCAATGGTCTAAGAAAATTCCAAGAGACTCATGACAGCAAATGCTATCTACATCCATAGAAAGAGCAATGGAGTTTGAAAACAGAATGAAGCATACTATTTTCTCTTTTTTTCTTTCTCATGGTTTTTCCCTTTCTTTCTGATTCTTCTGTCAGAGCATGACTAATATGGAAATACATTTAATGTGATCTACATATATATGCTTATTCAGTGCCATACCAATCAAATTAACAGATAATTATTTTCTAGGGCTAGAAAAAATAATATCAAAATTCATCTGGAAGAACAAAAGTTCCAGAATATCAAGGGAACTAATGAAAAGTAATGCTAGGGAAGGTGGCCTAGCCCTACCAGACCTCAAATTGCATTATAAAGCAGCAATTATCAAAACCACTTGGTACTGGAAAAGAAACAGAGGGGTAGACCAGTGGAATATGTTAAGTACTCAAGACACAGTAGTTAATGAACATAGCAATCTACTGTTTGATAAACCCAAGGACCCCAGCTTCTGGGGTAAGAACTCACTATTTGATGAAAATTGCTGGGAAAATTGGACAAATGTGGCAGAAACTGGGCATAGACCAATACCTGACACTGTACATAAGAATGAAGTTCAAATGGATACAGAATCTAGGTATAAAGATTGATACTGTAAACAAATTAGAGGAGCAAGGAATAGTGTATGTGTCAGATTTATGGAGAATGGAGAAATTTATGACCCAACAAGACATGGAGAACACTATGAAGTGCAAAATGGATAATCTTGATTACATTAAATTTGAAAGTTTTTGCACAACTGAACCCAATGCAACCATGATTGCAAGGGAAGCAGAAATGGAAAAGAATTTTCACAACTAGTATCTGTGATAAAGGCCTCATTTCTAAAATATATGGACAATTGAGTCAAATTTACAAGAATGCAAGTCATTCCCTCATTGATCAAAGGATATGAACAGACAGTTTTCAGAGAAAAAATTAAAGCTATCTATAATCATATGAAAAAAATGCTGTAAATCACTATTGATTAGAGAGATGCAAATCAAAACAGGAACTACATCAGACTGGCTAATATGATAAAATAGGAACATGATAAATGTTGGTGAAGATGTGAGAGTGTTGGAACATTAATTCATTGTTGGTGGAGTTGTGAGCTGATCCAATCATTCAGGAGAGCAATATTGCTTCTAGGCCTATCTCAAAGAGATCATAAAAATGGGGAAAAAGACCCAGATGTACAAAATTATTTATAGCAGTTCTTTTTGTAGTGGCCAAGAACTGGAAATTGAGGGAATGCCCATCAACTGGGGAATGGTTGAACAAGCTGTGGTATATGAATGTAATGGAATACCATTGTGCTGTAAGAGATGATGAACAGATGAACTTCAGAAAAACCTGGAAAGACTTATATAAACTGGTGCTGAGTGAAATTAGCAGAACCAAGAGAACATTATATATGGAAACAGCTGCAGTGTGTGAGGACTATTTTTGATAGATTTGGGCCTTGACAACAATGCATGGACCTAAAACATTCCCAAAGGACTCTTGATGCAAAATTTCATCCACATTCAGAGAAAGAACTGTGAAATTAGAATGCAGAATGAAGTAGACTATTTTCTCTTTGTTATGTTTTGATTTGATTTTCCTCATGGTTTACTGTATTCATCTCAATTCTTCTATGCAAGATGACTAATGTGTAAATGTGTTTAATAAGAAAGCATGTGTAGAACTCATATAAGATTACATGCAATCTCAGGGAGAGAGGGGGGATGGAAAGGGAGAAAATTTAAAACTTATGGAATTAACTGTTGAAAACTGAAAACAAATTAATTTTTAAAAGGAAATTCTAAAATAAATCAAGCTCCTTGAACCTTGCAAACACTTTGACCTAATCAAGGGTATACTGATAAATGTCTAAAGACTGACTCAAAAAAGGGAGTATGCATAATATACTTTTAAGTTTAGTTTTCATTATTAACATTTTCTTCATTTTCTTACGTCGAGACAATCAACAAAACAATAGCTCAAAGTCTGACTTGTAGCTTTTGCTTATTTCTAAGGTATAAATACTGAATATTTAACTCTCAGTTCTGAGTCAGCACAAGGCAGCTCCAGCACACTTGGATATGAATTCTTTTCTCTAACACATCTAAAATATTTCACATATTTGTAGACAGAAATTGTGCCTCTTTTTCCAAAATTGTTTTTTTCTAAGCTAAACATGTAAATAATCCTCCCTTAAAATAAGAACTTAAAGGCAAAGACTTGTCTTTTGCCTCTTTATGTATCCCCAGAACTTAGGCAGTGACTGCCACACAGTAGGCACTAAATGTTTATTGACAGATGTATGACATGATTCCAAGTTCTCTCGCCATTCTCATTTCTCACCTCTACACATGTTTCATGTGAGCTTTACTTTCATTTATGAAATAGCTGAAAAGGAAATACTTTGCTGGAACAGAGATGAAATGCAGACTACATTTAATGTACCAAGCAACCAATGAGCTACTCCTCCTCTTGTGTAGCTCTAACCCCTAGAGGAACACAGGTACTATAACCAAAATTTCTGATTTTTTCTTAACACAGTATTTTCTATTTAATCATGTCATTAATGGTCTAATAAAAAGTCATCATTTCCTTCTGAAGAAATAAATCAAAGGGTTTATTCCATTTAGTGAGATTTTTTCAAAAAAGCTGCATACCTTCATCTTTTAGGTTAAATTCTCCTAGCAAGAAGTTCTCATTATATATTGTGAGTCAACGGGAAAATGATATTTGATTGTCATAGATTTCATTTAAATGAAGTTTTCAAGACCTTATAATAACAATAGCTAGCATTTTTATAGTACCCACTATGTGTCAGGCACTGTGCTAAGCATTTCACAAAATTATCTAATTGGGTGGAGTCAAGATGGTGGAGTAACATCACAATCTTTCTAGAGTGTTATCCCCAACCTCAGCCAAATACCTGCAAAAAATGGCTCTAAACAAATTCTTGAGCTGAAGAAGCCACAGAATGATGAATGAAGCAAATCTCCAGTCCAAGACAGTCTGGAAGGTCACTGAGAAGTGTCTATCACTCCACACTGGGGGAAGAGTGCAGTCCAATGTTGGCCACACCGGCACAGAGGAGACCTGAGAAGGCCTTCATTCCAGACATTAGGACCCCAAAACACCAAGGATAAATTGGAAGGTCAGTGTAAAAAGGCTGTGGGACCAGTGTGGGAAAATGGAGTAGTCTGATCCCAGTCCCAGGGCAGCAGAGGGGAAAGGGGACAAAGGAACCCACAGAAGTCACAGCAGCACCAGGGGCAGAGGCAGTGACTGTCTCTGGAGGTCTGGGCCCACAGACTGTGGAGGAATCCAGCAGCTCACAGCACACCCCTCAACCCCACAAAGAGCTCAAAAGTCAAGTAAATGGCTGGGGTAATGAGAAAAAACTGCAAAAAAGACTATAGGAATCTTACTTTCATAACAAGGAAGACCAAAACATGCAAACAGAAGACAATAAAGTCAAAGCTCCTCCATCCAAAGCCTCCAAGAAAAATATGAATTTGTCTCAGGACATGGAAGAACTCAAAAAGGATTTTGAAAATCAAGTAAGAGAAGTAGAGCAAAAAATGGGAAAAGAAATGAGAGTGATGCAAGAAAATTATGAAAAATGAAGCAACTGCTTGCTAAAGGAGACCTAAAAATGCTGAAGAAAAAAAATTGCAAAAAATAGACTAACCTAAATGACAAAAGAGATCCAAAAAGCCAAAGAAGAGAAGAATGTCCTAAAAAGCAGAATTGGCCAGATGAAAAAAGAGATCCAAAAGCTCCTTGAAGAAAATAATTCTTTAAAGAATAGAATGGGGCAAATGGAAACTAATGACTTTAAGAAAAATCAAGAAATTATAAAACCAAAGGAAAAAATAGCAGAAAATGTGAAATACCTCATTGGAAAAACAACTGACCTGAAAAATAGATCCAGAAGAGACAATTTAAAAATTATGGGACTGCCTGAAAGCATTTTCAAGAAATTATCAAGGAAAACTCTCCTCATATTCTAGAACAGGGGGGTAAAAAAATATTGAAAGAATCCGCCAATCACCTCCTAAAAGATATTCCAAAAGGAAAACTCTTAAGAATGTTATAGCCAAATTCCAGAGTTCCCATGTCAAGGAGAAAATATTGCAAGCAGCTAGAAAGAAACAATTTGAATATTGTGAAAATACAATGACAATAACACAAGATCTAGCAGCTTCTACATTGAGGGGACACAGGGCTTGGAATATGATATTCCAGAAGACAAAAGAACTAAGATTAAAACCAAGAATCACCTACCCAGCAAAACTGAGTATAATACTTCAGGGGGAAAAAATGGTCATTCACTGAAATAGGGAACTTTCAAGCATTCTTGTTGAAAAGAGCAGAACTGAATAGAAAACTTGATTTTCAAACACAAGAATCAAGAGAAGCATGAAAAGGTAGACAGGGAAGAGAAATCATATGGGACTTACTAAAGTTGAACTGTTTACATGCCTACATGGAATGATAGTATTTATAACTCTCGAGACTTTTCTCAGTACTAGAGTAGTTGGAGAGACTATATACACATAGATAGAGGGCACAGGATGAGTTGAACAGGAAGGGATGACATTTAAAAAAATAAAATTATGGGATGAGAAAGGAATATATTGGGAAGAGAAAGGGAAAAATAGAATGGGGCAAATTATCTCTCACATAAAACAGTCAAGCAAAAGCTTTTTCAATGGAAGGGAAGAGAGGGAAGGTGAGAGGGAAAAAGTGAACCTCACTCTCATCAATTTGGCTTAAGGAGGGAATAATATGCATACTCAATTTGCTATGAAAGTCTATCTTACACTACAGGAAAGTAGGAGGGAAGGGGATAAGTGGGGGTGGGGGATGATAGAAACGAGGGTAAATGGGAGGAGGGAGTAATTAGAAGCAAATACTTTTGATGAGGGTAAGATTAAAAGACAGAATTGAATAAATGCGGGACAGGAAAGGATGGAGGAAAATATAGTTAGTCTTCCACAGCATGACTTTTATGGAAGTCTTTTGTATAACTACATATATATATATATAAATAACATAAATCAAATTGTTTGCCTTCTCAGTGGGGATGGGTAGGAAGGGAAGAAGGGAGAGAAGTTAGAATTCATAGTTTTAAAAAATGAATGTTAAAAATTGTTTTTACATGCAACTTGGAAATAAGATATACAGGCAATGGGACATAGAAATCTATCTTGTTCTCCAAGAAAATAGAGGGGATGGGGATAAGAGAAGAGAGGGGTGTGATAAAAGAGAAGGAAAATTGGGAGAAGGGGTAATCAAAATGCATTCTGTCTTGGGGTAAGTAGAGGGGAGAGATGAGGAGAAAATTTGAAACTCAAAATCTTGTGGAAATGATTGTTGAAAAAGTATAAATAACTAAATTAGAATAAAAAAATATCTAATTTGATCCTCAAGCCTTCTTAGGGGCTAAGTGCTAATAATATTACTCCCCATTTTACAGATAAGGGAAAATGAGGCAAACAGGTTAAGTGATTTGTCCAAGGGTCTGAGGCTACATTTAAACTCATGTCTTCCTGACTCCCAGACCCATTAGTACTCTATTAGTACCATCAAGCTGCCTCTGTGCATTACTGAATTGAGGCATAGCTGTATTCATATTTTCTCTTTATGAAAAAGGATAAGAATTTTCAAAGTAGATCTCAAAATCTTGGCATATTTGTCTGGGCATAAGGTCCAGTAAAAAGAAACAAGAATTGATGTATTTTTCTTCTTTTTAAAAGGAAAGAAGTTAGTCCTATCTACTCTATAGACTTTGCCAAGCTAAAGACCTCTCTAGCATGTCACTTTTCTAAATGGGTTATGAGAGGGGAGAGAAGGGGAAGCAGTGGTACAGAACCCATATCTGGGACTGTAGTTGAAAGAGCTGGGGAGGCTAATTTAGACAGAGACAATGTTGATTCTCTCTGGAGAGAACAGTACAGATATGATCAGTGATGTTAAGCTCTGTTAATTACTAAGTGTAAACCCAATTAATCATTTCTTCTCACTCATGCTGGGTATCTTACACAATCCATTTGCAGAAGAAACAGTTGGTTAAGTATGCTTAATTTTGTTTGAATAATTGGATAAATATTACTTGATAATTTTCCATGGTTAACTGTGTTTACAAGGATGCCAGCATTTCAAAAACAAATCCATTGTAAACTAGTTTTCCATCTAGAGCACAGTATAACCACAAACAAATATAGTCTAAAATGTTGCTAACTTCAAAAGAACCACACACAGAATTTCTATCTTGGGAAATTCCAATAATCATTGTATTTATAAATCTTTCTCTTCTGTTCAGAACATAAACAGATATTGAATAATAATTCAAGAGAAATCTTAGAATAAAGAGAAATACATACATGAAGAATAAGAAAATAAGAGATTAATAATGTTCAAAAAGGTAATACCGATTGTGAACAGCAAACAATATAATTCTTGGGGTGCTTGGGGAGAGGTGTAATACAGCTTATTGAAATTCCAACATTTTAGTAGGTTTCTATGTAGTTGAAATTATCCATTGGTCAGTTCAAGAGATTAATATTTTTTTTTTGCTTCTTTTTTACTCACCTAGTGTTGCTGGCGAAAAGAATTCACAGACATGAATGATCTTTTTAGAGGGAATATTTCAAAATGATCGTTGTAGATGTGAGAGTAATTCTGATTTCAGGCATGATTGGCATTTAACTCCTATCCTGTGGTTTTTAACCTAGGAATACCCCATAATCTAAAAACAATAATGGACTGTTTGAATGAGGCAAAGAATACTAATTCCACTTAATCTTAACACAGGTAGATACAATTTTATCCTTCTAGTACTGATTACCTCACAGTTGTAATGTGGTGATTACAATGAATTCTTTATAGGGATCTCCTTGGATACTATCCTGAGGCATCAACCCTATTGAATGATTTGACCTAGCAACTATATAATGCTAGAACCACAGACCTTGTTACATGTGCTGTATTCTGGGATGTACGTGAATTTCATGTGCATTTCTTCCTTTTCTCAGACCTTTTTAAAAGTGTCCATGGAAATGCTCAAATGTTACTTGTCCATATGACATTCCCTGAATATCTCAGTTGGAAATAAACTCTATTCTTTCATCTATTGATCTGACTACCAATCTGGCTACCTATCTACCCTTTCATCTACTCACCTACCCATCTTGATCTACCCATCTATCACTTATTCATGAACCCATCTACCTTCCTACCTATAGCCTGTCTCTCTCTCTCTCTCTCTCTCTCTCTCTCTCTCTCTCTCTCTCTCTCTCTCTGTGTGTGTGTGTGCGTGTATACATATATATATATATATATATATATATATATATATATATATATACACACAGAGTAATTGCCAACTTTCATCAAAAGAGAGCATTTTCATACCAAGTCCTCTAAATGAATAGATTCATAGTTCAGACCAAATATCAAGCCTACTTGCCAATTCTATATATGCACATTTTTATCTAAATTTATAAATGAAAGAGACAGACACAAACACAGAAATAGATAAGAATTTTGGTCTGAACATGTGAATCCATTCATGTAGCAAACTTCTGTTGTAAAAATGTGAGATCAACAATTGTTCTATAACATTTAGTCTCAGAATGTGGTCTGGGACACCAAAAGATTGTGACTTGCCCAGGGTCACAGAGTTAGTATATGATTTTCTACTATAGTATCCTATTTTGTGTCACTGTTTATCATAGACTGATGTTTTCTATCATTGTTATTTGTGCATATTTTCTTCTACCATTTAAATGATGCTTATTGAAATCTTAATATTTTTAGTGGGTTTCTTTGAAGCTAAAATTTTCATTTGGTCAGTTCCCAAGACTAATATGGCAGGATCCATATTTTACTCAATGTTTTAGCTTCTACGGTGCCTAAGACATTTCCCTTTACTAAGGAGGTGATCAATAAATAAATAATTCATTTAGACCTAGAAGTGACCTCAGAGGCTTACTGCACCCTCCTCATTTTACAGATGAGAAGATACACCTAAATGGATTAAGTGACTTGCTTAAGCTTATACAGTGAGAGAAACAAGATTTGAACCAATGTCCTCTAACAGAATCATTACATTTTCCACTCTACCACACTTGCTGAGTGAGTGGCCAGAGCCATTCTTTGCACAATGATAAAAATTCACAAGAACTTTTGAAGGTATTTCCTTTGGGAATCCAGGATCATTTCAACACCTTGACAAGACATTAGAGCAGGGCTCTGTGGAGGCACATTTCTATCTCTATTATTAAATGTCTTATTAAAATTTGAACTGTGTATATATCTTACCATTCTCCTATTACCACAAAGAAATCACTTTTTGGTCTGGATAAAACCAGTGAAGAGAAGTTTCTGATAGGCTATTCACCTTTTCTGATCTCTGAACAAACAGCTCAGTCTTTTAGGCTCAATATTCAATAGAAGGCATAATGTAAGAAAATTAGGTCAATGTAATAGAAGCACTAAGTGAAGATGAAAAAAGTCAGCAAAAAAGTCAAACTAATGACTAGGAGAATCAGATGGTGTGAGTCCAAGTGCTCCTGAATGCTAACTGCAGCTCTGCTTGCCCTCATGTTTCCAACATCAGTGGCAAAATAACAAGTCACTTTCCCCTCACTGTAGTTTGGATAAAATCTGTGATCTATACATTTAACTCCCAATAAATGTGCATGCTGAGAGTACAAAACCAACTAATTTCCCAGGGGAGTTCTATTTCAGTATTTTTAATAGCATTCCCAAGATGTTCTGCATTAACAGAGAGCATGCTCAGGCTTGCCCCTACCCCAACTCTCATCATATCCTTTGATTACCCTCTCCTAAGACTATTGTCCTTGCTTCATATTTGTCAACTCTAGCTAGATAGTTGAAAAAAACCTTTTCTGGATACTTTCCTTTCTTTTACCTTCCCTTCTTTTTTCCTTCCTTCTCTCCAAATGTCCTTTGTTATTTCCTTCCCTCCTTTCTTTCTTCTTTTCACCTTTCTTTCCTTCTTTCTTTTCTTTCTTCATTCCCACTTTCCTCCCTTAATTTTGTTAACATTATCACCTAGTAGTCAGGAGAGTTGGTCAATCTTCTGCTTTATAATACTAACTAATTACATGAAATTGCTGATCAATGCAAAAGCTGCCTAAAATAACCATACTCCACACCTCCATCAGTTTAGGAAGAAATCCAAATTGTTATTTCAAATATAACATTATTCAAAAGTGCACAATAATCACATTGAAGGACAAGTTTACTTGCCCCAAACTTTCAGCGGATTCCCACTTCCTACAGCATTAAATAGAAGCTCCTTTGTTTAGCATGCAAGGTTTTGTATAATTTAGCTCTGATATTCCTGTCATAGTCTTACTTCAGGCTACTCCCCTTTATGTACTGCATTCATCCAAAATGGAATATTTACTATTCCCTGACTTAAACCTCAATGCTCTTTGTTTATTGGTACAAGCTGTACCCTCATTCATTTTCCTGTTTCTCAGAATCTTTGTTTTCCTTTAGAGCTCAGCTCAAGTGTTACCTGCCCTGTGAAAACTGCTGTCACGTTACCTCTCTCCACCTCCCATCCCCATCCCAGAGTAAGATTTTCAAAGCCAATGACTGTGTCACAGTGTCCCTCTCACTTCATACAGGGACTTGAACATATATAAGTACCTAACAGACATTGGCTGAGTTGGATTGGATAGCAATGCGTCTGAACTTTATTGATGTTGTCTTTTATTTGCATATCTAAGGCTTGTTGCATGGTCGTTAGAAGTCTTTTTCTTAATATGATGTTTTCTTATATCCAAAATAGTGAAGGACTCTTCAACTGATATTTGGAGCCTTCCACAGGGAATAGTTCCAATTGGATATAATTACCAGAAAGCTTAGTATGTTTTAAATTACTTTCCACAAATTTAGATTTTGCCATGTAAGCAAAAACTGGTGATAATTTGAGTTAATCACTTAACTTGTTCCAAAGAACCTCCAACTAAACTTACTTTGAAAGTTTCCCTAAAATGTCTTCCTTCTCAGATTTAGAGAAGGAACAATTTCCTATATTTTCTGTGGAAAGTGGCAAATACAGGTAAAGAATATATTTTCCATTATCTCTATTACTTTTTTCTTTATCAAGGTGGCAGAGTTAGATAAATTATATCAGTAGCAAGAAATGGATTTTAGAAATTCAGGGAGAAAAATATAAGCAGTACTTTACTTTGTCATCAGTTGATTAGCATGTTTGTTAGGAAAGACGAAAACAACAAAGGTTTCAATCTGTCTATTCTCGAGTGGGAAAATATCATTACAAGACAACTTAAAGTGCTGAGTGATTACCTTAACACAACACATTTATTAGTATTCTGTATTCATATATTCTCCATCTTAAATATTTCTGTATAATTTAATTTATCATCATAAAATGAAAGAAAGCTTTGTGGTGAACAAGGAGAAAGATGGATTTCTCTCTAGCCTGTGAGAGTATATGAGTCATTTAGCTGAGCTACTCAGTTCCAATTCTAAGGCTTTGCTCAAACAAGTTCAGTTTAGCATGAAATACTGGGCCGTCTTTGAGCATATCCTCCTTCCACTGAGTCATTTAAAAATAACATGGGTGAGATTCTATCAATATTCTGAAGTCCAAGAAGAAAAATAGTCACTTAATCCTGGATCACCATGAAAAGTATCCATTCATCCATGTGTCCCATCCATCCATTCATACTTGAAGGAGAAGATTGCACCTTTTAATCATTATATCAGCATTTTAGTGTCTTCACAGGAGGCACTTATATTGTCAGCAGTCACTATGATGGTGACACAGTATTCTTATTATCAGCATACAAACCACCTGGTCTTGAAACTGTAGTTTTTGGCAAGAAGCACCACCTAGCTCAGAATTGGAACAGATGTGAAAGCTACCCTAAAACATCATCTCAGGGTCCTGGGCCGGATACTATAATCGTCCTGTTCTAGGTATTTTCATTTATTGCTATCAGACATTAATTGCTACAGTTAACAGAATTATTTTAATAGATTCATCATTTATTGAGAATTTTAAAGTTTTCAAAGCACTATACAAAAATCTCATTTTATCTGTACTACCTTGGGAAGTAAGTGTTATTAGTATCCCATTTTACAAATGAGAAAACTGAAACAAACAGAGGCTAAGTATCTTGCCCAGGGTCACATAGCTGATAAGGGTTTGGTTCCAGATTTGAAATTTGGTCCAATGCTCTATCTACTGTGCCACCAAGCTGCCCATTTTGTGGCAATTTTTTGAGTTTGTAGTGGAGATTATTTTTTGACCATGGCTTGGCCTACATGACCAATGTGGTCCCTTAAAACTTAAAATTCTGCCAGTAAGTGTTTGAGGTCACATTTGAACTCAGGGTTGTCTGACTCCAAGTCTAGCACTCTAAGCTCTGAAACTCTCAAGTCATGCCCCCTTTGAGGTATGTCTACACATCAACAAGGTCTTACAGTTTGCTCAAGTCTTCATCTGCACATCCAGAGATGACTGTGATACTTGGCAGAAAATCAAAAGCTCCCCAAACCCAGTATTACCTACCATTTGGCCAGACAGCACTCCAGTCAATAACAGTTAATACTGAAAGCCTTGGGATCACTTTGGCATATCATGCATATTACCAAACACAGGAGACAGTGCAGCCCAATGGATAATTTGATGATGACAAAGATGATGTGATACCTTAGTAATGAGTCATCTCCTTATTTCAGGGTAGGCTAGGAAAAGGTATCTTTAATGTCATTTTTGTAATGACAAGCATTCTGAAGCAAAAAGATTCAGGAAGTCTTGTCTAGTCATTTCTGATCAACTCTGTTATCTGGAAGTGTACATATAAGTCCAGAGAGAAATTAGGGAGGATTTCTGAGAGTTTCAAATACTTTTCTCATGTCAATAAAAAAGAAAATTGATCTTCTCTGGTAGGAACCTGAAGAAAACTTTCTCCCACTGGTAGTTCTGTAGCTCGGGGTGACTATAGGTTAGCCCAAAGCAATGGAGTCCAGAACTAGGCATAGAGATAGGTTCAAGAATATGAATATTCTAAGGTTCTATACAAGCAAAAGGTCATGGACAGGAGGGCAGCTACTTTAGAAAGAAATGTTTCTGTATGCTATGACAAAGAGAACAGAGAAGTCAGACTTCCAATATTTCTGACCACTTAATATAAGTAATTAATTCCTGTGAAGTACTCACATCACTTGAATTCACACAGCATATTTTGTTGGACTGGAACCAATTGCCATATTTTACATAATCGTAGTTTCAAATAGTATGGATTTGAACATATGACCACTGTATAAGACTTGTTATTTGTGCTAATTAAGACCTGGTTATAGGGAAGGAATACTCTGGATAACTATAATGATGTAAGAAGCAGAAGACATCAATAAAAATATTTTTAAAAAGATTTGGTTGGAAATAGGTAAATGTTAATGTTCAAAGAATAAGACAAAATTGTAAGAAATTTATTTGAAATATACTCCAAATAGGAGGCTGGGGATAACATCTCAGGGCCCTTCACAGAGAAATAGGTCCATGCAAGTGAATACTGTTAGACTAAATCTACTTGATGTACTCTTGGTCCTATATGCCCTGATAGGTGTTGATGAACAGTGGTTGGCAGATACGTATACTGACAGCCCAGAAAGTTTAGTTTGAAGCTCAACATCAGGCAATTGAAGAAACTAAAGGGAGAGATACATTTAATAGTCCCCCCCTCAATCAGGGTTTATGATGTGACTATAAATATTTGGGAACTGCTTAAATCAATAATCAAAATCCACAAGAATTAATGGATGCCTACTATGTACAAGGCACTATGCTAGGTGCTCAGGGTACAAAGAGAAAAAACAAAAAGGTCCTCAAATATCATTCCTACTAGTGGGAAACAACACATGCATATGAAACACAAAATACATTTAGACTAAATATAAAACAACTGGGGGTGGGGAAAAGTCAACAACTAAAGGAAATCGGCAAAGACTTCTTGTAGGAGATAGCACTTAAGTTGGGCCTTGAAGGGAGCCAGATGTTCCAAGAGGCACAGATGGGGATCAATACAGATAGTGGAGGCAACTTGTCCAAAGACTCAGCAATGAAAAAATGTGATGAGGCAAATACTGTATTGAAACTGTCTGGGAAGAGACCATGGTGCAATGAAAAGGATGCCAAGTTTGGAGTCACAGGACCAGGGTTCAAATTTGACTCTGCTACTTATCACATATGGGATATAGGGCAAATCATTTAGCATCTCTAGGATCCAATTTCCTCACTTGTAAAATAGAGGTTTGAAGTAAATATACTCTGAAGTTCCTTTTTGTTTTAAGTCTATGATCCTATGATTCCATCTGGAAGATATGTCTTCTCAGATTCCCCTATAGTAAAATTGGTTAAATTGATATCATCTCCTGATCCACTAAAATCAATTGAGCACCTACCATGTGCAAGACACTGTGTTAACAAATGTCCAAACCAATGGGTAATGAGTCTATCACTGCTTTCAAATACAGAAGACAGCACTACTATGTGGAGGCACAGAATTCAAGGAAAGATTGTGATCTGTATAACCATTCATTTTCATCTTCTTTTGCTGAAACATCATCCATAGCATACCCCCTAATTGTTTTCATATCTCAAGGCTCTTCCTGGGCCATCTTTTTCCTATATACATTACTTGTCATGTTGAATTTAATTACTTCATTTTTTCCCCCAGATTCTTATATCCTTATAATTAGCCCTAATCTCTCGTTTCAGTGCCAGTCCCACACAACTAATTGTCTATTGGACATTTCAAGCTTACTATCTCATAGGCATCTCAAACTCAACACATCCAATATGGAGTGCATATATATACTATATGTCTTAATAAATTTATTGTAAATTTGTGGGTTTTTCCCCTGCACTGAAATTTTGATGGTTAAATATTACATCACGTAATCATTTATAGTACTGTATTGTAAACAAGTTATTACACACACATATTCTGGCAAATGTATGCTAAACTTCCTGATAATGTTCGACAAGCTCACCTGCCAACACTTGCTTGTTAAGACTTATTGGTAGACTTGACCACTGATGGGTTATAATTGACATTTTGTGTGTTTATTTGGAAAATAATGTAATCATTATGACTTTAACTCTGTTGTACAACAGATGAAATATGTAAGAATGGCTTTTCAAAATTTTATCATTTTCATGTCTTACCTTATACTTCCATTGCCCTTTATTTTTATTAAATGCCCCCCAATTGCACTTGAGGCTACACTTGAGGCTACTTATGCCCACCCGCCATGTTTCCAGTGCTCTTTAGAGGGTGATATCTGCCTAAACCTTTTCCATAAGTATGTCCATTTTCCTTGAGCAATTTTCTTACCACATGGTCTCAAGGCTCTCCACCATCCTGACTGCCCTATTTTGGAAACTTTCCAGCATCCACAAATGTAGCAGCCACAACCTCTAGAAATGGTCCACACCAACTGGACAACTACTATAAAGCCTTGGCCATGGCTGTTCAATTAACAAAGCTGGAGATTGCTCAGTTTTTTAGTTTACACATGGCAAGTTGGTCCTGAAGCCCACTAATCCCCCAAGATGAATTATAATTTATCATAATTATAATATAAACAATAATATGCATGATTTACATATGTTATATAATAATATACACAAAATAATAATTCTTTCCCCAAATGAACTGGCTTCTAATGATGTTTTCCCAATGTTGCACTTGTGGAGTTGACTTTGAAACTCAAGTATCAGACTTTAACTTTCCTATTAAATTTCACTTTATTGGATTTGACTCAATATTCCAACTTCTCAAGAAATTTTTGGATTTTGACATTTAAATCATTTAACATGATCATTCAGTATAGTAGTTCTACATACCACCTGTAAATTTGATAAGGATACTTTCTAAGCATTTTCTTTAAGTCATCAAAATAATTTTAAGAGCTTAAGTTGATTGATGCATTCCTTTTATGATCCCACTGGTCTTTTGCCACACTGACCACTTTATCTCATTCGAATTTTCTTCTGAATTTATTTTCATAAAGTTTCCAAAACTACCTCGCTAACTTAACTGACATTTTTTTTTCCAGTAGATCCTTCCTATTCATTATCAGAACACTTTGAAAACTGTTCTTCCAACTTATAGGGTACATGCCATACAATGACTGACTTTCCTCTCCTCTATCACAAACTTTATGACAGAAAGTTCCTCTGAAGATACCCTCAGTCAAAGTCAGGTCAAGAGTAGAAGTTTCCCTCAATGACTTCTTCTTTTTGAGGGATGAAATGATCATGAAGGAAAGTCAACAAACTGTTAACTTCTTTTGGCAGAAAGAGAAGTCTGACAGATGTTTGGATAATGGATGGCCCCTTTCACTATTATATCTTTCCTCTGCGGAACACATATTTCCCCCAAAACTGATTCCTCTTTGGAATTTTGCTTTTATTGTCAAGGTTCCCTGCCCCCCTTATTCTATCTGTACAAGTTTGAGACTTCTGTGCCATCCTCTCAACCTCTCCCTCATTATTTCTTATCCCACATAATCAGCTGCCAAACCTTGTCTCTTTCATCTCCTTAGCATCTTTTGTTTATGTTCCCTCATGCGATATAGTGGAAAACCTCCTAACTGGCCTTCCTGCCCCAAGTCTCACCTTCCTGAACTCTAATGGCAAATCATTCTGAACTTTTTAAACTTTTCTTCATACTTAGAACTCCATTTCCTGCTTCTGGAGGTGTTTTCGCAGTGACTGTACCTCATACGCTCCCCTCTTACCTCTTTCTTAGAATCTCTAGTTTTGTCAAGTAGCACATTTTATAGGAAGTCTTTCTTGATTCCCCAGTTGATAATACCCTCCCATTGTCTTTTCTCTATTTTGTATGTAAATATATGTATATATGTGTGCGTATGTTATCATTCTCAATGATTTGTACAGTACCTAGTTGCATAGTAGGTGCTAAATATATGCTGATTAATTCTTTTCTACATTAGACTTAGATTCTGTGGACCTGTAACTTCACCAACGTGGTGAATTCCCAGTATCGAAACTCCTACCACTAATGCACATTAGTAAATTTTTGTAATACTTTAAATAACTTCCCTTTATTCAAAGAACTCTTCTATGGTACAGGTAGGATTTGATTCCATGTCTTCCTGAATCCAAGGCCAGTCCTCTAGCCACTAAATTACACTCTAATCTAAAATTATTTTAATATTTCAATTAATTTAATGAATAGAGTTACCAGTTGTGTACTTCTGAAATTTATTATAAAAAGACTTCAGAATCATTCCATAAGACTATAATTAAGAACACTGTCTATTAAGTAATTTTGAAATATACTTTGAGACCCCACTGCAAAATAATATGATAGATTAAGAGTTAAAAAGGGTCTTGGAAGTCATTTTTTACAGATGAGTAAACTGAGGTGCAAAGTAGTTAAGTGATTTGTCCAAGGTCATACAGGAAGAAAAGGAAAGGATCAGAGTTCAAATTCAGGCCCTCTGGCTCCCAGATCCAGTATTTTTTTCACTGTATTACACTGTCCTCCAACTTAGTAAGGACAAGGATATAATGGTATGAGTATTTAGAAAGCATTAATAACCATATTATTCATCTTAATCATGAATGGGAAGCACAAATAAGTCAACTCTACCGACATAAATATGCCTCTAGTTGGATATCTGAGAGCACTTTTGCTCTCCATTAGTATGCACCTGCAGGAAAACGTATGAATTAGCCCAATCATTTCTTAATAGGCCTTTGACCACCAGCCGTTCCTAAGGAGACTGACAAATTGTACTGAGATTGCAGCTGTTCTGGAAATGACCAGAATTATCTCCTTCTCTCAGTCCTGCTCCTAGCAATTATTCCTTGCTGACATAACCTATTATTTACTTAACATATTTGCTTCCTTTCTTCCCCAAATCTTCCCCTTTTCCCCGTGAAATCTTCACAGAATTACTTTCACCCACCCAAAGATGTCTAATGGCAAATTTCCTCAGTTAACACTCACAGCAAGGGGCCAGAATTGTATTTAACCATTTAAAATATTTGGAAGCTTGACCAAGGCCATGGGTAATTTGGCATTCTTCATGCTGAGAAAGAGCGCATTGATAGCAAGTAATAATATCAATAAATGACTATATTATTGACTGAGCCACTTACTACCCTCACCCCCAATTTTTCCAGATTTTCACTCTATCGGGATATGTTGCTGTGCCAGCTAGCTTGGGCAAGTGAATTTTTCTATCCCCTCTATTGGAGAGTTAACACACTGAAATTGCATTCATGCTAGAGAAATTGGAGGGTGTCTTTCCACAACATAGGAGTTTTGTAACTTCTCTATATGCATGAAGAAAGTGCTGAAATAGATTATTGGGATGGTATAAATATTCTGTGTACACTCCAATTATATCTGTGAAATTTAATGCAATTCAATGACCATTTATTACACATTCACTATATGCAAAGTTGTGAAAGCAAAAACACAAATTGCTGTGAGACTCCCTCTTCTTCTTTGTTCAGAATCCTTTGCCATCATCCCCACTTTTGCCTCTTTTCCCCCTTCTCCGATAATAAAATTGGCCTCCTTGCCAATGCCAACCCTTCTACATGTTACTAGATCTTACCATCTTCCCAAGCTATTATCCCACCTCTCTGATCTTATCGTCAGAGAACTCTTAGAAAGAGATGAAGACAAGGTACTTCCATTTCCTCTCTTCTTTCTTTCATTCACTTATCCCTTTGTAGTTTGACTTCCAATCTCATTAGTCAACTGGAATAGAATTGTTTTTTTTAAATCACCAATGATCTCTCAACTATTATATTTCATGGTCTTTTCTCAATATTTTCAACAAATATGCAGCACTTGACACTATTGGCCATCCTCTCTTGCTGGTTACTTTCCTCTCCAGAATTTTGTGACAATGCTCTCTTCTAGTGTTTCCTTCTATCCAGCTGGCTACTCCTCATTAGACTTTGTTCATGCTCTTCAATCAAATTATGCCCCCTAACTGAGAGTGTTCCCCAAAGCCCTGCTCTGAGTCCTCACTATGTCTTGGTAACTTTATCTACCCTATGGGTTAATTACCACCTCTATGCAGATGAGTAACAGACCTACAGGTCTATAACTATCTCTCTGGTGAGCTTCTGTCCTTAAGAATGAATTACCTACTGGACATTTCAAACTTGAAGCCTTTGAAACATCTCAAATTCAACAAACCCAAAAGAGATCTTTCCTCCTTAACCCTTCCCTGCTCCAAATTTTCTTATTTCTGCCAAAAACTTCACCATTCATTGTCGCTTAGGTTCAAATCTTTGCATTACTCCTCAATTCCACATTCTCACTTACTCTACATATCAAATTAACAGCCAAATTGTACCTTTTCTAACTCCATATCTTTTACATCTGACTCCTTCTTTTCATTACACATACCATCCCCATGTCTCTGGACGATTTCAATGGCCTCCAATTTAGTCTGTGTACTTCCAGAATCTCTCCATTGTAGTTCATCCTTCACACAACTGTCAAAATCAATTTCCTTAAGCACAGATGTAACTATGCAGCACCCCTACTCAAGAAACTCTAGTGATTTCCTATTATTTTTAGGATAAAATCTGAATTCTTTATTTAGATTTCAATTCCCTTCACACTCTGGCCCCATTAGAATGCAATTCCTACAAGCAGGGATTGCTTCATTCTTTGAATTTGTATCACTAGAAACTAGGACAGTGACTGAACATCATAATTACTTGACAAATGTTTGCTGATTATTTGCTTGACCAAAGACAGACTCTCTTCTAGGAAGCTTATATTATTGTAAAACCTGCATTATGATTCAATATATATGCTCTTTCATATTTCATATACATATAATCAAATTATAATCTAATTTTACATCAATGTATATAGTCACTGTCTAGAGGAGTAATCCTTGGGGGAATATGAACTGTGAACTGACTTGGTGGATACTATCATGGCCACTTTTTCAGTAGCCATAGCTACTAAAAGCCTAGAAAAGAAAGTTCTCATCACCAAAGTTTTTGGTTTAAAATCAGAACTAGAGATAGTTTTATCAGTGGAAATGACATTAAAGAAGATATATTGCTATCTGCATTGCCACTGAGCTCTAAGTATCATGAAGCACTTATAGATGGCTTGCAGCTGATGTCTCTTATATGCGTATTTTATCCTAGCTAGATAGAGCATCAGATGTGGAATCAGGAAGACCTGAGTTCAAATCTATCCTCCAGCACTTACTAGCTATGTGACCCTGGGCAAGTCACTTAACCTCTGCTTCCCTCAATTTCTTCATCTATTAAATGGGAATAATAATAGTACCTATTTCCCAGAGTTGTCCTGAGAATCAAATGAGATAATAATTGTAAAGTACTTAGGACAGTCCCTGGCACAGAGTGAGCACTACATAAATGTCAGCTGTCATTGTTATTTCTTGTGCTCCTTGAGTACAAAACTGCCTCACTTTCCTAGTTTTATTCCCAGCATTTCACAGAGTGCTTTGCATGTAATTAGCAATAAATGATTTTTCATTCATACAACATTATAATATATGTATGTGCTTTTTTGGGTCTAGATTTGAACTTTATACATCTGGAGAACCTTGGTAAGGAAACCTCCTCCACCAAAGAACATATATGACTGTCCAAGATACTGAGAGGTTAAGTAATCTGATCATCTGCAAGTATATTTCAGAGGAAGTACTCAACATGAGGTTCTCTTGACTATAAGACCAATTCTGTCTCCACTCTACCTTGCTTCTCAATATGATGTAATTTATAACTCATTAATGTATTTACAATAAAGTTTAGGTTGTGGATAGAATGCTGGGCTTAGAGGCAGCAAGATCTGACACTAACAGTGCCATTTACCATCTGTGGGACCCTAGGTCATTCATGTAACTTGTAGATGCCTTAGTCCCTATTCCCTTAGTACCTATTCACCAGGTCATAGGTCACACAAGATCTGCTTTCCTGGAAGTGGTTATTCTCTTACTGTAGAAATCACAAATCCTTATGTCTTCATGTATTAATGCATAATAATAAAAAATATGAGAGGTGCTCTGAAATATCTGAAAGTGGCATTGTGACACAATGGTATGGACTGTGGAGTTAAAGGACCCAGAATCAAATCCTACATCTGAGGCATACTACCTGTGTGACTTTGGACAAATCACTTAACTTTCCTGGACCTCTGTTTTATCATCTGTAAAATGAAGAGTTTGGAATACATGACCTCAAAAAGTACCTTCCACCTGTAGATCTATGATCCTATAATTCATCATTTGATCTCATGAAACCCTTCTTTTATCAAAAGTTGAGATAGTTGACCTGATGGGCAAAGGGTCTCTCTTTTCTATCCTTCATCTGCAGGTCATGAAAAAAGCTACCTATTGACAATGATGCCATCATTCCTTCAAATAAATGCTTACATCCACATGATGGCACCACATTTCCAGACTGCCTAAAGGGTATGAAAGGCTATCTGCAGAGGTATTAATCAAGGCTTACCTAAAAACATGCAATGAGAAACACAAAGGACAACTGAACAATTTTATTATATGAAATAAATTAACCTCTAAAAAACTCACCTCTTTGTAATGGGAGTTAAAAATTTTGCCCACCCATTAATAGGTCTCAGGTGGGGCTATTCCCTGTTAAGGGAAACTTGACTGGAGAGGCTTGTTTGCTTGAAGGTTTTCACATGTTTTGGTAATTAGGCAACTGAGGTGAGTTGTTTGTTTTTTTTTTTTCCTGTGAGGCTCAATCATTGGGAGAGTGTTCCTGTGATTAGTGCAGATGAGACTCTGAGAGGCCACTAAGGAGCCTTCTTGGTTTTGAAAACCCTGATGTTGACGCTTCTCTCTCTGGTAACTATGTCTGTATTGCTTATGGTCAGACCATTGGAAGTCCTGTCTACTGGTCTTTGCTAGCTTTCCTGTTTGCAATTTCTGCTTGTAATTTCTCTTTGTATTTTCTTTGAAGTTCAGGGTGAAGACTTTTCCCCCTGAACCAAATGAATGTTATATGTGTTTGATTAAACTGATTGTTGACCCCTTAAAAGTTGCTTTCCTTTTAGAAAAGCAGATCTAAGAACCAGTGCAGCAGACCCTCATGTGTATACCAGGTGATACACTCAGACAAAATGTAAGCTCATTGAGGGCAAGAAATGTTTTGTGTTTCTCTGCAGAGGCATTGCCCAGTCAGAGTAGACTCTAAATGTTTGATAAATTAAAAATAGAAACTTACGTTGTTAAATTAGATCAATAGTAGTGGAAACAAAAATATGTGTATTGCTAAAGGTAGGGGATGATGGTGGACTCGGACTAGGAGCTGTGTGACAGAGTGGAAAAAGCAATGGAATTATAGTAGAAGAGCTAAGTTCTAAACCCAGCTCTGCTACTTAGTATGAAAAGGTAATGTGGCATTGTAGAGAGAATGTTGGACTTGGAATCCATTCTGACTCTGACATTTACTATCTATTTAATCATGGATAATCAATCTATCATCTCTTAGGCTCCTAGTAGTTTTCTAGCTTCTCCCTAGGCTAGTAGTTTTCTCCTCTGTAAAATGGAAACGAAACCAGCCATAAATGCCTATCTCACAGTGCTTTTGCTAGGTGAAATAAGATCATGAATAGAAAGTGTAAAAGGAGTAGCATTCTCCCTGCCCCATTCAATTAGCAAGATGTTCCATACCCTGATACTTTCACCAGGTCAGAATGTCTCTTAGATTTATAGAATCAATCAATAAATCAATGAATGTGAGATGTAAACAAGATTTCTACACACTGAAATGCAATTCTAGTGACACTGTTCTCCTTTTTATTCCCTACTCCATCTTCCAACTGCCTTTTTACTGGCTTGTCTTCCATGCCTGAAATGTTCTCTCTCCTTATCTCTGTCTCCTAGATTCTTTCAAGTCTTAGCTAAAATTCCTCCCTCTGCAAGAAGCCTTTCCCAATATCCTTTAATGTTACTACTGTCTCTCTGAGATTATCTACAATTTATCATGTAAATATACCTTTGTCCTATATGATTATTTCTATCTTCTTTCCACAATTAGATTGTGAGCTCTCTGAGGTCAGGGATTATTTTTGTCTTTCTTTGTAGCCCTAGTACTTAACACAGTATTTGGCACATAATAGGTGCTTAATAAGTGCTTGTTGCCTTGACTTGAGAAAGGGAAAATATGATTTGCTAACCATACCTCTGAGAACACTACAGTAGTGAAAAGAATCTCAGCATTTCCTCTTCCCATCTAGAGGGGCTCAGCAGTCTAATAGTGGAAGATTTCATTTTGTGGGTTAAGAATTCTTTTTTGAGCCAAATCCATGAGAGAGAACTAATCTCTAAAAGAGCAAGAAAAATAAAGGAAAAAGAGAAACACTTTCTTTTTGTCCCCTTCTCCCACCTTTTATCTGCCCCTAAGCATGCATCATCATCTTTTTTTGGAGAGAATGGACCAGTAGGGGACCATATATTCAATCATGATCAGAGTGAGACACACCAAAGATAAACATAAAAAAGACTGAAATAGATAGATGTAAAGGATTAGCCACACAATGTAGGAACATGTTTCAGGGATTCTGACCTCTTGGTAAAGAATGTCACCTACAGACTCAAGAAAGAATTCCTAAAAACCATTACTTGCATACGTATTCTTTAGCCATACATACATTTTCTACACATAGGCTTCACTACCATTGTACTCTAAATTTAAGTCCACTCTGCCCCCTGGATCCTCTGTATAAGCTATGGGAAAATATACCCCTATGCCTTAGGGAATTTTAAAAATCAACTGTCCTTATAATACCACCTTAATAAATACTTTTGTAAAAAATAATAATCTAGGATCAGTGGCAGAGACAAGATAGGAGTAACTCAGTTGAATTCTCCCAATATTTCCTCTAAACAACTTTAAAATAATACCTCAAATAAAATTTTGAGGTGAAAAGCCAACAAAATGTTGAAGTGAGAGCTTTTTCCAGACTAACACAACTTGGGAGGTCCACAGAAGAGGTGTGTGACACCAGGGTGGGTGCTGGCTCAAAGTTCATCATTCATGGTGGTAACACAAGCAGTGGGCTTTGGTGGCAGCTACAGCAGCAGCTGCAGGAACTCTCAGCCCCGATAATGTAAGGGGGGGGGGTCAAACAGCTGGTCAGAAAGAGAATACAGGGGACCATTTGCTGGCACTGGATGAAGAACACTGTTGCATTGCCCATAAGCAGTTCAAAGAGGAAAGGAATACTCTTGCTTGCAGTCACAGGGGAGCAGGGGTACCGAGTAGAGTTCCAGGGTGGAAAAAACTGGGTGTGTACTCCCTCAAAAGGAGGTGTAGGGATCCTGGTCTCAGTTCCAAGGCAGAAAGGAGCAATAGACTTTGCAGCTACAGGAAAGCAGAGGTCTTGGTTACAATTCCAGGGTCACTTGATGCTGCAAGACAGAAAGTTCCTTTCCCAGGTAAAGACCAGATAATAGCTCAAGAGAGCAGTAGCCACACCTATCCTTGGATCATACCCCTTTTGGAAGCAACAGAAATGTACAGACCCCCAGAACTAGCTGTGAAAACAGCAATGCAAAATATCTAAAGCTTGAGAAAATCCTCCCTCCACACTGGGCACAGAACCCAATTAACATAATAAAGATCAAGAGTGAGAAAAATAAGCAACCAACAACGACCAAAAAAAGAGAATCTGATGAGAGAGATGAACAGGAAAAATATAGGATGGAGGGAAATGTACAATTAATAATCATAAACGTGAATGGATGAATTCACTCATGAAATGGGAGTAGATACCAGAATTCAACAATATCTTACAGAAAGATCTTTGAAAAGACCCACAGAGTAATGATAAAGGGTGGTACAGAATCTATTATAAAGATCTAGTAAAAATCTATTATTTGAAAGAAAGTCGGGGATTTACTTCCTGATCTCAGACAAAGCAAAAGCAAAAATATGCCTAATTAAAAGACATAAGCAGGAAAACTACATCTTGCTAAAAGGTACCATAGACAGTGAAGCATTACCACTACTAAGCATAAACGTACCAAATGGCACAGTATCCAAATTCTTATAGGAAAAGTTAAATGAGTTATAGGAGGAAATAGTATAACCACTCTAGTGGGGGACCTCAAATTTCTATCTTAGAACCACATAAATATAATCATAAAATAAATAAGGAAGATGTAAAGGAGGTAAATAGAATTGTGGAAGTTAGATATGCTAGACCTCTGGAGAAAACTGAATGGAAATAAAAAGGAGTTAGCTGTACATGGCACCTTTTCAAAAACTAATCATGTACAAGGGCCTAAAAATCGCACAAAAATGTAAGAAAACAGGAATATTAAAAGGATTCTTTCCGAAATATAATGTAGTAAAAATTATTTCAATAAAGAGCCATTGAAATATATTAAAAATTAACTGAAAACTAAATAATCTAATCCTAAAGAATGAAAGTGTCAAAGAACAGATCATAAAAATAATCCATAATTTCATTAAAGACAATATTAATAATGTGACAATATACCAAAATTTTTGGGATGCTTCCCAACTATTACTAAGGGGAAAATTCATATCTCTACATGCTTTTGTCAATAAAATGAAGAATGAGCAGCAGATCAATGAATTAGGCATGCAATTTTTAAAAAAGAAAAAGGACAACTAAACCCCAAAAATGCAAATCCTGAAAATCGAAGAGATTAATAGCAAGTTAAAAAAATGAACTAATTTTAAAAAACTAAGAATTAGATTTATGAAAAAAACCAAAATAGATAAATCTTGGTTACTTTTATTTTCTTAAAAAAAGGAAAACAAATAATCAACATTAATAAATGAAAAGAGTGAGTACACCACCATTGAAGAGTAAATTAAAGCAATTACTAAGTTATTTTGCCTAATTCTATTGCAATAAGATCTGACAAAAATAAGCAAAATTGATGAATATTTATAAATATATAAATTGCTCAGACTTACAGAAGAGGAAATAGAAAGCTTAAATAACATTATCTTTAAAAAGAAATTGAGCAATGATCAATGAGCTCCCTAAGAAAAAATCATAGGGAACAGATGGATTCACAAGTCAATTCTACCAAACATTTAAAGAACAACTAATTTCAATAATATATAAACTATTTGGAAAAAACAGGCAGAGATTCCTCTTATGACAAAAAATATGATAGTGATACTTAAACCACAAAGGGCAAAAATGGACCAATTTCCCTAATGAATATTGATTCAAAAATGTTAAATAAAATACTAGCAATATTATAGCAATATATCAAAAAGATCCTACGCTATGACCAGATGATGTTTTTACCAAGAATTCAGGGCTGTCCAATATTAGGAAATACCAGTAAAATCGACCATATCAATAACAAAACTAACAAAAATTATATGATTATCTCAATAAACACACACACACACACAAACTTTTGACAAAATACAACACTCATTCCTATTGCAAGGACTAGAAAGGAATAATAGAGCTTTCTTTAAAATGATAAGTAATATCTATCTAAAGCCATCAGCAAGCATTTCTCTTTAATAGAGATGAGGTAGAAGCCTTCCCCACAAGATCTGGATGAAGTAAAGATGTTCATTATCACCACTATTATTTAATGTTCTACTAGAAATGCTAGCTATAGCAATAAAACAAAAAGAAATGGAAGGAATAAAAATAGGCAACAAGGAAACAAAATTATCACTCTTTGCAGATGATATGATGATATACTTAGAAAATCCTAGAGAATCAACTGAAAATCTAGATGATATAATTAACAAATGTAGCAAAGTTGCAGGATGTAAAATAAACCTCCATAAATCATCAGCATTTCTATATGTTACCAACACAGTGCAGCAGCAAGAGAGAGAGACATTTCATTTAAAGTCACTGCAGATAATATAAAATACTTGGGAGTCTACCTGCCAGGACAAACCCAGGAAATATATGAACACAACTGCAAAACACTTTTCATACAAATAAAGAGCTAAATAATTGAAGAAATACTAATTGCTCATGAGTAGGTCAAGCCAATATAATAAAAATGATCATTCTACCTTATTCAGTGCTAAACGAATAAAACTTCCAAAGAATTATTTTACAGAGTTAGAAAAAAATAATAACAAAATCAATGTGGCAGAACAAAAGGTCAGTCTGGTACTGACTGAGAAACAGAGTGGTGGAACTCTGGAATACAGTAGGATAGATAGAATAGAATAGATTCCATGCTTTAGAGACAAGAATTCTCTTTTTGACAAAAATTTGCTGAGTCTGGCAGAAGCTAGGCATAGATCAACATCTCACACCATATACCAAGATAAGTTCAAAATGGTTACAAGATTTAGAGATAAATGGTGATATCATAATCAAAGTAGGGGAACATGGAAATTTTTACCTGTTAGATTTATGGATAATAAGAGAATTTATGATAGAAAAGATATGGAAAGTAAAATGGATAATTTTGATTACATTAAATAAAAAAAGGTTTTGCACAAACAAAACAAAAGCATCCAAAACTAGAAGAAAAACAGAAAACTGGAAAAAATATTTAGAGCCTCTTTCTCTCATAAGGACCTCATTTCTCAAAGATATAGAGAACAGATTCAAATTTCCAAAAATACAAGTCATTCCCTAATTGACAAATGGTCAATGGATATGAACAGGAAGTTTTCAGAAGAAATCAAAGTCATTTGAAAAAGAAAATGCTCTAAAGTACTATTGACTAGAGAAATGCAAATTAAAATTCTGAAGTTTCATCTCACATCTATCTGATTGGCTAATATGACTAAAAAGGAAAATGACGAAGGAGGGGAAGATGACAGAGGATGGGGAAAAACTGGAACAATAATACACTGTGGGTGGAATTGTGAACCGCTGCAACCATTCTGGAGAGCAATTTAGAACTATGTTCGGGGGTCTATGAAACTATGCATATTTTGACTCAGCAATATCACTATTGCATCTGTATCCCAAAGAAATAAAAGGAAAAGGACCTTTATGTACAAAAATACTTTTGGCAATTCTTTTTGGGGTGGCAAAGAATTATAAATTGAGATGATGTCCAACAATTGAGGAAAGGTTGAATAAATTGTGATATATGATTGTGATGGAATAATATTGGGCTATAAGAAATGAGGAGCAGAATTGTTTGAGAAAGACCTGGAAAGGTAATTTTTTTCATTTTCTTTTATTTTATTTTTTTGCAACATGGCTAATATGGAAATATATTTTTCATAATTTCACACGCATAACTGATTTCAAATTTATTGCATTCTCAGTGGGTGGAAGAGGGCCAGAAGGGAGGAGAGAAATTTGAAACACAATAAATATGACTGTTAAAAAAACATATACACATATATGTACATATGCATGTGTATATATGTAATATACATTAAATCTTAAAAGACAGGATAAATAGCAGAAAGATCACATAGCACTTTGTACTTCACCTATGTACCAATATAATAATTTATTTTTATTTTAATTTATTTGTCAGAGAGACAGTTGCTTAACTATAAGTTTCTGTAAGGCAGAGACTAGGTCTCTCTTCCTTTAATGCTCTGCATTTAATAGGGGCTTAATAAACGTTTGCTGAATCTTTTCAAAAGGTGATAATCTGGGAGCAAATGGAAGCTAATGATTTTTTGAGAAACTAAGAAACTGTAAAACAAAACCAAAAGAATGAAAAAAATAGAAGACAATGTGAAGTATCTCACTGGAAAAACAACTGACCTGGTAAATGGATCCAGAAGAGATAATTTAAAAATTATTGGACTATCTCAAAGTCATGATCATAGAAAGAGCCCAGACATCATCTTTCAAGAAATTATCAAGGAAAACTGGCCTGATATTCTAGAACCAGAGGGTAAGATAGAAATGGAAAGAATCCATCGACCACATCCTGGAAGAGATCCTAAAAGGAAAACCCCTCAGAATTTTGAAGCCAAATTCCAGAGCTCCCAGGTCAAGGAGAAAATACTACAAACAGCCAGAAAGAAACAATTTAAGTATTGTTGAAACATAATCAGGATAAGACAAGATTTAACAGCTTCTATACTAAGGGATCAGAAGGTCTGGAATATGATATTCCAGAGGTCAAAGGAGATAGGATTAAAACCAAGAATCACCTATCCAGCAAAACTCAGTATAATACTTAAGGGAGAAAAATGGAATTTCAATGAAATAGAGGACTTCCTAGCATTCTTGTTGAAAAAACCAATGCTGAATAGAAAATTTGACTTTCAAATACAAGAATGAAGGAGAAGTCATAAGGGAGTTATTAAAGTTGAACTGTTTACATCTCTACATAAAAAGATGATATTTGTAATTCCTGACACCTTTCTCAGTGTTAGGAAAGTTGGAGGGAATATGTATGTGTGTGTGTGTGTATATATACACACATACACATATACATATATGTGTGTATGTGTACACATATGTATATGTGCATGTATATTTATACATAGAGACAGATAGAGAGAGGGAGGGTTGGGTGAGCTAATTATGAAGAGATGATCTCCAAAAAAGAGTTGAGAGGAATGTACTAGGAGAAAGAGAAAGGGAAAGGTGGAATGTAGTAAATCACCTCATAAAAAAAAAGTCAAGAAAGAGTTTTTACAATGGAGGGAAAGAAGGGGAAGATGAAAGGGAATAAGTGAGTCTTCCTTTCATTAGATTTGGCTTCAGGAAGGAATAACATGCATACTCAGTTGGGTATGGAAGTTTATCTTACCCTAGAGGAAAGCAGGAGGGAAAGGGATAAGAGAGTGGGGGATAATACAAGGGATGGCAGATTGGGGAAAGAGGTAATCAGAAGCAATATTTTGTAGAGGGACAGAGCAAAGGAGAAAATAGAATGAATGGAGGGTGGGACAGGATAGAGGGAAATATAGTCTTTCACAACATGACTCTTATGGAAATGTTTTGCATAACTACACATATATAACCTATATCAAATTGCTTGCTTTCTCAATGAGGGTAGCTAGGGAGGTGGGAAGGGAGAGAATGTGGAACTCAAAGCTTTAAAAATGAATGTTAAAAATTGTTTTTACCTGCAACGAGGAAATAAAATATACAGTCAATGGCATATAACAATCTATCTTGCACTACAGGAAAATAGAAGGGAAGGGGATGGAGGGGGGTGATAGAAAGAAGGGCAGATTAGAGGAAAGGGTAATCAGAATTCATGCGCTTTTAAGGTGGGAGGAGGTGGGAAATGGGGAGAAATTTGAAATTCAAAATTTTGTGGAAGTGAATGCTAAAAACTGATAATATATTTTTTTCAAAAAAGGTGATAATCTGGTTAGAAATTTATTTTTGTTTCTTTGGAGCTTTTCGGTTGTCAGTGTTGTTTTTATTTCAGGGGAATGGGGGGAGACTGGATCTCCTATTTCTTCTAGGCTTGAAGAGCAACGGACATTCATGGGGCCAATACCATTGTTAATTAACATGGAAGCTTTAGTCTGCCATTTCTGATACAGGAAAATTTACACCATTTCCTTAGGCACGTTGGTATTTGTCCACCACTGCCAGGGGCCCACCATACTAGTGCTAGACTTAGCATGTACATTTAGTCAACTTTATCCCTGCTGCAGAGAACTCTCCAAATCAAATGATCTATAGTCTTACCCTCCCCAGTACAGTCAGGCTGGCAAATTCTTATTAGGAAATACAGCAGTGGGCATTTTTCAAAATTTCCCAATAGGACTAAACACAGCAATCATGACTTGACCCCCTAAAATATGCTGCTTGCAAATGGGAATGAAGTTTGAGTGCATAAGCCCAGATCATGTTCTATAAGAGCTTTTTAAACATGTAATGTGTATAAAAATATCATTTTAAAACATTTCCTATATGACCTTGGACAAGTCATTTCATATTTTTTGGCCTTAGTTTCCCCTGTAAAATGAGTGTGATGAACTAGATCAGGGATTCTTAACCTGGGACAAGGGAACTTTCTGAAAAAATATTTTAATAAATGAATTTAGTAAAATTGGTTTGCTTTAAGTTATATGTATTTTACTTTATGCAATTAAAATGTTATGTGGAGAAGGATCTTCTAAGTTCACCAGACTGCCATAGGTTCACACACAAGATTAAGCACTACTAGACTAGATGGGTTCCTGGATCTGATTTAAATAATTTAAATTATTTGTAATCTAAATGGTTTGATTCCTTGTAGGGCACAGAGATCACTAGATTTTAGAGCTAGAACAGACAAGCCTAGAGATGAATTAAACCCAGACTTTTAAAGTAATTTTTTAAAATGCCAAATCCTTGTTTAAAATGGCAAGACTATACTAAGTCAACAGGAGTTTTCAAATATTTTAAGGTATGAAAAAAATGCATTATAAAAATGCATATACATTTTTCAAATAATTCTCAAATACATTTAGAATGTTTATTTTCAAAGGGAACAATTCATGCAAATCCACATAATGTACAAACATAATCCACTACTCCACACATTTGCAGCTTGACAGCTCAGGCTCTTTGTTCCGCCAATGGATCAAACATTCAGAATGATGTCAAAATATTGCTCAATTACATTCTACTCAACATTCTGAGTCATTATGTATTAATATTAAACATTTTTGCCTCCATAGATCAAACATAAATTTTGGCAGTTATCAATTTGTTTTTGATTTAATGGTAAACAATTTAAAACAGCCTCTAAGAAGAGCTGCTTTCCTTAAGAGCCACAAAGCTATTGAGACTACCTCTGATTCCTTTGGGGATCAGTACTTCTCAGAAGTAGCTGATATCACAGCTATCTATAAACCCTCATCACAAGGACAAAGTCTGTGATTCCATGCGCAACCAAAGTCTATATATAGCTCACAGACATGTGTTAGCTCACTTTTCTAACCTTGAGAAAGCCAGAGAATGCTAGAAGAATTAAAAAGTAACTACAGAACAAGGAAACCAGGGAAGAAAAAGGTATAAATATTTTCAGATTGTTACCAGACAATTGCTACAAAGCAAGAGGAGAAAACTCAGATCACCATAATGAATTTACCTTAAAATATTTCTTAGAATACTTTCGATTCTCGTACTTGTGTCAAAATATTAAATAAACTTAAAGTAGGAATTGCTGGGTATAGATTCTGAAAACTGTGGCAAACAAAAAGAATCATAAAGCTGAAAATTATTTTAGAGTGTCCCTAGTTCTCTCATTTTACAGGGAAAGATAATAAGACTTAGAAAAGTCAAATGACTTGCCTAAAGTCATACGGATAATGAGTAACCCGGAAACAATTAGCAGCCAGATCCCCTAATTGCTAATTCAGTATTAAAGGAGTGGATATTTTCTCTGTGTTTTTGTGGCAGCAGACTAGACTTGGGCTGGAGAAGAAGATAGCTAAAATTCCTTGACTCATTGATCTAAGGAGTTCTGCTGCCCTTTGCATCACCTGAAACAAAAAACACTGACATCTTTTTTCATACCAATATCCTCCTGGTGCTGTTGTAGGGCTGTGAGTCATGGAGAACCACAGTCCCCAAAGAAATAAAACTGAGAATCATCCAAAGGGCAACGGACAATCATATGGCAAATGAGCAAACTGCAACACATTATAAATAAGAAACTTTGAAACAGAAGGAGGACAAAAGATGCTCTAAAAGAAGCTGGGACATTCCTGAAGTGACAGTGAAGAACGATTGTTGAACAGATAATGTGATCCAATTGTAGCTTCTTCATGTCAGAAGAAAACAAAGAAACCCCCAGTGTCGTGGGGAGAAAGCTTGCAGAAAATTTATGGGAGGACATACACATGAGTTAGACAGGATAGGCAGGAATGATTGCAAACTCTATTGTGAGAAAGTATACCCACATTAATGAGATAATAGATTCATTTGATTATTTGAAAATCTGAACCCCTTTGATAGGATACTATCTGCAAGTTGCTGTTTCTGGTACTAAACACTTTGTACCTTTTCAGCTAAGTCTAAGAAAATATGCAATATCTATTATATTTAGTCAATAGAACATTGAAAAAAGAGTCAACAATGGATCTTATTTTGAAGCAGTTTTATTATTTTCAAAATTCCATAAATAATGGTAATTATTTTGCACAAAGTTTCTGATGGTCTCACAAAAGATAAGTAAGCAAGCATCCACAGACTCTTTCCTCAAAACACGAAAGAGAATAAACACTAATCTCCCAGCTCAGTGAACAGGAATATACAATACATTTCAATCAATGCTTTATTAATCAAAACTACAACATTAAGTAATTCCATAACAAAATGTTATTATAGATTGGAAACTATCTTTTTTATTGTTCTGGGATGCTCATGCTCTCTCTATATATACAGATAGCATAAAAGAGAGGAGTGTTCAGAGTTACAGGTTCCTTTCTAGCAAAAATGATTCTACATTCATAAAGCATTATAGTCCTTAATCAGATTATATAGTTATTTTGTTTTTCTCATCCAGTGAGGCAACCCTATTGTCTCCATTTTAAATAGTGAAGAAGTCTAAAAAAATATGTTCCTATTGTCAGGGCATTCCCCAGGACTGTATTTTGTGAATTTCATCAAAGAAAAAGAAATCAGTTACATATGAAGAGAATGCATCTAGCTATCAAAACAGGGTAAGACTAACTTATCTGAACTACATTACTGACTTTTGAGGCATGCCATGATATTTATACCACAATGGGAATTTATAAATGACTGACAAGGCAATAAATAGAGTTACTTTCAAAATTTGTTGGTATGCCTCAAATAAAAAATTTTCTCTAAAAAGGACCACATCTGGAAAAAGTTGTAATTGTTGTGGTAAGTGTTACAGAACTAGTTAGGTCTCAGAAATGAACAATTATAGCGTTAAAGTTATTTAATTTACATTTTCCAGTGATTATGACACTGATTCCTTACAATAATTCTAGAGTAGACTACTAAAGGGATGGTTAGTAAAGAACTGGAAAAGGAAACCATGATCTCTAAATGTCAGAAATGTCTCATCAAAAACAGAAGAACACTAATTTTTTTTCTTACTTTTGTCATGTTTACTAAATTGGTAGTCTAGGATAGTGATACCAAGTTCAAGTAGAAATGGGGGCAACTAATCTATACGTAGATCTCTGTGTACATGGAGTCAGAGACAATTGAGTTCAAATCTGGCCTCAGACACTTACTAGCTGTAAAACATTGGACTAGTCATTTAATCTCTGTTTGCCTTAGTTTCCCCAACTGTAAAATGGGGATAATAATATTTACCTCACAGGGTTGTTGTGAGAATCAAATGAGACAGTATCTGTAAAGCACTTAGTATAGAGCCTAGCACACAGCAGGTGCCAAATAAGGGTTCTGTTCTGGACCCTCTCCTCTGTTTCTACTACTTCACTCAGTGATATCATCGGCTCCCACAGATTTAATTACCATCTCTATACTATTGATTCTCAAATCTACCCATTCTTCAACCTTTCTGCTGACTTCCAATCCTATCTCTCCCATTATCTTTCAAATATCTCAAATTGTGTGTCTAGTAAACATCTTGCACTCAATATGCCCAAAACTGAATTTTCTTTCCTCCTAAACCCTCTCACGAGCCACTTCCTACTTTCTCTATTACTGTTAAGATGAAAGCCATCATCCCATTTTTTCAGGTTCACAACCTAGGTGTCATCTTTGACTTTTCACTCTCTCTCGCTCTCACATCCTCCCTTATCCAATGTGTTCCTAATTTCTGCTAATTCCACCTTTGGGACATCTCTTGAATAAAACCCCTTCTCTCCCCTGATACTACCACCAATAACCCTTCTGTAGGCTCTCATCACTTCACACCAAAACTACAGTAATAGCCTGCTGGGGTGTTTGCCTCCCTCAAATCTCTCTCCATTACAATTCATCTTCCATTAAGCCATTGAAGTGATTTACCTAATGTGCAAATCTGACTATGTCACCCCTACTCAATAAACTCAATGGTTCCCTAAGACCTTCATGATCAAATGTGAAATACTCTTCTTAGACCCAATTCCCCATCATGTATTCTTTGATCCAATGACATTGTTCTCCTTGTTTTTCCACAAACAAGCCCTTCATCTCTCTGCTCTGGGCATTTTCTCTGATTGTCCCCCACATTTGGAATACTTTCCCTTCACATCTTCAACTGCTAGCTTCTCTGACTTCCTTTTAAGTCTCCACCAAAATCCTCTCTTCTATAGGAAACCTTTCCCAACCCCTCTTAATTCTAGTGCCTTCTTTAGAAAGAAAATAATTTCCTCTTTATCCTGCATACAACTTATTAGTATTTATTTGTTTTCTTGTCTTCCCCGTTAGATAATAAGTTCCTTAAAGGCAACAATTGCTTTTATTTCTTTTTGTATCCCCTACACTTAGCACATTATCTGGCACATCGAAAGTTAATAAATATCTATCAACTGACTGAACATATGTTTAGTGTTCTTTCTTCCTCTCCAAAATGACTAACATGTCCACATCCTTTGACCCAGAAAGCTCAACACTGGGCATAAACCCAGAAGAGATCTGAGAAGAAGGGTTTTTTACATATGAAATTCTGAGTAGCATTTTTTTGGTAGCAAAGAACTGGGAATAAATTCCCCATAATGGGGAAGAGATAAACAAATTATACTATATGGATAGGTACTTCTTGCCTAACGAGTACAGCTGGAAATGGATATTGAAGGGACAGGAGAATTAAGAAAGAACCAAAGGACAGCCCTTCCCCATGTCCTAAAAGGAGAGGGAAGCTTAAACTTCTTGAGAAGTGAGAAGCAAGAACACTGAAGCAAGAACACTGAAGGTCTTCCATGGAACAAGGGAGAGAGAGGCATCATTAAAGAGAGAAAGGAAACACTGATGCTACAAGGATCTGGACCTGCCTGCCCTACACTGAGAGCTTAAACTTACTGGAATAATATAGCCCAGCCTAAAGAGTGGGGAGATTCTGTAGCACCAATCCATACACTGGGTCACACTAAACTCCTTCCCTCTTTCCCTTGCCTTTTGCCTTTTCCTCTCAGGGGACAGGTATGCTTTACCAATCCCTGTTTAAAAAATTGTTGCTCTCTGTCTCACCATCTGTTTTAAGAAACATTCTCCAAACTAATATGATCGCTTCTCTAATTGATAGTTTTATGTGGTGTGTGTGTGTGTTTATGCATGGGTATCCTCATGTTCCATTCAGGGTTAAGTATAACTGAAAAGGAGGCTCTTAACCTACCACACCATACTGCCTTTCCAAGCTAAAGTAATAATATGAAATATAACTAGGAGACGTTCACCTGCCTGCAACAAAATTAAAACTAAATTCCAGATCCATGAAGGATTCTTCCCCATGTCCCTTTCTGATTTAATCTTTGTATTTCTTCACTTCACTGGTAATGTCTTAATGGCTTCCCTGTCAATAGAGCAAATTAGTAAGGTACTTAATCTATTTAGAATGGGATATACTTTAGCAAAGACAGGCACAAATAACGAACACATGAGCACTTGTTTATTTTCAACTTTTCAGTCTTCCAAATTAGAATTTCTAGCTCTATGCCTCAGACCACAAGCAAACTTAATTTATAAATGTTATTCATCCAGTAAGGTTGAGCTAAATATACCTTTCATGACTTCCACTACCTGAATGCTGATGACTCAAAAATCTCTCTGCTTCTTCTTTTAGTGTCACCACTCACTGTTTTGGGGATGTTTCTGCTTAGATTTCTTGCCATCAGCTTAAACTCATAATGATTCAGATGAAACTGTTTTCTTAAAGTCCCATTCACCAGTGCCCAGCTGTTCCAGTACAGAAGCAAATCAACCACTCTACCATTCCTCAAGGTTACTGAAGAAGTAAAAGCCTCACATTGCCCCTTTTCCCATTCTTTGTTTTCCTCCCTCAGTATTAAAGTTGGTGCCAAATTCAACAATTCAATAGGCATTCGTTACCCAATTACTATGTGCTAGGCACTGCACTAGGTTCTGGAGATTAAAACAAAAAAAAAAGGCAGTCTTTGATTTAAAGGAATTTAATGTTCTATTGAGGAAAACAAGTATATAGATGAGTAAATAAAAATATGTACAAAGCAAATAAAAATATGTTTCTAGGGTAGGGAATGAAATGATCTCATGTGGTACTTCAGCAGAGCTTTGAAGAAAGCTAGACCTTCAGAGAGTAGAGGAAGAAAATTCCTAAAATTGTCATACCAGAACAAATGACTTTCAATACATATCATTTTTATAATTTCACTAATCTAAGTGGCTCCTTCCCATCATCTATGCTATCATTTCTTACATAAAGCAAATGAAAATTCCTGTCATGGCTTTCAAGATTACCAGCTAGCTTTATAATCCTTCACATATTCCTATCTGGATCACTTCTGAATATTCAACCAAACATTAAAGTATTATAGAATTAGAGGCAGATAGATCCTAAGGGGTTATTTAGTCCAACTCTTTCATCTTATAGATGAGAAACCTGAGGCTTAGAGAAAAATAATGACCTCCCCAATGTCACACCGATAGCAAATGGTGGAGCCTAAGTAGTACCTCTGAAAGTTCTTATTCTACTATATCATGTTGTCTCCCTATTTCCTTCTATTAAGTCAAACCTTTTCCTTTGATGGGAACCACCAGTCCACCATCTTCCCCAATCACTATAAAAATCATTATTAAGTTAGTGCACTTTTCAAACTAGCGTGACATAATGATGGGAGATAAGTTTGGCTCTCAGGAAATACCTCTGATACTTACTGGATATGTGGTAATAGTCAATTTTCATCATGTCATATCTCCAAGACTTCAGTTTTGTGTTTTTGATTTTTTGCTGTTCTTTGTTTGCTCTGCAGCATAAAACTTTTTGCTGAATCCTTTTCCATCTTTGTATAGGTTTAGTGTTCCACTTTGACAAAGCTAGAGATGTATGCATGTCACTTAAACACTCTCCAACATATAGAACATCTGCGCCCCAGCACACAATAGTGCTAATATTTATAGGTCTGTTTAAAGAGAGAATTCCTTGCTTTCCTAAAATTTTCATTATGTGACAAAGAAGGAATACTGGACCTGTTTATTTTCCTCCACTATAAAGTGTTAAGGGCTCCTAAAACTGAGATTGTACATATGTATGCACATATCACATATGAAATTTGTGTATTGTGTATATATGCATAAATATACACAAATGTACATGCATAAATGAATGTGTATGCCTATTTCTGTATAGAAAAACATAAACACATGTTAGGTATATATGCATAGATAATAATATATATATAATTATGTATATATATTTATGGGTGTATAACATGTGTAAACATATATAATAATATATGTAATTTCTTTATTACTACCCAAGATGCTTTCACCCCTATTCCCAAACAGACAGCCTATTGTGAACCACAGAACTAAAGTTTTGACTATATTGTGTCACACTCCTATTTCTTTAGCTTAGTTTGGCTTATATCAAAGTAATTAATAGACTTTTTTTTTGACTCACCAGTGATGATAAATAAGCCCTCTACAAGACACAATATGCTTTTTAGTATATAGAGGACTGAAATTTTATTTAATACACAAAAACTCATAAAGCAACCCCAAATCCTGAATATTGCAATGTTCTTTTCATAGAGTAAAGCCAGATCTCCTATTTATAAAGACAGATTTGACTAGTTTCAAGTAATTTCACAAGGACAAGATATAATGAACAGCAATGAGTGTTGCTACAGAGAACAGTGGTATATTAATCTACAACTCATATATGATATTTCCTAAGAATAAAACCATTAACTGGAACATGAAATGATCCCTGTATGGAAAAGGACTAATAGATGTATTTATGGTAACTCTACAAATTGAGTCCCCTTTCCAAATTTAAAATTTCCAAACTGAAAATTTTCATATAATCAAGATTTAGGAGAATAATTCATTCACCTTAATAAACCTAATTATATGACCATAGAAAATTCTAGTACTACACTCAGAATTACTAAAACTTTATACTACTAATAACTTCAATAATTATTATATATAGAAGAGTTTCCTTTCTACATGGAATACTTAGAGCTCACATGCAGAAAACATTTTTTTCAAAATGGATCACACACAAAAAAGCATAAAATGATCACATTCTGTACATCAGACATAAAAAATTGTTAATATCTGAAGATATTGTCCATAAAAAATAAATAAAGGAGGGTCATTTTGTCATTTTCATTGGTGAAAATTCAAAGAAAATTTTAGTCAACAAAGTATAAAATTAATCTTGTGAAAAACTGATCAACTTTTTCCAGACTGGGGGCTATCCTGGGGATTTTACTAATCTGGAATAGTCCAAGTTAGAGACAGTGATTAGTTTATACTGATTCTCCAAACAGAGTGAACCACACAGAAAAGTTTTTGAAAAAGTTTTCTTACACTTGAAATACATACATAGGTTAACTCCACATCAATATCAGTATCAATATTAAAAAATATATATATAGTTTGATATTGATACTGTATTATATATCATATACTGTATATATTGCATACTGTATATTGATGCTATATACATATATATATATAGTCACATACATTTATTTTGGAAGGTCATCAAAAACATACCTGGCTAGGCTGAAGGCATCATCGATCAAACCTGCGCGATTACTGACAGAAAGAACCTATGAGAGCCAACCAGAAAGATGGAACCATTTAGGATTGAAGAAAGAAGAAATGTACAATATCAAAACTGATTTCTGAGGAGCATATCTGGAGTTTACCTCATGGTTCTGTATTAGTTGGTCAATTAATAATCTCCAGTTCCTTAGATCATAGTTAACCCTAAAGTAGCCAGTTTGATTGATGTTCCCCAGCAACCAGCTTCCTTTGTCCAAAATAATTCTGTGATTTTCTAGAAGGGATAGTTTAAGGGAAAAACAGATCATAAGCATGTTTTAAATTTCAAAATAGCACTAGACATATTTTTCCTCCTTAACTAGTAAATAATAGATGTCTAAAATAACACATAGAATATCACCAATAATTTTCTCAAAGTCCACCAATTTATCAAATTAATATTTTTCTAACAAAGATGGTTAAAATCAAATAATTACTTATATCTAGGCAGTCCTAGAAGACCTGGGTTATTTTTTCATCTTGGTTGTTCCAACTAATTGGTTTTTGTAATTAACCTGTTTCTCCTTGATAAAGCCTATTCCCTAAATATCATTTTTCTTTCTCAAATTTAAAAATAACTAGAAAGCTACAAGTATTTTTACTTGACTTCTAATTACAGCCTATATGGATTGAGAGAAATTAATGAAATGGTGTAATGCAAAGGAAGTTAATAAGGTCTGATAAGCCACCCATATCATTCAACATTAAAGACACTTTCAAAACTCAGGAGACTCAATTCTTAGAAACTCAATATTACCCTCTCTTGCATTTTCTTTAGATCTCTTCAAAGCAATATTAAATAAGTGACACCACTGTCTATAAATACTGACAACTGGGAATTTAGTTGTTTAAGCTAATTATATTTCTAAGTATACTTAGAATGAATGGATACATCAGGGTCTGCTTAAAGCAATAATTTTGGGAAACTATTTTGGTTGGTATTTAGGAAACTGGTTGTTATTCATTGTGTGTTTCAATTAAAAGGAGACTTAAGAAAAACATTTCAAGGAAGGTTGCTTGTACATTCTGAATTTCAGACCTGCTCAATAATCTAAGGATTAACCACACTGAGGATAGCACATGTAAGAGACAGAATGATAAAGAAAGAAAACTATTCTGGCAGTCAGGACACCTAGGTTCAAATCCCAAATATACCACTTAAACTGCAAATGAACCATTTAACCCCTCTGAGAATCAGCTTCTTCCACTTTAAAATAGGGATAATGATATATGTATTACTTTACAGGATTTGAGACATTTATCCTACATATGAGTTATTTTTAAAGAGATTTCTGAGAACTTTAAAAAATGATTAGCAAAACCACCTTTCTTCAGAATACTTGGTTAGTGTCTACAGAACCCAAGAATGGACCTGAAGTGTATGTTTTATTCTATACACAGCATGGTGATCCAAAGAGCCAACATTGGAATTTGAAGGATAAAGGGCCAACTTCCATAAGAAAGGCAGGCTACAAAGCAATGATGCCTTTTCTGTAGCAAACCATTCCTACAGTAATTCCTTTGAATTGAGGAATATAATAATTTTCAAAAATGTTAGGACCTTCCCATCACAGACTCCAGTGTGGATTCCCCTATAGCTTCCTTAATGTGTTACATTTACATACATACAGTCAACATTTGTATTTTATTATTTTTTTCTTTTAGTTAGGCCTTGAATATAGGAAAACTTGTCAAAAATCCCATATCTGCCAGTATTCTGTAGCATTCAACCTTGTGGCTAAAAGCCTATAAATTATGGAGTAATATATATCTTAACTTCAAACATCCCTTCTCCTTTCTTTGACCTTTTCTTTCACCCACCTCCAGTCACCCCCCCGCCAAAAGCCCAAAGGAGTAGTCTATTATTTCAAGTTTTTCCAGCTATTTTCTATGTTTTAGCCTGAAGTTTTTATCTTGTTTTCTATTTTGCTTACCACTAGCCATCAAATATTTTGACGATTTAATTTTTTCAATTAAAAGTTGATTTAAGATAACATACTTGAGAAATTTCAAAACTATCTGCTAATTTTCACCTCTCCACAATTATTTCCATTAAAGCACTAGGAAAAAAACCAGCTGTAACACTATACACAGCTTCAACCTATGGATAAAGAGCTTATGCAGCAAATACCTAGAAAGAAAATATACAGGAGCTGGGTGGCACAGTAGAAAGACTATTTCTCTTTGGAGTCAGGAAAACCTGAATTCAAATTCTGTCTTAGATACTACCTATGTGATCTTGGGTATTCACTTAAATACTCAGCCTCTGTTTCCTCCTCTGGAAAATGAAAGGATGGATTCACTGGCCTTTCCAACTCTAAGTCTATCTTCTAATAATCCATTAACATGGTTATTAAAGTGTTAATGAGCCATAATTATGCATAGCACTGAATGAAGTATTCCAATTGTTTCAAATGTTTTGTTCTCTACTATACACAGATGACTCACTTTCAAAGAATCAGAATATAATGACTTCACATTTAAAATTGGGCTGAAATAATTATATTTGTCTTTGGTGATTTTATAACCACCTCCCATATTTTCAGGCTCAGGATTATCATTGTGAACCTTAGTCATCATTCCAATGTAGACACTTGTATAAAATTGTTAATAGTAATTTCCACTTGGTAGAACTTAGATCTTCTTGGATTTGAGGTTGGCTATCCATCCACTTTTCCATGTTCTTAGACTAGCACATAGTAATGCTTAGTAACTGACTGTTGATTAATATAGTTATTGAAACTATATTCAAATTAATTTTTTTCATTCAAAGGAGGAAAAAGTTCCAGAAGGGCTACTAAGCATGGGAGGATTATGGACCTTGTCATCTGGATTCCCCAATAAATTCCCCAGGATGTACTGTTGATGGGATAAAGATTTATATTACTAAATTGGAGGAAACGTAAGCCTCTTCAAAAGTAGGGACACATAAGGGTAAATATCTGGGGAACCCCTAGACTCTATGGGTCCTTATTTTATTCCCAAACAGCTTTTCGTTGCTGTTATTTAGTCATTTCTCAGCCATGTCTGAGTCTTTGTGACCCCATTTGGGTTTTTCTTGGCAAAAATACTGGAATGCTTTGTCATTTCTTTCTCCAGCTCATTTTACAGATGAGGAAACTGAAGCAAACAGGGTAAAGTGACTTGCCCAGAGTCAGACAGCTAAGTGTCTGAGTCTGAATTTGAATTCAGATCTTCCTGACTCACTCCATACCCAGTCACCTATTCTCCATACCAGCAGAATTAAGGAAATGAGTTTACAAGGCCAAAGGACTAAAATCCAATAGTTCTGACAACTCCTTGCTTTTTAACTATGCAGGCTGACTGAAGCTATGGCAAAAATGAAAGTTCTGGGAAGTACCTCACAGAAAATGCCTGGGTAAATTCCCCTCTAGTGTATTCACTGAACTCCTTGATTTTTTGCACTGAAAATCTCCTTCAAAAGAGTACAAACATGATATAACTGTACGTTAAACATACATTTATTAAATGACTACTAGTGCAAAGCACGGTGCTAGGAACTAGAAATATATAGACAAAATTTTACAAGTGCCTGTCCTCAGGAAGCTTAGATTCCACTGGGAGGAGGGATGGTATGGAGTGGGAATATAACATGTACTCCAGTAAGCTTAGTGGATAGTTATCATTTTCATGAGCTCCTTAATTGGCAATGGGCTTAGATGTCATGCAGAATTATATATTGGTGTTATTAGATTTCAGGGACTGATGATGCCCTAAGAGGGATGCCTGGCTGGGATGCAGAAGGATAAACTCTTTCCATGGGAATTACTCATAAAACTAAGCCAGAAGACACATGCTCAGACACTTTTCACCATCTCTTCATTCAGGGAATAGCACAGTATATTTGGCCTGAATGCTGCAGGTCGGAGATATGTAAGAGAGGAAACCTCTCTGTTTGATAGTTTTGGGGGAAGGAACACATTAGAACACATAATTGTGTTAATATATAGATTTCAGAGCCTATGTTCAGATCTGGAGTCATTAGACTTTCCACATCAAGAAGACAGGAGTCAAGACAATGATAGAGTTCTTGCAGAATCTCCATGGCAGAAGCACACATTTGCTTGTCCGCTGTATCTGATAAGGTAAGTCATGGCCAGTTTTTCTTTCCAAATTAACCTCAAAACCTTCAAAAATAAAGAGGTAGTATTGTTTTTTTTGGTTTGCTTGTTTGTTTTTATTCCCTAGATTACATATCCCAGCCTTGGAGAAAATAACACAGATTTCAGAATTAACCTTGGCTTTGAAAGTAATCCTGGCCTTAGGAATTAGATGTTCTAGATACAGTGTTATCACATGTGTAGCATAAAAGAAGAGTAAGAGAAAGAAGAGTAATGGTCATGTGATTCCTACCACAAGAGGAAAAGTAAGGGTCAAATCAATGAAATTGAAAGAAGAAAGTAAGAAGAAAATAATTGATTTTTCACTGAATATTGTAAATAAATGTACATCTAAAAGAAAAGTGGCTTGCTGCCTCAGCATATCCAAACTCTGTTTTCTTCCCAAGGGGGACAGATTCTAAAACACAGTCTTGGGGAAACTGGGTAGTGGCAAGTCTAGAGAGTCATCAGAATGTTGGAATGTCACTATGGCAAACGTGAGTTCAAAACCTCCCAGAAGAACATCTATAAGTGTTTTATGTTTTTTTTTCTCTATATTTTCCCAGGCTCCTGTGAGTCCTTTGCATTTTCTTCACTTTCTGTAAGGTGAAATAAAGATTTTTTTTGTCTATTGTTCAGTCATTTTTAGTCATGTCCAGTTCTTTGTGACTCCATTTGGGCTTTTCCTAGCAAAGAAACTAGAGTAGCTTTCCATTTCCTTCTACAGCTCATTTTACAGCCAAGGAAACTAAGGTAAATGGGGCTAAATGACTTGTCAAGAGTCACACAGGAAGTATTTCAGGAAAGATTTGAACTCACAAAGATGAGTTTTCCTAGGCCTAGCCCTTTATTCACGCCATCATTTATCTGCCCAGTATAATCATATGCAATTGTTTCCTTCTATAAATAAAGGTTGTATCATTTACCTATGTAGTTGTTTCCTTGAAGGCTTAGATAGTAACTAGAAACCTTGTCACCTATATTTGTGGTAAATAGATATGAATTAACCATTTAGCTATATGTGCAACTTTGGGTACCTTAGGCTTAAAGAGAAATAATACTTTCAGGTCAGCTCCCAACATCAGACCTAGTTCATGTGAACTCAAAGTCTTGGGGATGGAAGCAAGGCAGGAGGAGAACATGTGCTATTGGTTATATGGGTAAATAAAAAGATTATATAAAGTTAATATAAAATATTTTCAAATGAAAGTACTTCTGGGAAGTAGAAGGCATGAATTCTAGGCCCAGCATTGTAAAAAATTGAAAAATAATTATATAGGACTTTGCAAACTTCAAAGTGCTATATGAATGCTGTTGTTATTATTTATATCACTTTTAACATGAGAAACATTACTTGTCACTACAAAGGTCCCACCTTAATCAAATGAGTCTTTATAGCATCATAAAATGTCAAAGTAAATATGAATAATTGTCTTAATTTCTGTGATAATGATTACTGTAAGAAGTTTGTCTTTTCAAGAAAAATATTAAATTTAATTTAATAATTAATAGAAAACACAAGAAATAACCCTAAATTATACAACCTTATTTATTTTTAAAAATGAAGCAAGGCATAGATGAAGCAAACAAAATGCCCACCCTTGGACAGATATGTGATGGCTTGGGTGTTTTCATCTTGGCATAGATCATAACCCATCCATACCTTCTTATAAATAATGGAATACAGATTTAGAGGCAGAAGAGGCATTAAAAACAGCATACTCTAGCCTTCTTCATTTTACAAATGAGCAGGCTGACACCCAGAGAATTAGACTGCACAGGAACAGACTGAGGACTTAAATTAAGGTCTTTTGACTCCAGATTCAATGGTCTTTCCATTGAATAAGTCTCATGCTAAAGGAACCAGATTATAAACAGAAGGAGATCTACTCAACACAACAGAGATCTTCCCATCTTTCTGGGTATTTTAATTTTTCCAGTTTTACTAGATTATCTAGTAGGGATACATCATAGTACTTGGATGACTATCCTCTTTCTCCCGTCTTCTATGTCTTTTATGCCACTTCTTTGTACAAGTCACCATTATTAAAATGATACAGCCTCCCTATACCCATTGTCTGCCTTGTCATTGCCCTTTAGGTGGACTGCCATTTTATTTTTCTTAGACTTGTAATATTCTATGATTTACATCCCTACAACATCACTGAAAAAAAAAACCCATTAATCTCAATGTGAGAACTATAACCTGAGGTTCAAGGTATTCACTGGATTCACATAAGGAGTCTAACTCATGAGCTCCAAATCAATGGGTCGATCTTGAAAAGTTAGGCTGTTGAAGTAGTCATTGAAAAGCAAAGACATTTATTGAAATAACATAGTAAGAAGCTCAGCTAGTAGTTAGGTCACTCAGTTAATAGTAGCAGATGTAAATTCAAGTTCTAGGAGTCCAGTGGGGATTTCTCTGACATTAAACTGATGTTAAAAGTCACAGCAGGTGGTTTGCCTGCTGTAATATCATTCACTCATTATTCTAATATTGTAAAACAGGCCATTCTAAGCATTATAGGCAGGTCACAGTTCAAAGTGATGTTTACGCTAACAGTGTTTCAACCAAGACTGACAAGTATAAAAAAGATGTACCAATTTTTTTTTTAATTTGCCACAAGTAAATTTATAAGTAAAATTGAATTGCTACTACTTTTTATTAACATTTTTCATGTTCATGTTGTAAATGAGATCTTTGCAGAAACTATTTCTGGAGAGATCAGGTAATAGATTTTTAAATAGCTTTCCAGTACTGGCTAATTTGGGTTTCTTAAAAAAAAATCTTCAAATAGACCAATGGCAAGGAATGAATTTTATAAAAGTCATTTCCAGTATTCTAGAATTGAAATTGTCCAGATTACCTTCATTATGAAAAGTTACAAAGTGGCACGTTTCTTGAAGGGGCAATAAGCAAACAAAACACACGTTTGTAATGCTATTAAGATTGGCATTGGGTAGAATGATATTAAGACTTTTACATCAGGAAACAGAGTTGTTTGTGTTTTATAAGATGTTACATCTTGAATTTCTTAGAGAGAAAATGAGACTGAGAAAGTAACTAGGGATATAATGGAAAGAAGAGAAAGTGAAATCACCAGAACACTGCTGACCAGGAGTAGATAATGTCAAAGATGAAAGAGGATGACTTATTGGGTTCTGGAGAGGACCTTAGAAGGTATCTATTCCAAAGTCCTTAGTTTACAGATGAGAAAATTGAGGTCCAAAGAAGTTAAATGACTTACTCAAAGTCATTCAAATAGCAATAATTGTCAGAGCCAGGACTCAAACTGAGAGCCAGCATATTTTCCATGGCCCTACACAGCATAACTTTTCTGTGTTACTATGAGAATACAATTGATTCCCCCCTTCCATACAAATGGGAATTTTAGAGCTTGGATTTCCTAATCCTATACAGAAGGGAACTGAAGCAAAGAGGGTTAAAATGAATTGTTCAAGGTTACATCAGAAGTGTCACATAGCAGCACTGTATTTCCTAAGTTCCAAATGTATGCCCTTTTGATTTTTCCCAATCTCTTTTCCCCCAATCCCTTAACTTTTCCAATCCCTTTAACTCATTTACAGAGGTAATGCAACAAAGCAGTCAGTCAAGAAATTGGACCCTGCATATATTAATGTATATATGTTTCACTTACTATCACATTTATGGTAGGAAGACAACAATGAGTATTTTTTTAAATGGTTTGACCTAAATCTACACTTAAGTTTGAAAAAGAAAATTTCCCTTGGAGCTAAAATTATCTACATTTTACCTTATCTGGATTTTCTTTTAAAAGGGTTTTTTTAAATTCTTCTATCCAGTAAGGATGATTTATTTGTTATCTTAAAAATCCCACTGTTCAAAAATATAATGCTGCAAATCAAATATAAATCTCAGGTAAGCTAAAAAAATAGCTTGGTTTAATTGATTTTTTTAATGAATTCTCACTATCTGAAATGGCCACATTTGATTAAATTTGTTTTTGTGATTATAATTGTCATGTATAATTTTTCTTTCTCTTTGAATGAGATCTGAAGAAAATAAAATAATATAGGATTTTCAAAAAGAACATTCTTGTCTTCATCTTGACTGAGAAAATATCTCTCAACATTTCTTTTTAAAGAATTTCTCCATGACATTCATTTTGCCTTTGTGAGTCAATCAAAACCATTATTTGTATAAATGACCTGCTTCTTTCTTTTTAGAGAATGTAAGGAGGAGGCAAAAAAAGTGCAAGGTTTTCTAATCCTTAGTGTAGATTGTTTTTAATGTTAGCTGAGTGTGTATGTATTATGTGTGTGTGTGATTGTTGCGATCATAACAATGCCTCTTAAAACAGGTGAGACTACAGGCAAGACAGGATTTCTTTCAATGTTTCTTCTGGATTTCCTCCACCATTAGCTACCAGATCGAGATAGTTTGGTTATTAACAATTTGAATTTACATCCCAAAGCAGTATCCACTTTCCTTTGCAATATATGGAAAGAATGTTGAACTTGAAATCAGAATGACCAGGTTCAAATCCTTCCTAAAAGGCTTCCTAGCTAAGGGAACTCAGCACCACCCATTTAATGTCATGTATTAGTTTCCTCATCTGTAAATTAAGACTGATACCTCCAGAACCTATACCACACAGGTTTGTGGTGAGAATAAAAGGAGAATATCAAGTTAAACATGTGACAAACTTCAAAGCCCTATATAATTATTAGCTACATTTGGGAATTATAATTCTGGCAGCTTAGTTAACTCCCATTGTAGAAACTCCCTTTCACCAAGATAAGTTGGAAGATTTAATAGATGAGTCCTAGGGAAGTTGTCTGAGGAGCACAGAAATTAGATTACTAGCCCAGGGCCACAAAGCTAGTCAGTATCAGAGTCAAGCTTTGAATGAAAGCCATCTTGAATCTAGTATTTATTGATGAGTCATACTGTCTTTAAAAAAAATTAATGATAGGGATAATGTTATGCCTCCCACTAGGTAATTTTTAAATAGCAAAACTATTCTTCCTAGATAAAATATTTCAAAGAAATACACATTTTTGGCATTATATTTCAAAGATGATTCAAGGAACTATTTGGTGATATTTTTCTTTAAACATTTCTCCACATTAACAAGTAAAATATATTTTTATTAAAATATTAAAATTAAAATATGGTATCTCAAATAAAATATAAAATGGCATGCTATAATAAGATGTGATATGATATGACACATGATGTGATGGGATATGATGTGATATGATATATGATATGATATATAATGACCATGAAAGGGAAATAGCCATTGTTGATGACTCAGAACTGCAACCTACTTTTGTTTGCTATGTAAGTCAAACTCTGAGGCTAGTAAAAGTTCTCTAGACCAGATAATAGAGGAAGGCAATGAGCGTAAGATTTTATACCAAAAATAGGTCTAAAAGTCGGTAGAGCTGTAGAACAGAAGAAACAGCTGGACTCAAGAAACAAAATTTTTAGTTTGAAATCCCAGCTGTGTCATATAGTAGCTATGTGACCAAAAGGCAAGTTTCTTTACCTCTCTGGGAACCAGTCTATGTTTATAACTTAGGCATAATACTTGCCTTCTGTACCTAAGGATCCAATGAGATAATATAGCTAAGGAACTTTGTAAACCATCATGTTAAATTAATATGGCTACTACTGTTATTACAAATGACAACATTGTATAATGAATAGAGGGCCAGGCTTGGAGTTACATTTACCTAAGCTCAAGATCTTTTACACACACCTGACTATGGATAAATTCCTTAATCTCTGAGGCAACACTGTAAAGTAACAGAAAAATTGTCAATCTGCATCAATGGAGGGAGTTTACACATTGGGAGGTCTATATACCAAAGAAGTCAGAGGTCCAAACCCTTCCCCCAAGCAAAATGAAACACACAAAACTATTATAGTTGAATAGCAATATCTTGAGAGTTTGATTCCTAGAGCCAAAAGCAAAGGGAAATAAGAAAGAATAAGTAAAAGAATCAAACTCTTTTAGCAGCCCCTGACTCTTTTCAGGACAAGGCTTTGAGCTCAGCTTCTGCAGCCCTCTTTCTCCTTACTCTCCTCATCAATTTTCCAATGGAAAAATCTGCCTTTATTTTCAACTAGTGACCTAATTCAAGCTCTTTGGGGGAATTTATACTGAGCTATCTTTGAAAGGCATTTGATCTATTAAAAAAACAAACAATTTCTTATTGGGCCTTTCAGCACAAACCAAGAAAACTACCCAGAAAACATCCAAAGAAAACACTCAGTTTTGATTGATAATCACAGTATAAATCCAGCTTACATCCTTGATTCAACACATTAGGTTTTGATGGCAAGCTCTTAAAAGAATAAATCAAAGTCAATAATCTAATAAATACTCAAATAGAAATAATGTTAAATATATGTGAACATATGCATGTATAAGTATATATGACTTAGAAAAGCAATATGGTGTAGTAGTTATAGGGCTGCTACTGGAGACCTGAGTTCAAGACCTACCTCTTCACACATTTTGATTTTCTGATCCTGGACACTTATGTTCTCAGTATTCTAGGCAACTCACTAAGACCAGAAGTTACTAATTAGTTGTCCATCTGGTAGAGGAACAGCACTATAAGATTTACAAAATCTTGTATTATTAAGTGCTTTGCAAATCACTTTATACTCAATGTGTCATTCAATCCTCAAACAATGCTTTGAAGTTCTATAGGCATCTATTATGCCTATAGATGGGGACAGATTTTCATTACACTAATCTATCCTGGTTCTATTTTATCTAACCTAGGACAGAGTAGAGGAGCTTTGCACTGAGGCAGCCCTCTCCTGACTCTTGAGAAGAGATAGGTCCATACTTTTTAAATAGCATACATGTTCAATATTTGTTGAGTAAATGTAAAATTTATTTGCATCTCTACCAAAACTCCACTCCTCAGCCTTTTTGCTATACCATTATCCTCATAACATCCTCTAACTGTAGGTATTCCTCAAGATTCCATCCTAAGTCCTCTTCTCTTTTCTCTCTTTACTCTGTCTTAGTAATCTCATCAGTTCCCATGAGTTTAACGAGCATTACTGTGAAAATGACTCTGTCACTCCCGTAAGCTTCAGTCCTGACACACTAATGGACTTTTCAATCTAGCTATTTAAATGCATCTCAAACTCAACCACTCCAAAACTAAATGCATTATAATTTTCTCAAATGCTCACTTCCTCCAAACATCACTATTCTTGTCAAGGGCTCCATCACTTTCTCAGTATCCAAGGTTTAAAACTAACCTGGACTCCTCACTCTCTCTCACCATATATATATATATACATATACGTATGTATGTATGTACATATATACATATATACATACGTATATATATATATATATATGTATATATATAGTTCATTGACAAACTTTGCTTTTTAACCAACAACATCTAGTGTATCCAACCCCTTCAGATTAATCACACAACTACCACCCTAGTCCAGGTCACTTTTCATTTAGATTATTGCTATAAGACTGAATTGGGTTACATATCTCTTCACTTTATCCCATCCTTCACCATGCTGCCAAAGGGATTTACCTTAATGCCTGATCTGACCATGGTACTCCCCTCCTTAATAAATGCCATTGTTTTCTATTGTCTCTAGGATGAAATATAAATCCCTCTGTTTAATTATTAAAACCTAAAACAACTTGGACCCAATCTATCTTTCCAGTCTCACTGAATATTATTTCCCTTCCTGAATTCTGCCATCCAGCCAAATTGGCCTTATCTTTGTAAATCAAAAAGGACACTCCTTTACTATATCTATGTCTGTTTACTGTTGACTGATCCCCTGTGCCTGGAAAGTGCTCCTTTTACCTCCAAGAGGTCCTCTCCCCTTTAAGGCATGACAGTGAACATTTTCTCCATGAAATCTTTCCAGATCCCTCTAACTACTACTACCCTCCCTCCCAAAGTACCTTGAACCTAACTAAAATTTATAAATGTGTATTGATTCACTTTATTTATGCTGTACAAACTGGCATGTGTCCTCATCTCTCACATTAGACTGTAAGTTCCTTTTGAACAGGAATTGTTTCATCCTTTGTATATAACTAGTGTATATAACTACTCTGTCTGGCACATAGTAAACATTTAATAAAAGCTAATTGATTGACTAGTCTGTGGTCATACAGCTGGTATCAGAACTTGTACTTCCTGACCTTCAGGCAAGTATGCTTTCCCCTTGATCATATCACTCTCTTAAAAGCCTAAATCCAAAAAAGGCAAATAGATTTAGCAAGTAACATGTATGTAAGCATTTCATACAGTGTATGCATGTATATTTTATAATGCATGATCACCTGTACAGCAAGAAGAGCTAAACACAGATTACAACAGTTTATGCTTTAGGGAGCAGGCATAAACATTGATTTTTCTTTAAACTACCCCTTCGTTTTTTTTTTTCTTTTTAGCACTCACTTTCTTCCCTTTCATAAAGAATGGCAAATTTGAACATGAACTAAGAGGCACAGGGAAGATAACCGGCTTTTTTTCATCTGAACTGAACACAGAAATATATGAAGGCAGGTTCATGCTATGGTATGCAAGACTTTGGTTAAACACAAGAAACAGTTTTCTCATACTGAATTGGAATGGTTTGTTAATAGGTTTTTGCCATTACTGCTAAAATATTAAAAACAGAGAATGAATTCTTATCTTTCTAGGAGAAATGTTTTAGTTCTTCCTAGAAGGCGAATGTTGGACTAAATTATTCCTTAGGGTCTCTCAGGTTGGGATGAAGACCTGACTGTATGAGTGACATTCCCTATCTCATATTTAAACAGATGGTCCAAGAGTACTAGAATAGCAGGAGATTGGCATAGGATAGGACAAGTGCATTCTCATTTTGGAGACATTATTACACTGATAATGACCACAGTGACAGTAGAGTTGTAATTTTAAACTGAACTTAGAATCATGGAATTAATACATTTTAAAAGTCATGTTTGAATGACAGAAATATTTTTATTTGGTCTTTACCTAAAAATCAAGCTTACTTAACTATGGCAGGAAGAGTAAGAATGTACTTGTGATTTAAATGATGTAGAGAACTCCCCTCCCAGTGGAAAAATTCCCTCCTCCCTTGAAAATTGGCTAGGGAAAACTGAAGTTAGGTGATTTTCCTCAGACCACCTACCTAATATTCTTCAGAAGAAGGATTTGAACTTAGCTCTTCCTGCTTCCAAGGTCCACCTTCTATCTCACTACCTGTCTCTCATGCACACTCAATACATTTATTGATTAAAAAGTCTTTCTTTAAGGAGATTTGTCATTGTTCCCTCTAATTTAGCAAACAAAGGTGCTTTCCTTCCTTTCTCTCTCGTTTTAAAACTTTTTGTCTTCCCCTTACTTTCCTGATACTTGGGCCCACATTACTAGGTAAATTGTTATCCAGAGTCAAAATTAGAGGAACAGTTCAACCCAAACCACAGAGGAAGGATATCTTTACCTGATTTGTTAGACACCCATATAATTGTCTCTGATGAGATATGGCTCCTATTTCCTACTCCAAGAGTTAATGGAATCTGCCATAGGTAACTGCAAAATAAAGGATACACGTTAAAAACACAACAGCAACCAAGTACACATTTTTCTGAGGGCCTATTTCATATAGAAATTGTATTAAAAACAGAAGATACACAAGGAATTCATGCATGTTACAGGAACTAAGTCCAAAAAGTCAAAAGACTATTTCTGGAAAACTAATATAATAAGTCTTTGCTGGAGGCCTCAATGTGGCATGCTTCTGCGACCTCAAAGGTAAGTTATCCCAGTACATCACAAGTGATTAAACAGGTTCTACTGAGTTGAAAAAGTCTTAAGTAAAGGCCAACAACTGATGTCCCAACCCACTCCTTCATGGAAGTTGGAGGCCCACAGGTGTTACACATTACACATTTTCAGACTTTTTCTATGTATCAATCAGTTGTGTTCATTTATTTTCTCCCTAAAAATACTATTTATCATAAGGGAGGGAAGGGATACTGGGGATAACTATGATGATGTAAAAAATAGAGGATAGAAATTAAATACTTCCTTCTTTTTCAAAAGAAATAACTGATTTTTATAAACTGGTACAAGCTGTCTCCAGCATATCCTCAACATTAGAGTCAGCTATTATTATAATCTGAATTGATGGGGACTATCCCATAATGATGAAACTACAGATCCTTGAGGTAGACAATAAAATGCGATAGTAACATGCTGATATTAAAATGAAATTAATTTTTAAGAAATAAAAAACAATGACGGCCATCTGACTTATGAATGATAGATTTACATTTTACAGCAGCAGAAATGAGCTAGCTTCATGTCTATGAGCTTGATCAACATCGTATATCACTCAATTCTATTCAAATACTGGAATACAGAAACAGAAATGAGTTCTCATCCAGATTGCTGTTTAGAATTCACTAATTGCTTTTCATTATCAAAAGATTCATTAACGCTGATTCTATAAAGTTTCAATATTCCTCATCAATTATTGCTCATAACAATTCGGTGAGAAGGATATTATCTCTATTTTGCAGATGAATAGTGGCATAGAAGTTAAAAGTCACTTACATAATGCTACTTAATAAAAATGAACATAAAACCTTAAGGGTCAGATTCCCTACCTTCTGGATCTAAAATCCATTTGCCACATTTCTCCTTTGTCTTGAAGCCTAGACACATCACCTTTGTGGGAAACTATAGCAACTTAATGAAACGCATCGGTAGTCTTGATAATGACGCATGCTGGTTTATAATATATATTAATTATGATACATTTGTTTGCTTCTGAATTAGGTCATTAATCTTCCATATTGAAATATCTTGGCACTATTGGGCCAATTTCTGGTTGTGGTTAGGGGAAACTTTTATTTCAGAAGTATAGAGACAATCACACTATATCTGATAGTAAGAAAAACCCTTAGAAAATTAAGTGGTATATAAAAAACCTAGAGTGAATAAGTCAAATTCTTTTATGATGAATATGGATAAGACACAATGGAAGTTTTGTTTTATTTGCTTTCTTTTGCTTTTGCTTTTAAAGGAGACTTTCTAGTCCCACCACTTCCCCAAAAGGGCCACTTTTTAAAAAGTCATATATAATATAATGATATCCCAGCACAATGAGAAAAATCGGGTCATATTTTTAGAGCAATTTTCAGAGGTATAGACTAGGGCAGGGGTGGGGAACCTGTGACCTCAAAGTCACATTTGACCCTCTTGGTCCTCAAGTGCAATCCTTCAGATGACTCCAAACCAGGGCAATATGATTTGAACCATGCTACCATTGAGTATTCCTTAAAAAAACTCTTAAATAAATGGATTTTTATAATGTAAAAAGCTCAAACAGAAAACTGTAGTGAGACTCATTATAAACTTACACCCTAGCTTTCACTATTGTAGAAAGCCAAAATGTAAAGTTTAAAAGTAGGAATTTTAAAATAATATCTTTCATTAGCAAACATTTTTTGAATGCCTAGGACAGCTAGGTGGTTCCTCAGACAGAGCACTGGGCTTGGAGTCAAGAAGACTCATCTTCCTGAGTTCAAATCTGACCTCAGGCACTTACTAACTATGTGGCCCTAGGCAAGTCATTTAACCCTGTTAGCCTAAATTCCTCATCTGTAAAATGAGCTGGGGAAGGAAATGGCAAACTACTTGTAAAGGTAATTTAAGGTTAATAGTGGATGGGGAGAAGAGTCAAAGATCTGCTCAGCCCTCTGCTGCTGCCGCAGTACCTTTTGTTAATTTCTTTTGAGGTCCTGGGTCAGAAGGACCTGCCCTTTGGTTCTGAAAAGTGTATTAATACCATGAGGTGAGGTTTTACTTTGGGGCTAATTCATTGGAGGTGTTTGTTTGGCCAGATGAGACTCTAGGAAGCCTCTAAGGAGGGAGAGAGTCCTTGCTGTTACACTACTCCAGTGTCTTTGCCAAGAAAACACCAAATGGGTCATGAAGAGTTGGCTTTGACTTAAAAATGACTAAACAGAGGTGTTAAGAATAAAACAGGGTCATGCTCGATGCTTCATATTATAATGCAACAATGACTTCTGTTGATTCTAAAACTCTTTGTCTTTGTCTAGGGGACAAGCCATATCACCCTTGTGGGAAACTATTCAGGGTGTTTCCCTAAGCACCCTCCATAGTAGAATACCCCTTGGATACCCAGTAAGTATCAGGGACTAATTGTTAGGAAATCAAGAGAAAGGATACTTCCTAAGTGTTATATTTAAAACTTCCTTAACCTCTGACCTTTTCTAAAAATAATACTTTCTCCAAAATATATATATATGTAATTTTTTTCATTCATTTCACTAATTAATTGAACAATTGACTCAGAATCACAAGAGAATTCCCAAACCAACAATTCTCAGCAGGACTAGAGGCTAAGGTAAAATGATGGTAAACTGGTGGTCAAAATTATTTTCTTTTTTTCCAGAGGGGAGATGGAGAAAGGGGAGAGATCTGTGATTTTATCTATGTAGGTAACTCCTGATGTGGAAACTTGCTATCTAATGCAAATAATAAGTCAATGGTATATAACATACTCACAAAGGATTGATTATCTGGGGGCATTCACAAGTTAAATGATCACAAAACAATATGGAAATAGAGGGCATAAAAATTAATGGTAGAATTTGTATCCAACTCTTCTTGGCTTTAAGACTATGCCATGTTATGTCCAAGGGTAAGTATCTTGGGAGCTATGATAAAAGTTAAATTTACCAGGCAGTCCAATTTGGTTGGTAAGATCACAGCTAAAAATACATTTCTGTATTCATTGTCCATCTCACTAACACCAAGTTTCTCTCAAACCCTAGAGGGACTTGTTAGTATAAAGAAGTAGTGAAAAGATAAAGTCTACTCAAAGTTGCTACACAAAGAAAAGCAGAGTTGTTTCTGAAGTGCCATGCAAATGACTCATAGGTTCATGGATCTAGAAGGGACTTGATAGGGATCCTCTAGCTTAACTGATTCATTCTGCAGAGAGGAAAACTGAACTTTATTGAAGAAAGTAACTGGTCCAAAGCCACATGGGTAGTAAATGATGGGGCCAGGATGCCAGTACAGGTCTTCAAGTGCTGAAAACTAGTTGTTCCCCACCATACCATATTGCCTCCAAAGGTCTTTTATTTCATTGCAATACTGCAATTATCATTCATGTAAGGAAATATTACTGGGTCCTTTCATTCTATGTCCACATAAATTGTTATTTTAGTAAATAACAAAATTAAAGGGATTATAATAAAAATTGGCAGGTTACTCTCTTCTGGGTTACAGCAACACTGCCTAAACCACAGAGGGAAAATGAGATCCTTAACCATACCTGTGTGTTGTTTACAGCAGCTACCTTATAATTTAAGGACACTTTCTAAATAGGAGACATTGCATCAAGTAGTTGTTCAGATGCAAATCAGTTAATTATACAGTATTTGGATTATATAAATTCAGGAACTATAAGTGTTTTAAAGTACACCTTCTGTATTATATGATTTTGAGCATTAACACTGTGTGGGTCCCATGGGCACATGTAGACCATTCTATGCTTTCCTCAAAGGCAGATTTCAAGATTTTAAATTAACAAGCATCTCCAGATTATGTATGCTATGTTCTTGAAAGGCTGAATGGCTGAGGGACAAAATATTGTGTTTTTCTGAATTTTTCATGCAACAGTTATTTGCAGTTTTCATAAAATCCATTTAAACATCAAGGACTACATGGCAATTATATCCTTTGTTATCATGGCTTAAAAAGCTGGAAGACCATGAAGATAGCTGAGTGAAGATGCCTGGGTAGTGTGCAGTGAAAGTCAGCCTAAAACAACACTGGATTGTGTTGAAAAGAAGATTAACTTCTGAAAATGAATTATATTTTTGCATCTTCAATCCTGCATGAATATCACTCCATTTTATGTTTTAAATAAAAAAATTCAAAAGATTTGTTTTAAATTTACTATTCTACCCCCAAAATCACTAGATGATTGTTTTCATGTTTGCGTTAGACGTTAATTTAGATAACAGATAAATGCATGTGGCACTGAAGATTTTTTAAACAAAACACACTCTGATAACAGTATGAAATTTCTTGAATGTAAGCACAAAGTCTTTAAAAAAGAAGTGAGGTATATGTGAATGAAACCTCATGAAAAACTTAGTGAAAATGGTCCAGAAATTTCAGCTATCTCTGACCAATACATGTAATAAGGCTGTTAAGGAAATATCATTGGGTCCTGTATTCTGTGTCCATAGTTGCTATTGCAGTAAATAACTAAATTAAAGGGACTGTAATAAAAATTGGTATGTTCCTCTCTTTTGAGTTACAACACTGTGTTTGCTTCAGGAGCACATATACTAAAATTAGAATGATATAGAGAATATTAGCATACCCCTTGCACAAGAATGACATGTAAATTCATGAAAAGTTCCATACTTTTAGGAAGGAACAACAAACTCAGTTAAGTATAGAAATCTAACTAACTCTATAGGCAGTAGGATGTTTCCTCTCTATAGGCTCTATAGTAAGTAGGAGGCTAAAAGGGAGGGAAGAAGTAGTAAGAGAAAAGGGCTGTAAAAGGGAGGGGGGCTGAAAGAAGGGAGGGAAGACTAAAGGAGGCAGTGGTCAAAAATTAAAACTCTATTGTGGAGGGGAAGGGAGAAGGGAGAACTAAAAGCATAAACAGGGGAAAGAGGATGGAGGGAAAGATACAGACAGTAATCATAACTATGAATATAAATGGGATAAACTCTCCCATAAAATGGAGCCAGCAGAATGGATTAAAAATCATAATCCAACAATATGTTGTTTACAAGAAACACATCTGAAACAGGGGGATATACATGGGGTAAAGGTAAAAGGTTGGAGCAGAATATTTTGTGCTTCAGCTGATGTAAAAAAAAAAGCAGGAGTAGCAATCTTAATCTCAGACAAAGCAAAAGCAGAAATACATCTAACCAAAGAGAAAAGGAAGGAAACTACATCCTGCTAAAAGGCACCACAGACAACAAGCAAAATCATTACTAAACATATATGCTCCAAGTGGTATAGCATCCAAATTCTTAGAGGAAAAGTTAAGGGAGTTCTGGGAAGAAATAGACAGCAAAACTATACTAGTGGGGGACCTCAACCTCACCCTCTCTGAACTTGATAAATCTAACCTCAAAATAGACAAGAAAGAAGTTAAGGAGGTGAATAAAACTCTGGATAAGATAGATATGTTAAATCTCTGGAGAAAATTGAATGAGGATAGAAAGGAATATACTTTTTTCTCAGAGGTAAATGGCACATTTACAAAAATTGACCATGTACCAGGGCATAAAAACCTCACAATTCAGTGCAGAAAGGCAGAGATGATAGTCAATGCATCCTTCTCAGATCATAATGCAATAAAAATTATATGTAATAAAAGGCCATAGAAAGATAAACCAAAAATTAGTTGGAAACTAAATAATCTAATTCCAAAGAACAAGTGAGTTAAACACTGCCTAAACCACAGAGGAAAATGAAATCCTTAACCAGACCTGTATACCAATATGTCTTTGGATAGAAGAAAACCCGAGGCTTATGATAAGTAGAATTCTTAGACTATAGGACTCAAAGAAGTCCTTCCATTAATCTTACAGCTATATGATTCAACAGGTTGCTGTTTGTATCACTACCTTCATTTTAAAGAAAAAAATCCTAAAACAAAAACTCAGTATCCCAAAGGTTTGGTTCACCTTCATATATCAATTGCCTACATGCCATAGTTAGTAATGGAACCATCTTTTCCAGATTCATCTTAGTACAGGCCTAACCCCATGCTCAGGATGCACACACTTCTCACTTCTCTCCCTCGGAATCCGTTGTTTTCTGAACAGACCCAAATAAATCACTACTGTTTTTGGTAAATTTTCCCTGATCTTCCAGTCATTAGTCACCCACCAAATGCAGCTCCCTCATTTTACAGATGAGGAAAACAAGGCTGAAAGACAGAAAGTGATTGGCTGAATGTAACATAGCTAATCAATGTCTGCTGCAGGATTTGAGTGAGGATTTTCCTGATTTTTAAGCCCAGAGCTCTATCTACTATAACATCTATCCACTGAAAATCATAAATCATAAATGTTTGCTGAACTGAATTAAAAACTCCATCAATTTTTGTCTTTGTTTTGCAGAAGGGGAGTTATGGGTATAGGACATTGCTTAAAATGCTAAACATAGATGAGATACTGGTTTGTTTTGCTGGTCTATTTTTTTTCTTTTATTTTGTCACAAAGGATGATTTAGAAAATAAATGTGATGGAAAAACAAAATATGTTAATAAAATGAAAAAATTTTAAATATCATTAAGTCATCAGAGAAAAAAGTTAATACTGTGTACTATTTTTTGTAAGACATACCTTGTTAATAAGTTTATCCCCATTAGTTGGGGAAGTAAGAAGATAGAATGAATTATACTACTTTGTTCCAGATGCATACACAATTTGCAGTATTTCTGGAAGATAGGGGAAGTTAATTTTAGTGCAAAATCAATTCCTTACATTGTATATTAAAGATCCAGGAGATTATACAAAGAGGGGAAAATTGATTCTGAGTCATAACTAATCGTGTATTGTTAGAATGTTAGCAGCCTGTTTGCTAAATATCCAGTGTGTCCATGAAGACAACTACCTCATCACATGCTAAATTCCTGACTACAGGATATCGGAATTAAACCACTGGTCTTGGAATCAAAAGGTCTGGTTTCAGCACTAGCTATTTGATTGTGGAATTCTTCTATCAATTTATAGATCTGAAGGTATTTATCTCATTTAAATGTATTTATATATCTGTGTCTCCTCTTAGATTAGAATATAAGCTCTTTGACCACAGGTTTCATTTTTGTCTTTTTATTTCTAGCACCTACCTAGAAAATGTTTGGCACATAATATTGTCTTTAAAAATACTTGTTGATTCATTGTATTTGCAAGCAACCTTCTTCAGCATACCAGTTGTTGCATGAATTCTAAGAGGAAGCTCACCAGCTACTGGGGAAATCCATTCCACTTTAGGATAGCTCTAACTGTTAGGAAATATTCCAACCCCTTCTTATTTCAAGCCTAGCTCTACTTTCTTAAATATTTCACCCACTACTCCTAGTTCTGCCTTCAAGGCACAACCTAGAGAGCGAGATTAATCTATGTTCCCTAAGATAGCCCTTGTAATGCTGGAATACAGCAACTGCATTGGAGATGGTTTGAAAACTTTACCTATGTTCAGATGTAGGGTGGGAATGTGATGGGTATTATTAACAAAGGGGGGGAAGGAATTTTTCAACTGTTGTTTCAATGCCAAGTAGTTTAGTCCCACCTTACCAACACTGGTTGAAAAACTAATCTAGACTCTGAATAACAGAGAGACTTGATGAGGCTGGTCATTTTTTTTTTTTGGTAAACTCTTTCAAGTTGTCTAAATACAAAAAGTTAATTATTTTCTTAATTTTCAATATGTGGGATTAATTATTTATTAATTTATGGTATGAAATAAGCATTTCCATAATGATATAATAAAAAATTATTTCACATGAAACTGCAAATATATTATAAATTGTTACTTAAAATATATAAAAATATAAAATGTTTTTCTTCCATCAATGCCAGCAGGAATTTCAACTATGGTTCTGTCTCCTTTCTAGTGAATGGTATCTATTCAAAAAAGATGGAACGTCATTTATACACAGATTCAGCGCAGCACCTGCCTTCAAATATCTCAGGAAGATAATAAAGATGGACTCACAAAATCATGATACAAAAGAGAGCAAGATAATTAGAAAAGACAGATTCAAAATTTTCAGTAGTAATAACTTCCAGTTAAGAAAGTAGAACATTGAGACATGAACACATGGACAAGCTGTCTTCCAACTCCGTGACTTTTCACTGGCTGTCCTCCCCTCTGCCTTGTAGCTTCCTTGTTTTCCTTTAAGCTTCTGATCAAATATATCTTCTGCAAGAGGCCACTCTCTCTGTCCCCCTCCAAACTTTACCCCAACCATAGTGCCTTTGCTTTGAGATTAATTCCTATTTAGATTCTATTAAACATGTATGTTTAGTTTTTGCACATTGACTCACTTGTTGGAATATAAGCTCGCTGAAGACAAAGTATTTTTTGCACCCTGCACAGAACCTGGCACAAAAGAAGGGTTTAATAAATTCTATTTGATTTACCAGTGAAAGACTTCTTGAAAGAGACATTATCTGAGTCAGGTCTTGAAGGACTTCAATGTCTGGAAATTAGTGAAAAATCTATTCTAGAGATGGAGGAATGGGTAAGAAAGTACATGGAAATGTTCTCTTCTACATGTAGTCCTTCCTGATCCTTCCAAGTGCTAATTTCCTCTTTCAAAACTACCTTACATTTAAATACTTTGTACTTATTTATTTTCTGTATGCTTACATATGTGCACATGTTGTCTCTCTCATTAAAAATAAGTTTCTTGAGAGTAAGGACTGTTGGGGGCAGAACCAAGATTGTGAAGTAGAAAAACACGTAAACTCTAGCTCTTCTCCCACAGCCCATAAAATACACATAGAAAATGACTCTAAACAAATTCTAGAGCAGCAAAAGTCACAAAATGACAGAGTGAAAGAGATTTCCAGCCCAAGGTACTCTAGAAGGTTGACAGGAAAGGTCTATCGCATGGGGCTTGGAGTACAGTGCAGCCCATGGAGCCTAGCCCATCCTTGGCTGCATGGCACTGGCAGGAACAGGACTGAAACAGGCTTCAGGGGTGGACTCTCCAGCAGCAGCTGTAGTTCCCAGACCCCTCAACCCACAAACACCAAAGACAGCTTCAAAGGGCAGTGATAAAGCTTCTTTACCTGAGTGAGAAGAGAGCAGAGTTCTCCCTTAGCCCCAGCTCCAAGTAGTGGCAGCAACATCCATTTTTGTAGCCCTTGGCCTAAAATCCCTGGAAGAATTGAGCAATTAATCTGGGTCTCAGCCCTGAGTTGCAGCCCAGAGGTGAAGAAGAGTGATGGCTGGCATGGTGGAGCTGGTGGAGGCTCTGGAAAGGGAATTCTACTTGCAAATCCTGGGCAAAAAAGCTTTGGTAGCTCCCAGTCTAGAGGGTAGGCTAAGAAAGGATTAAAATCCTCTCCCTTGATTGTGCCACCTTGGAATTGACAACTTACAGGTCCCCAGAGTATACCCTCCTCTGGATAAAGGACTCAAAAGTCAAGTAATTGGTTGGGAAAATGCCAGAACAGGGAAAAAAAATAAGACTATAGAAGACTACTTTCTTGGCGAACAGGTATTTTCTTCCATCCTTTCAAATGAGGAAGAACAATGCTTACCATCAGAGGAAGACCTAAAAAAAATTAAAAAAAATCAAGGCTCTGCATCCAAAACCTCCAAAATAAATATGCAATGGTCTCAGGCCATGGAAGAGCTCATAAAGGATTTTCAAAATCAAGTAAGAGAGGTGAAGGAAAAATTGGGAAGAGAAATGTCAGTGTTGCAAGAAAATCATGAAAAGTCAGTCAACAGCTTGCTAAAGGAGACCCAAAAAAGTGCTTGGTATATGATATTCCAGAAGTTAAAGGAACTACGATTAAAACCAAGAATCACCTACCTAGCAAAACTGAGTATGATATTTCAGGGGAAAAGAAATGGTCATTCAATGAAACAGAAGATTTTCAAGCATTCTTGATGAAAAGACCAGAACTGACTAGAAAATTTGACCTTGAAACACAAGGATCAAAAGAAACATGAAAAAGTAAACAGGAAAGGGAAATCATAAGGAGATTATGAAAGCTGAAACTGTTTCCATTCCTACATGGAAAGATAACATTTGTAACTCTTGAAACTTTTCTCAGTATTTGGGTAGTTGGAGAGATTATACACACATACACACACACACACACACACACACACACACACAGACATACATATAAACAGAGAGCACAATAGGAAGGGGTGATATCTAAAAAATAAAATTGAGGGGTGAGAGAGGAATATATTGAGAGGAGAAAGGGAGAAATGGAATGGGGCAAATTATCTCTCATAAAAGAGGCAAAGAATAGCTTTTTCAATGGAGGGGAAAAGGAGGGAGGTAAGAATGAAAAAGTGAAGCTTACTCTCATCACATTTGGTTTAAGGTAGGAATAAAATGCACACTCAATTTGGTAGGAAAATCTTTTTTACACTACAGGAAAGTAGGGGAAAAGGGGCTAGCCTAAAAGGGGTGGGGGGGATAATGGAAGAGAGGGCAAATGGGAGAAGGCAGCAATTAGAAGTAAACACTTTTGGGGAGGGACAAGGTCAAAAGAGAGAATAGAATAAACAGAGGGCAGGATTAGATGGTGGGAAATATAATTAGTCTTACACAATATGACTATTACGGAAGTCATTTGCAAAACTACACATATATAGCCTATATTGAATTGCTTGCCTTCTCAGTGGGGATGGAGGAAGGAAGAGAACTTGGAACTCGAAGTTTTAGGAACAAATGTTGAGAATTGTTTTTGCATACAACTGGGAAAAAAGAAATACAGGCAATGGGGTATAGAAATTTATCTTGCCCTATAAGACAAGAGAGAAAATATGGATAAGGGAAGGGAGGGGTGTTAGAAGGGAGGGCAGACTGGGGGAAGGGGTAATCAGAACGCATGATGTCTTGGGGGTGGTGGGAGGGGAGAGATGGGGAAAAAATTTGGAACTCAAACACTTGTGGAAATGAATATTGAAAACTAAAAATAAATAAATAAACATTAAAATACAAAAAAAAAAGAAAATCCCTTCAAAAAAAGGGTGGGGGGGATAGTAAGGATTGTTTCATTCATTGCATTTGGTTAAGTCTGCAAGAACAAAATATAATTGCAATAGAGAGTAACTGTAAGTTTTATCTAATTTTATGCCCTAGGTGATTTTACATGATGCATAGAAACTCAGCAACATTATCCAAGAGATCACAAAGCATTTGAATAAATGTGACCCAGAATCTGCATTTCTATTCCTTAGCATGACTCTCACCCACCAAGCCTGGTCTATGGAGACAGACAAGTAGTCTACAGAAGGGACATCCAAAGAAAAGAAGGTCAAAGGGAAGTACTGAATTTTTAAGCCTGAGTTCAGGCTACATGCTAATTACAATGATCAGGGTAAATAATAAGTCAGGAATGTACACAGTCAGGAAAGACTGAAGGATTAGGTAAAAGTATCAAAGATCAAAACTAGCAATAGCTCAGGGATATAGGGGAGCAGTTAGGATAAAATTAGATCTGAATGCAGGTAGAGATTCTGAGTGCTATATCTCTACATAGAGGAATGCTGGCCAGAAATTCCTTGGTACAGAATTAAACTTTTGCCTCATCAAAAGAACTGGTATGCTTTTCCTTTAGAGTACAGATGAATCTCTAAACACAGTAGCTCTGAGAGCTACAGATAAGAGTGAATAGAAGGACCTGCCTAGCAGATCATCAGAGCAAAGGCATTAAGAAAGCTGTGTACATAAGCATGTCTTCTCTGTACGGTTTGCTTCCTGTGAACAACTTGTTGAAGTCTGATCTATTTGGGTAATGATTTAAGACCAGCTTCTTTCCTAAGCCTTCTTCCAAATCCAGACGCAAGAAAACAACCATGAATCTCTTGATTGCTTGCCCTTATGCAGCCAATCTTGGAGCTAGCCTACTGGGAATGATTTTCATTTTTCTTAGAGATAATAAATTATATTTAATGCGTACTCCAAGTCTCTTAGCTACTGGTAGCTCTTAATTTTCAAAGAAAAATGGAACAAGCATGGATAATCTAATATAAGCACTTTATTTTATACCTAAATTTCAATCATTTTTCTCAGCACATCTGTTTGCCAGGGCTATTTCCAAGTAGTAGAATTGAGTGGTCTGAGAGTTACCTCATCTTTCCTTTCAAATATTGACTTTTGAAATTATCACTGGACCAAATAACATAAAGGGTAAAGAGGAAAATTAAACAATAGGACTGCCTACAAACAAAATAGTCAATCCTCAAATAATCCAAAGTTTCACAATTTAAAAGGAGGTAAGGGGAAGGAACAAGTATTTATTAAGCACCTACTATGTCAGGCACTATGCTAAATGCTTTACTAATATTATCTCATTTTATCCTCACAACCACCTAGGGAGGTTTTTATTTTTATCCCTATTTTAAAGGCGAGGAAACTGAGGTAAATAGATATTAAGTGACTTGCCCAGGTTCATAAAGGTAGAAAACATCTGGGACAAGATTTGAACTTGCATCTTCTGGACTCCAATCCTAGCAATCTAAGCATTGTGCCACCTATTTCAAAGTAAAATCATTGATATGTATCACCAAATTATTGTAATGCAATTTCCATTAACAAAAAAAGTCAAGAAAAAATAGCATCATTCAAAACAAAGCAGTTCTGTTACTGATGTTATTTTGAAAGTAGCTTGACACAATTAGAAAGGAAATCTTTTTTGTTTAATGTGATTTGTCTGATGTTCAGTTGTAAAGGTCTTTTCTCCTATATTTTTATAATTTGTGGTATGATTTCTAGTTCAGCAAACTTGTTTGCATCCAGGAGAAGCTAAATTTTTGTGCTATTGTGAATAATAATAATAAGTATTTATATAATGCATTAAGGTTCATAAAGCACTTGACAAATGTTAATTTTATATTTGAAAAGTCACTTATATACTGAATTGCTGGCTCTAGAATATGGTGATTTCAATCAACTATTCATTGGTCAGATGGCTAATTGAAGTGAGAAAGAAAGCTAAATGAAACCAAAAATGAAATCATTATGTACATAAGGAAATGAAACTATACAAAGTTTTAACTCCAATGATAAGACCCTAAGGCTGCCATATTGATTCTTCTAAAAAAATCTTTTTCAACAGTGATGGTAAAAGACAAACAAAACACAAACAAGGCACAGATTTAACTTTCAAAATGTTCAATTCTTTCAAAAAGGCTTAATACCTGTTGTTTCCAAACTCAGTGGTCTTGATTCTAGCCCTGCTGTCATAAATAAAGTGTTGCTGGGTAATGGCAATCATATTGTGAACTGTTCCATTTCCCAAGATGGTGATGACAGGATAACCCATCTGGAGAGTCCATTGATCCATTACTTCTTGAATATTTACATATTTTCCATTCTTTCTTAAAGCCTATAAAAACCAAAATTTAAAAAGCTAATTTATTAAAGTACTGTTAACAATTAACCATTGTTAAATGTTTACCTCTACAAAGTACATTTTAAATTCAAAATCAGTGATGCCAGTATATACAAGTAAAATTAATTTCCTTTAACCTAAGGGAAGGCTTTCTGCCCATTTCAGGCATAAGATGATTTTGTGAACATTAATGTTTTAATGTAATGGAATATAAAACAGAAATTTTATTGTTCTAGCAAGAAGGACCTAGAGTATCACTGTTAAGTAACTTCAGTTTGTCTAGTAGAGCATAAAACATTTGCTATAGACATACAGGATTATGTCTGATTTTGAAACTTCCAACTGTTCTGCCTTTAATATGACAGGTACTCCCATACCAAAATCCCATTTCAATGGAAGTATGGTCATCCTGATGGGAAAGGTAACCTCTATTACTGTGGCTATTTTGAGTACAGAGAGCATGAGTGGCCAGAGCTCATTTATATGACAAATAACTAATAAAGGCAGGCTGAGGAAAAGGGAAACAGAAATGCTACAGGATACTAGCAGTCCAATTACAATTATATAGCATAGTCTTTTCTTAACATCACACACACATACAAACACACAAAGAATACAAAGGTAAGGTCTGGTACCTCTATAACCAAAATATACTTTACCTCTGATAGTGTATTCCACAGATCATTTCTGGCTGCATTGCCATATTTATGAATGGTTAAATAATCCTAAAAGAATATAAATCAGTAATTACAATTCACAGTCCAAATAATTACTGACTCAACAACTGAAATTCATTTCTGAATTTGATTAACTATCTCCATTTGTAGGAATTCCATTAATACAAAAAGGGAGACACTGAGATACTGATGATACTTTCTAAAGAGATTAAGATACCAATTAAAATGTTACTGAGATTCACCCATAACATGTTTTTAATTAATTCATCAAGTAATACTAATTGTTTAAAAAACTGTAGGCAAGGAAGACCATAATTCCTTCTAGACACATTAGCTGGCTCACTATTTTCCACATACGACATTTCATCTGCCATTTTTCTCCCTTTGTACAAGTTGTCCCCTGCTGCTGGTATGCATTCCTTCCTCCCTTCCAATTCACAGAATCTCTAGTTTCCTTTAAAGCCCAAATCAAGGGCAACCTCCTATAGGAAACTTGGCAAAATACATATAATATGCACTTTATTACATTCCAGGCACTGTGCCAAGCTATCCTGATCTTCCAAGTTGCTTATACCTTTCCATCAGAAATTAGCTTGTATATATGTTGTATTTCATCATTCATATACATGCAATCATTCCTCCACTTCCCCAAATGGAATATAAACTACTTAAGGGCAGAGATTTCTTAGGTTTGGTTTGTTTTTTTGCCTTCCCAACACCTAACAGAATGTTGCATATAATAGGTACCTTACAAATGCTTCTGAATTAAGGGGAATTTAATTTTAATTTGCCAGAGTTTAGTACAGTGCCTGGCACATAGTAGGTACCTAAGAAACATTTATTGACTAATTTCTAAAAGAAAAAAATTCCTTGAGAAATCTTTTCCTTTATTGTAGCAGGTGGTCAACCTATAGCTGATGACCTGTTGGCTCTGTAGAAAGCTGCATCTGCTCTGAAATCCTTAAGGGAGAAATAAAGAACCCATCTGCCTCTCATCTTGAAGCCTCAGAGAAAAGCATTTTCCTTAGTATAAAGGAGATGAGAGAACTCAATTAACTGAAATATGTTAAAATAGTTTTCTTTATGAGACATTAACAGATATCTATATCCCCAGGAAATGGGGGAACTACGACAAAATAGTATGTCTTTCTCACTGTGTGTGTGTGCGTGTGTGTGTGTGTGTGTGTGTGTGTGTCTGTGTCTGTGTGTGTGATTATATTAGAATCCCTGGGTCACAGGCTTTGTCCAGCTGTGACCTGGTTGGAAGTTTATTCAGCTCTAGATTATACACTGATTCTCCATTGCTCTCATTTCAGCCACCAAAAGACCAAAGAACTGAAGGGGAGAGGGAGAAGGGGACTTTCCCAAAGGTGTGAGTACCATCTCTCCATTGGCTTTGAAGTCTCTGAGCCTTTCTGCAGAGGACAGGCAGCCTATTATAAAAATGATGTGTATTTGCTTCCAGAGCTGTGACCTACAAACTAATATCCAATAAAGAAACTTCATGCTGAGTTTGTCTTATATACAGCCCCAGTTTGGGGCTAGGACCTCCCAGTCCTCATTTTTAACCATTAAGCCTACATGCTGCAATATCAGTACCATCTCTCCCCACTCCTTTTTTGAGAGCCACCATTTCTATCATTATCAATCTGGCATTTAGTTATGGCTACCGTATATAAAATTATCTGACTTCAAAGGGAAGGAGGAAATTGAAAACAGTAAATTTGATTGTAAATCAGAGGTCTCTTCTTCCTTGGGAGTGTTCATCATCTCCCTCCACCAAGTGGCAGAAGACAAAGTCCTCATTTAAATGAAACTGGAGGAATTTCTTGTTAGTGGGAATTTGTGTAGCATGGGATATTTCTGGCATAATTCAAATTAGCTAAGCACGTTTTCTGTTGTACAAACTCTATCAGAGGGGACAGATTGTCTTTGTCAATCATGATACGCCACAAGGAGTAGATCTCATTTCATCACAGGTTGGAGAAACTAGCTTCCAATGCTGACTTGGGCAACTGCCCATGTCTCGGCTGAGCAATGTCAGAAAAATAACATTGTGAGGGAAAAGACAATACTGTAGAAAGGATCTAAGTCTCCATTTGGGTTACAGAAATAACACATGAAAAGAATTTAACACAGAAGCCAAAAGTTGCATTTAACTGTATTCCTGAATTATTTATTAGTGCACTTTCCTTTCACTGATCTTTATTTTTCCATTTACATAATCACAGCTTAAGAAATAAAGGGTTCACTTATAGTAGGGGTTTTAAACGTGTGTTGTGTCATGGCCCCCTTTGGCAAAGGTGAGAAGGAGAGGGAAGAAGAGGAGCAGAAGGGAGGGAAGAGGATAGGAGAGCCTAAATTCACAGGTAACTGCTAAGTCTTTAAGAAAAAGACACAAATTTACCATTTTTCATAGTGGAGATCAGAATCCTTGATTATCAAATCCAGAGAGGTTATTTCCATTAATTTAAATTTAATCTTTCCTTCCAAATGCACTAATTAATTTTAACTCTATAGTCATTTCTTGATTAAATCAAACTCTACCTAAAAATAAAACTTGAAATGAATATGTGCATTTTTTTAGAGGACATAACCTAGAACATGGAAATGGTTGGTACTCAGTACATTATAGTGATGACAATGAACTATTCTGAATTGTTAAGTAATAGTGATGGCAACAAATACTATTTTTATATAATGGTATATACTTGAAGGTTAAATATACAAACACTGAGCAGAGCTGGTGGAAGTGGATAGAGACATGACTTTAAAGCTAGGATGACTCTGGTTCAAGTTCCACCACTGAGTTTGTGACCCTGGGCAGGTTACAACTTCTCAGTGTCCCAAGTTACTCTGTAAAACTGTAGGCTACAGAGAATGTGCTAATGGGAACAGGTAAAAGATGTTTCTTCACCTGGCAATTCTCAGTACCAGTGAAAGAACAGGTCCAGTCCCATCTGGGACTACCTACTATATCTCTTTAAGGTAATTTACTTCACTAGTTGGAGCTGTGACTAGAGTATGGGGGCCTGGAGTCAGGAAAAACTGAGTTCAGATACAATCTATTTACTATGTGACACTAGGCAAGTTAGCTCACCTTTCTGTGCCTCTGTTTCCTTAACTTCAAAATAGGAAGAACAATAGTACCCATATGACAGATTATTGTGAGGATAAAATGGGATATATAGGTAAAAGTTCACAGCACAATGCCTAGCACACAGTAGGCACTAAATAAATGCTTATTCCTTCCCACCTTACCCACATGTGTCATAGAAGGCTACCATTTAGGTTAAACATTGTAAAAGAAAAAAAAAACCTACAGGAATTCATTTAGTGTTTGTTGAGTTATAGATTCAGAAGGTTTCTCAGAGATTACCTAACTCCCTAATTTTCCAGAACTGAGGCACTAAGAGGTTAAGTTGTATGTAAAGAAAGCAGCACAGTTGGGATTTGAATAAAAGTCTTCTAACTCATAATCTAGCATTCTTTCCCAGAACCCCAGGCTGCTTTCTATTGTGGACTTCAGGCAGATGGTTTGCTTTGTCATTTATATGTCAAACATATCATTACAAATTTGAAAACCTACTGGCCATGACAAAGTAAGTACACAACACTCATACATATCCATGTGTAAATATATGAGTGTATATATGTATAGGTATGTGTAAATACCTATGTGTATATTTATAATATGAATGAGGGCACGTAGCTGCCACGTCATCAATGGAGCCCATGTTAAAGCAGGATCTTTCTATTCTAACGCAGGTAACTGCACATTTTCATTGCTAAGAATCTCTCTCCTGGTTTGGCTGTCATTAACTTCAGGTCATCAGAATTTCATGAGCAGCAACCAATAATAATGATATCCTCTCCACACCTCATTGCCTTGCATTGATTTGCATAAGCAATTTCTGCCCTGATAATTGGAGCCAAACATATCATGTTGTAGGTTACTTTATGGAAAATAGCAGTTAAATAGTAATCAAGAGAAGTTTATCTTTATGCAACTCTATTCCTAGCAGATCTTGAATTTACACCACAGGATGATCAGGAAGGTGACTCCCTCCATCACTTTCAAACATGGACTTAATTGTTTGAGTTTACATTAGATGTTAAGAATACTCTTTTTTTTAATAATTTCATTTCCCTGCTGTTGACTCATAGCAACATGAATAATGTTACTGGGTTTGAATCATTAAAACAATATTGTTTTGTTTTAAAAAGAAAAGGCAATAGTCCTACATACTAATTATTATTTTAATAGCTACTGAACCAATCAATGTTATCTGAGGGATTCATAATTGTGGCTTTATATTATTATTGCAGGAATAGTAAGTGGAAAGGAAAAAGGTAATTACCAGGCATATAACACGTAGAAATGAAACAAAAAGAGTCTAAGCTATTAAAAAATTTCAATCCAAGAGACTGAACACTTGAATTATTTTTAAGAATAAGTTTAGTACTTGAAAAACCCAAAGATCTCAGCTATGGGGGTAAGAACTCATTATCTGACCAAAATTTCTGGGAAAACTGTATGGCAGAAATGGGATTTAGACCAACACATCACATCTTATACTAAATAAGCTCCAAATAGCACTATCTAGCCATAAATTGTCACATTAAAAAAAAATTGGAGGAACAAAGAAGAAATTGCCTTTCGGATTTGTGGATAGGAAGAAAGTTCATGACCAAAGAAGAGGGAGACAGTATCAAAGAAAATAAAATGGAAATTTTTGAATACATAAAATTAACAGTTTTACACAAACTAACCCAATACAGCTAAAATTAGAGAAGAGAACGAATTTAGTGAAGGCAAAAAATTGCAACAACTTTCTTTGATAAAAGTATCATTTCCAAGATATCTGAGGAACTGATTAGAATTAAAAAAAAAAAATGAACATCATGCCCCAGTAGATAAGGATATGACCAAGAAGCTCTCAAGGAAAAAAACCAGCAAAGCCATATGAAAAAATGCCCCAAATTATTAATAATGAGAGAAATGTAAATTAAAGCAACTCTAAGGTTACACCTTATAATCCATCAGATTGGCAAAACTAACCCCCCAAAAATGTAAAATGTGGGAGAGGCTTCAGGAAAACATTGATATTTTGTTGGAGTTGTGAATTAGTTCAACCGTTCCAGAAAGCATTTTGAAACCATGACCCTCAAACCCCGCTTAAAATATAAAACCATGGATGCCTTTTCAACTGTCAATACTACTTTTGATAGATGCCAGAAGGACAAAAAAAAAATGTTTATAACAGCTCTTTTCATAGTAACAAAGAAAGGGAAACTAAGGAAGCAGCCATTAATTGCTGAATAATTTTTATTAAATATTTGTGAAGTAATTTGGTTCAAAGGCATGTGCTAGACACTAGAAGAAATACAGTCTTTCCCTCAAGGGGCTTACATTCAACCACAGTATGTAACATATAAATAGATAAGTACATACAAGCTAATTTGAGGAATGAGAGATCAATAACAACTTATGTAGAAGGTAGAGTTTGAAGAAAATTAGGTAATCTAAAAGCTGCCGGTGAGGAAGGCAGACGTTGCAGGCAGTGGGACGAGTTAGTGCAAAAACATGGAAAAGGAAGATGGAATGTCATGAGTGACCAATAAGAAGGCCAGTTTGGTAGAACTGTAGTGAAAGGAAGTAGGGTATAACTAGGCCAGAAGTGCAAGTTGGGGCCATGTTTTTCATTTGAAACAGAACTTGCATTTGAGGCTAAAGGAATTAGGAAGTCACCTGAATTTATTCTGTGAAGTAATAGCATGGTCAGTCCTATACTTAAGGAAAATCATCTTGACAGCTATGTCAAGGATAGACTGGAAAGGAGAGAGACAAAACAATATAAGCAAATTACAGTAGTTTGAGTGGAAGATGATGAGGTTCTGAACTAGGAATGTAGTAATATGAATGGAGAGAGGGGAAGTGTACAAGAGATTTAGAAATAAAATATATAATATTTAGCAACTCTTTGATTACTCTTAGAGAAAAAAAAGGCCAAATTAGAGTTGAGTAGTTTTACCTTCTCTTTGTGTGGGATGACAAGATTCCCTATTTAAATTAATTACTCAGAGGCTCTCAAAGTGATGACAGAAAGTTTATTTATTCAATTCTGGAGAAGCAGGACAATTCCTCCCCAGGTGGTCTGGAGCAGGAAAAGCCAATGACAAAGGAAAAGCAGTGATATGTATATAGACTCTAACACAAGTCCCTCCCTCTCCACTGACCATTATCCTCATTAGCTGAGAATATGATCTTACATTCTAGAAGCGAAATCTAGCCAATTCCTTTTGAAATGAAGGCATCTAAAAGTTATGTAAGTTTTATTCAGTCATTGAGACCCTAATGTACTACATAGTTTATATCCTTATATGGAATTATTCCACTCTAAAAATATTGTAATTTTGAGCCTCTCAGTCTTACCTCACCCCTGGGAGAAGAATTACAATCTGAGAAGTCTTCACTAAACCTATTCCACTAATGTGCCCGTTAAAATCTTTATGTCATAGGCACCATAGCACTGATCCTCTTGTATTTTTTTCCCCAATATTGAATTTTAAAAAAACCCTTTTTTTGTTTGTCATAGCATTTATTACTAGCTTTATCTCATTGCTATCCTTAAAGCTCCTGATGTTATTCCAACAGGATTATGCCTTGTTTTTGTATTAGTCTTCCATCATGTTTTTGATTTCCTATTCTATAGATTTCTTTTTCTTTTTTAAAATTAATATATTTTTAGCTTTCAACATTCACTTCCACAAGATTTCAAGTTCCAGATTCTCTCCTCATCTCTTCCCTCTGCCCATCCTAAGACAGTGTGGATTCTGATTACCACTTCCCCCAATCTGCCCTCCTTTCTATCACACACCTCCCTTCTCTTATCCCTCCCCCTTTATTTTCTTGTAGGGCAAGATAGATTTCAATACCCCATTGCCTGCATATTTTATTTTATTTCCCAGCTGCATGTAAAAACAGTTTTTAACATTTGTCTTTAAAACTTTGAGCTCCAACTTCTCTCCGTTCTTCCCTCCCCACTCATCCCCTAGCGAGAAGGCAAGCAATTCAATATAGGTTATACATGTGTAGTCATGCAAAACACTTTCATAACAGTCACGTTGTGAAAGATTAAGTATATTCCCCTCCATTCCATTCTGCCCCCCATTTATTCTATTCTCTCCTTTGGGGGCAGCTAGGTGGTGCAGTGGATACAGCACCAGTGCAGAAGTCAGGAGGACCTGAGTTCAAATCTCACCTCAGACACTTGACACTTACTAGCTGTGTGACCTTGGGCAAGTCACTAAACCCCAGTTGCCTCATCCTGGGTCATCTCCAATCACCTGATGAAAATCTGGTCACTGGATTCAGATGGCTCTGGAGAAGTGAGGCTGGTGACCTGCACAGCCCTCCCTCACTCAAAACAAAGTAAAAGTGCAAGCTGTGTCAATATTCTCTGATGGCATGGTCTTCTTCAGCAATGAAGGACCAAACACACACACATACACACACACACACATACACACACACACTTCTCTCCTTTGACTGTCCCCTCCTCAAAAGTGTTTTACTTATAATTACTTCCTCCTCCCATTTATTCTCCCCTTCTATCACCCCTCCATCCCCCTAAGCTTATCCACTTTGCCCCTACTTTTCTATAGTGTAAGATAGATGTTCATGTTAAATTGAGTGTGCATGTTATTTCCTCCTTAAGCCAAATCCAATGAGAGTAAGGTTCACTCTTTCCCTCTCAGCTCCCCACTCATCCCCTCCATTGAAAGAGCTTTCTCTTGCCTCTTTCATGTAAGAGATAATTTACTCCATTCTATTTCTCCATTTTTCCTTTTCCCAATATAGTCCTCTCTCACCCCTTAATTTTATTTTTTAGATATCCCTTCATATTCAACTCACCCTCTGCCATCTATCTATCTATCTATCTATCTATCTATCTATCTATCTATCTATCTATCTATCTATCTATCTATCTACCTACCTATCAAGCTACCTAGCTAGCTAGCTATAGCTATCTAGACATAGATAGATAGATACAGATGTATACATATCTATATATCTATATAAGTAGATATATTCCTTCCAACTATCCTAATACTGAGAAGTCTCAAGAGTTATAAATATGATCTCTCAATGTAGAAATGTAAACAGTTCAACTTTAGCAAGTCCCTTATGACTACTTTACTGCTTACCTTTTCATGATTCTCTTGATTCTTGTACATGAAAGTCAAATTTTCTATTCAGCACTGGTCTTTTCATCAAGAATGTTTGACAGTCCTCTATTTCATTGAATGACCATTTTTCCCCTGAAGAATTATACTCACTTTTGCTGGGTAGGAGATTCTTAGTTTTAATCCTATTTACTTTGACTTCTGGAATATCATATTCCAAGCTTTCTGATTCCTTAAAGTAGGAGCTGCTAGATCTTGCGTTATCCTGATTGTGTTTCCACAATAATCAAATTGTTTCTTTCTTGCGGTTTGCAATATTTTCTCCTTGACCTGGGAGCTCTGAAATTTGGCTACAATATTCCTAAGAGTTTTCCTTTTGGTATCTCTTTTAGGAGGTGATCAGTGGATTCTTTCAGTATCTATTTTATCTTCTAGTTCTAGAATATCAGGGCAGTTTTCCTCGGTAGTTTCTTGAAATATGATATCTAGGTTCACAAATTTCATGTAGCCCAATAATTTAAATTGTCTCTCCAGGATCCATTTTCTAGGTTAGTTGTTTTTCCAATGAGATATTTCACATTTTCTGCTATTTTTTTCATTCTTCTGGTTTTGTTTTATAATTTCTTGACTTTTCATAAAGTCATTAGCTTCCATCTGCTCCATTCTAATATTTAAGGAATTATATTCTTCAGTGAGCTTTTGGACTCCCTTTTCCATTTGGCCAATTCTGCTTTTTAAGATATTCTTCTCCTCGTTGGCTTTCTGGATCTCTTTTGTATTTGGGTTACTCTATTTTTTAAGATGTTACTTTCTCCATCATTTTTTGGGTCTCCTTTAGCAAGCAGTTGACTGGTTTTTCATGATTTTCTTGCATCACTCTCATTTCTCTTCTCAATTTTTCCTCTACTTTTCTTACTTGATTTTCAAAATCCTTTTTTGAGCTTTTCCATGGCCTGAGATTCATTCATATTTTTCTTGGAGGCTTTGGATATGGGAGTTTTGACTTTGTTGTCTCCTTCTGATTGTATGTTCTGATCTTGTCACCAAAGTAAGATTCTATAGTCTGACTTTTTTTCCTGTTTTTGTTCATTTCCACAGCCAATTTGAATTTGAGCTCTTTGTCAAGGTAGTTCTCTGCTTCCAGTGAGGATGGGAGGGGTGTTCTTTCAGCCACTCTATCCCCCCAAAAATTTGTGGGCCTAGAGCTCCAAAAACAGTCACTGCAGCTGCTGCTCCAGCTACTACAAACTCCTCTGCCTCTTCCACCACCCTGTGATTGGGGCCAGACTCTCTCACACAGGTTCAAAAGGTTTTTTCCATTGACCTTCCAATTTGTCCTCATTGTTTTGGGGTCATGAAATCTGGAAACCACCATAGGTGCCAGTGATTCACACCCCCCACCCCAGGCCTGCTCAGGTCCTATCTGTGCCAGTGCAGCCCTCAATGGATTGCAGTCTCTTCCCAGTCTGGTGAGATAGATGCTCCCTGTCAACCTTCCAAGCTCTCTTGGGCTGAAGATTTGGTTTATTCCATCATTCTATGGGTTCTGTAGCTTCAGAATTTGTTTAGTCATTTTTTATAAGTATTTGGCTAGGTATGGGTGGGGAGAGATCTAGGAAGTCCCTGCTTTTACTCCACCATCTTGGTTCAGCCTCCAAGTTGATGAATAGTTAAATAAATTATAGTTTATATATGTAATTGAGTATTGTTGTACTCTAAGAAATGAAAAAAGAAATTGTTTGAGAGAGAGTTGGGAAGATTATATGAACTAATTCATAGTGAAATGAGAAGAAACAGAAAACCTTTACAGCATAGCATCCATATTATAAAATAATTTCATAAGACAAAATATCTGATCAATAAAATGATCAGTTATGATTCCTGAGGATTGAATAATTCTCCCCACCAGATGACAGATGATGGACTAATATGCAAAACAAGAGACACATTTTTGGATGTTGCTAACATAAGAATTTGTTTTGCTTGACTATGTTTATATGGTACAGGATTTCTATTTTTTTATTTCTTTGTTTTTTGAGGGGCTTATGAAGTGGAAAGGTGAAATAATAAGCTTGGTAACCAGGGAAAAATTTTAAAAGAATAAGGCTATAATATTTATATATAAGAATAGTATCTAAGAAAAAACTGATGTGAATTTTTATAAAAATAAAACACATCTTCATTTAAATAAATTATATATATATATATATATATATATATATATATTGATAAAGGAAGGGTTGAAAAATAATTTATATTTTTAACTGTTTTAAAGCCAAAGAAGCCATTGTCAAGTAATCAACATGTTAGAAATGGGAACAAATACATGTGAAATGAAACAGAGCTGCTAACATTTCTACATTGACATATTCTCATTATCCCTGACAGTAGCACTGTCAGATTTGCACTAGAACATCAGAGTATTTAGTGAGCAATATGGAGAAAGGGAAATGGTACTCAAGATAACTTAGGCAATCTATCCAGCCAAACTGAAGAACTCCATCCTGAAGGAAAAAAAATTTTAACGGAAAAAAAATTTAACTCAAGAATTGATTTTCAAGATGATACAAAGAGATTTCAAAAAGATGGAAAATTGCCTTAATACCACAAAACATATCTGAGAAGATGACAATGGCTCCTAACTCATATGCCTAATTATTCATCCCTAAAAAAAAAGAAGAATCTTTATGTCAATGATCTATGAACATATAGAGAACATCTTTGATCAACATGTGAGAAAGGAATAGGAAAGATTCTGTTTAAATTGATCTACAGTGAACGATATCTTCTCAATCACAGTGCTGATTGAGAGATATGGTGAATAAAAGATCATGCTATGTTTAATATGTTGATTAAAATGAGCTTAGATAAGGGATCCAAATAATTTAGTCAAGCACCTTCCAAAGTTTCTACTCTGATGTCTCATTATGTCTGAAAAATGACACATTCTCTTGGGCAATGACAAAAGAGAGCAAATTCACATACTACCAAGACAGAAAATGTACAAAGGTGGTCCCATCAATAAATCATGTTTCTTTTGTCTGAGAAACACCCTAGATTAAAATTATGACTTGGGGGGGTGGGGGCTAACACAGCTAACAAAATTGATAAAAATGCATGCTTTCCTTAAATGGTGAGCTACTTCCAAGTCACCTGAGGCAACCTTTTGCATGAAAGTAAAAGCTATGAGATGCAGTTACAAAGAAAAGAAAGCTATGGAAAAGGTATAATGTCCTCAGCCAGGATTCCAATCAAGGTTGAAAGTTAATACTTTCTCCTAGCAAGGAGATGAAGCTAATAATTAATAATAATAACGATAGCAAGTAGCATTTATTTGTCAGTTACTGTGTGCCAGGTACTGTGCTAAGCACTTGATAAATGTCTCATCTGCTGCTCATGACAACCCTGGGAGACATATTGTTTTACAAATGATGAAACTGAGGCAAATAGTGTTAAATGACTTGTCCAAAGTTACACAGCTAGTGTATGAGGCTGGATTTGAACTCAGGTCTTCCTGACTCTAAGCCTAGCTCTCTATCCACTGCACCACCTAGCTACTCCCAAAAAGCAGATCTAAGAGGAAAGTGAGCAACAAAAAGGATTATTATACTAGTTGGGAAGAAAGGGCATCACTTATGCCAAACTAGTAACCTGATGTCTGTCAAGAACAGGGCAGTGGTATGGGAGTGGTAGAGAAACAAGGCAATCAGATGGTGTAGGGAGAGGCACAGAAGGACAAAACCTAAGTGATGTTTCTCTTTCTAGGGCTCCATGAAGGTCAATGCTGTAAATCACAGGGACTTTATACTACCCTAGTGTGGAGGGCTGGGAGGGAGATAAGGGTTCTTCAAAGCATGGACAGCATCTTACCTCTCAGACTTTTGACTCTATATTGCTTCCATGTCTTTCCCCCCTCACTTGAAGCCTCAATTTGGATAGAACTTTAAGTCAGAAAAAATATACACGTTCTCAGGTATAGGAAGCCCACAAGAGGAAGTGGTGTCAGAACCTTCTGTTATACCTTTGTATCTTTTTTTTTCACGTTTGGGCAGTTAGGGGACTTCTAGGGTAGTTCTTTAATTAAGAAGAACACTAAAGGGTCACATAGAGTACTGGAAAGGAAAGGGAGAGTCCTGATGCTATACAGGCTTGAATATGAGTCCCTCCTGTATCCTTTACCATGCTCATAAAACCTGTTCTATTCTTGATGTCTTTGGAGAACAAGTGTTAATAAGGGAAGTTGGTGCTACAATAATGAAAGTAAGAATACTAAAGAAGCATCTACGGAAATGACCCAGAACCAGAAGTCCCCATATTCTACTTAGGGAGGGGCAAATGACTTTAAGAAGCTGAGAGTTCCATGGAATTTATATTATGCAGAGTTTTTGATAAAAGCATTACATGCATAAGTGGATGTGGAAAAGAAGATACAGTTTATATGTGTGAAGCAAGATAGCATAGAAGATCCAGATATGGTCTGAAAATCAGGAAGACTGTGGGTTCACATTTCACCTCTTATACTTACTAGCTATGTGGCCAAGGGGAAGCCATTTAACTTCCTAATACCCCAGGGAATTCTCTAAGGTTATAAATTACAGAGGAGTTGCAATACACCTCAACGGAGGGAAACTTTATACCATGAGTTCCCTAGAAAAATTAAAACACTAGAATGCACAAAATCCACTCACATACATATATGCACATGAGCAGATATACATAGATATTTTGGACAGGTGGTGCATTTGAATAATGAACAATAAAGGAGAACGTTGTTGCTTCTGCTTCTGTTGTTGTCCAGTCATTTCAATCATGCCCAACTCTTTGTGACCCCTTTGGGGATTTTCTTGGCAAAGATACTGGAGTGGTTTGCCATTTCCTTCTTCAGTTCATTTTACAGGTGAGGAAACTGAGGCAAATGGAGTTAAGTGACTTGTCCAGGGTCACACAGCTAGTGTCTGAGGATAGATTTGAACTCAGGTCTTCCTGATTTCAGATCTGATACTCTATCCACTGTGTGACCTAAATGCCCTATGAGAAGTTTAGGCTTATGTGATTTGCAAGGGTACAGTTCCTTCTGTGATGCCAAGCTGCTTCCTGCTATAAAACATATACTTTCATGGCCATTCTTCTAGTGAGGCTGGCTGGCTAGTAATTAAAGAACACCACTACCAAATGAATCAAACCTACAGATAAGCCAGAGGGCAATGGAAAAAGCAATGACAGGTAAAGTAAACTATAGGTTATTGAACTGAAATAGACATACTCCCTTCCTTGTGACTTCCATGACACTGCCATTCTCTTTCTTGTCAGTTATTTACTTCCTCTTCCTTTTTCCAGGTATAAGCAGCCCATGAGGCTCTGTTTATAGGATCATAATATTTAAATTTGCTAGGAACCTTGGAGATCATTTTATAAAACTATCTTACAGATGAAAGAATCAAGGCTTAGAAGCAGGGAAGCAGTAGAAAGAGGGCTGAACATGGAGTCAACAGAGACCTACACTGGACTCCACCACTGATTTTTACTAACTACTTGACAACGAGAAAGTGACTAAACCTCTTTGAGCCTCAGTTTCAGCATCCATAAAATGGCGATGATAACATATATTGGTGTGTAATAATATGATGTAAAAGTACTATGCCAACCACAAAGGACTAAAACAGTGCCAGCTAGTCATTATCCAGTTCTAAAATGGACAGAAACAGTCTTGGATGAAGTTACTCTCCTGCTACTATTTTTTCATATTTAATGTTCTATTGCACAGGTAGATAAAATAACTTTCATTAATTAAATAAAGATAATGGAATATATGTTCATCCTCAGTAGGCTCAATGAAAGTATATTGTGTAATAGCAGGTGAGACAATGGGAGTCACAGATGTCTCCTTCTACTATGATAAGATTTTTATATTTTCTGCTCTTTGTCTTTCCATTTTGAAAGCATTTTGTTCCATATAGTTTGGAGATTATGGATTTGTTTTTGTTCAGACATTTCAGTTATGTCTGACCCATTGTGATGGTACTGGAGTGGTTTATCATTCCCTTCTCTAGTAGATTAAGTTCAGATTGTCAGGCAATTAAAGGTGAAGTGACTTGCCCAAGGTCATGCAGCTAGAAAATGTCTGAGGCTGGATTTAAACTCAGGCCTTACTGACTTTAGGTCCAATGTCTCAGTCTATTCACTAAGCCACCAGTTACCTCTTATGAATATTAAGATTATTGTATTATTGTGTTATATATAATATATATCATGTTATGTATACATAATATAAATATATAATGTTATTTCTGTAAGGATTATTATTTAGAGTATTACGATTATGAATATTTGGCATTAAATACTGTTTTCAGGGATCAGTGCTATATCTGGGAAATTGTGGGTCTATGACAAAGGCTCCATTCCAACAGTTTAGTGATTCAGTTCTGTAAGATTTTTCAAGATCTGCATGTATAGTAAAAGGATTTGTTCTCATAAAGGGGAGTGAGCTGCTGATATACAATACAAGCTGCCAGGTCATACCTTTGCAGGCATTTGATAATTCCTAATTTTTTACAACTTGCGGTACATTCTGGAGATAGTGGAGGACAGAAGGGCCTGGCGTGATCATGAGGTCACCAAGAGTCAGACATGAATGAATAAAAATAATAACTAAATAAAAATAATAGCAATGATGTTGCATGGTTTTCCTCTTCAGACTCATCCTAGCCCACAATGCCCTAGACTACCACCCCACTTCCGTCCTCCAGCAGCATTTTTCTTACTTTAGAATCAGCTCTACTCCCTATAGCCTCTTGCTCTAGTTGATAACTTCCTTTCTGAAGATCCATTCAAAGATGCATTCACACTAGCCATCATGCTGTCTCCAAATCCTGATCAGTCCATGGTGTCCTAGATGACTTCATTACCTGGGCACAGAATCTTCTCATCCCCTTTTCCCCCTCTTTTTAGTTCCCTTTTATATGTTGTCTTCCTCCACTCAAATCTAAGTTCTTTGAGGGCAAGGACTTTGTTTTTGCCTATATTTGTATTTCCAGGGTTTAACAGTGCCTTGCATATACATATAATAAGCTCTTAATCTCTCTGTCTCTCTGTCTGTCTCTCTGTCTCTCTCTCTCTCCATTTCCTCATAATCTATCTACATTGGTCATTTATGTCTGAACTCTTCAAAGTTAACAACCTTCCTACAATTTCCAGTGGCAAAGATCTAGTACTAAACTGACATCAAACCCCACTCCTTTTCTACAAAACAAACTCATATGACAATCATTAGTTTGATAGATTGTTGGCTAAGTTGCAGTTTTCCTCTTCACTCATACCAGCCAATACTGTCCCAGACTATCACCTATCTCTATCCCCAGCATAATTCTTCTCCTTCTAGCAACACCTGTACCCCTATAGCCTCTTGCTTGGATTGCCAACTTCCTTTCTGAACCTCCATTTAAGAAAGTATTCACAGTAGTCATCATGCTATCTTCAAACCCTGACCAGACAATGGTGCCCTAGACCTCCTAGAAATAGTTCCCATAAAAGGTACTTCTGTTCCATATTTGAATGTTATTTATTCCATAAACCCAATACACAGATAAATTGCTTTCAGTTACATTTGACAAATCTAACATCACATATCTCTTATTAGCATTGACTGCTGCTCAGTGAACTGACATCTGCTTGTTCAAAAGTCATCTCTATAGATTTCTGACCTGTTCATCATGTGCTTTAAGAATGTCTATCATTCTTCCTTCTCCTTTTTAGAGAGGAAATATAGATCCTGTATGTGGGTTTTGTTAGGATAATCTATGCTATGATCCAGCTTCCAGTTTCAAAAGAGCCCCTTATAGTTGGAATTATTACATATGTTAAATGCTTTTCCTCTTAACCTTTGACTTCAGGATGCCAGTAAGTCTCCTAACATATTCAGTCATAGTCTTCTCTTTAATATCTTTAATACATACCTTTCTTGGAGGAGACCAATGTATTTTTACATACCACTTTCATCCAATGGTTCATTAGTAGCCTTCTAGATTCAAACATATTGTCATCTGTTTCTATCATTACATGGTATACATCAAGAATATGTTCAAGTTCAAGGACATTAGAAAAAGAATCTATAAGATGCAATAGCTATTAAGTATATTATTCATTGGAATCATATGTAACAGCTAGATGCCATCCATGCACATCAAATGATCATTTGATTCAAATTCTTCCTTATTAAAAGTCATATTTCATTCAATACAGGTGAGATGATAAAAGATTTAAGAGAACATAGAACCTTAATGATCTTATACAGTCTCCCTAAAAAACACTAAATTTTATATCAATTGTTCCTAATATCATTATCTCGGTGATGTATCTTTATAGACATCAGCTTTCTATATGGGCACTGAACACTCTGCTGTAGTGGCATCAAGCTCAAAAAGAAAAACAGAATTCTTGAATGTTGCCTTAGAAAACCACAAGTTAACACAATCTATGTTGTATTGCATTTTTATTTATTTTGTTAAATATTACCTAATTACATTTTAATCTAGTTTAAGTTGCAATCTGTATCTTTGTAAGGATTTTCAGGTCATGGTCACATGGAGCCTGTGGTAACATGGAGATCACACTGGGAGGAGCTTGTCCAAAGAGGAGAGAGAGAGAAAGAGAGAGGAGAGAGTGAGTGCAGGCAGAGCAAAGAGAGAGAAGCAAGCTGTGATTGGGCAGAGAGAGGAATTTTTCTAGAGCAACTTGTTTTTGTGGGGAGGCCTGCCAGAAAGAAGGTTTAAAATGTCAGCGCTCCCTGGATTAGTGATAAGTACCATGTTAAATCTCACCTGCTGATAGTCTAATGATGTCTCAAATAAATATTTTGGTTTTGTCTTTGAGGAAGAGTTTATTTTGTACATTTACCCTGGAAATACGCCATGTATATTCATAGGTTCTACTTGAGTATCACATTGGCATTACTCTGAGTCAAAGTCTTCGCAATCATGAACAATAGTGTAAGTATGATTGCTCTTTCAGATAGCTAGATCGCCCATCACCCAATCAATACTACATCAATACTTTATATATCCTCCATTCACTTACTTCCTGGTATATACTGATGTTATATGCTCCAGTAGAATGTAAGATCCTTGTATGCCCACTTATATACTACACATTCAGAGTTTCTTGAATTTATTTAATTCATAAATACTACTATTTCCAGCCAAAATGGACTCTGTGGTGTTATATTGCCCAATGTCATCTCCCCACCTTTGTGCATGCTGTCTTCCTGACCTAGAATAGCCTCCTTACTTTTATCTCTATAGGTAAAATCCAATTCTTCTATTAAAACTAAGATCAGGTGCCCCCTTTTCCATGAAACTCTCCCTGACCCTTCAGCTAAAAGTCATCTTTTCCTTCCTAAATCTCCTTCTCTGCTGTTCTGTGCAGTTAGAACAGTCTAATCTGAAATAGAGTTATCTGTGTTCCTTTTATTTTATTATTTATTTTATTTATTTATTACTAGTTCTGCCAAATCTTAATAAGTTCCTCAAGGGCAGATATTATCTGTTTTTTTAAATCTTTTCCAAGTGCCTTTCACACAGTAGATGTCTAATATTTTTGTTTCATTTTAATTTTGCGTCCATAACATTTATATTATGAATACATCTTAATTTATCAAGCTGTTAAGTATAGTTCTGTTAAAACAAATCAAATTTTCCAATGGATTTTCATTATAGATTGGGATCGGCACTGCCTCCTTTCAGTGTAAACCCCAAGGAACTCTTCATTTAGACTAGATGCCTATTTGTAGCCTTTTTCAATTTCTTTTCCATAGTCCCAAAGATTCAGCTCACCTGCTCTCTTCCACCTGAGGCCATTGCTGAATGATGAGTAGGCTTCCAATTTTCCTCCCTGTCCTAGTTGTCTTTGTAACAATCAAAGAAACTATCTTTAAGTTTTCTAAAGGATTTACTACTACAACTAGGTTCCATTAGTGCACTATTCAGTTACAATTGTGTAAAATACATTAACTGGTTTCAGAATATGAATAATGAGACCACTTCAGAGGATTCATTATTGGCACACAATTGACATTATTGGTACATTGTTGCAACTAATTGGTGACACATTATTTAGACTTAAGTATCTTATATTAGCAAAAGAGTGCCAACAAAGGTCTTCTCAGGCTGTGGGCTATCATCTGCATATGAAAGACCAAGGAAGTGGATCAGTACAGTATCCTACTCTGGCAAGAGACCAAAGGCAGGAGAAACAATGTCCTCTTCCCTTCAACTTCTCTTTCCCCGCATCTATTCATCTACTTGGGGAATGGTAGAAGCTTAGGCTCAAAAAGGGAACGCTGAACCTCATTATTTGGTAGTTTTTAGAGAAATAACTATTATCTTCTAGTCTCCCTTCAGAGATTAAAAATGGGAAACAAATGGAATTTCCAACATAAGCGAGGGTAGTATGGTTATCGTTTTTGCATCATGGGACTCCTTGAAAATCTGGCGAAACCTATGAGCCCTTTTTCAGAATGATACATTTTAAATGCATAAAATAAAATGCAAAAGATTATCAAAAAATCAAATCATGTTGAAATATACTTATCAAAATATTTTGCCCATTAAAGTTCACAGACCCCCTTGAAATATATCCATATACCCCTGCTCCAGGGGGAGGTTTTCTGACAGAAGGATCTAAGGCCCCAAGAACAGGAATTGGAGTATAAAGAAAAGAATTAGCCTGAGGGCATTGGCTAACTGGGGGGACCCTGGTTTGTTGGGTATTTTAGGGGGGTTGTTTGTTTGTTTTTACTTGTTCCAAAGATCTTGGCACCTGGGGCTGAGGAAGATCTCTTGATGGAGAGCTGAGAGAATCTCAAGTCAAGAATCTGAGTTAACAAGATAGGACAGCTTAAAGGATGGGGGGATGGGGTCTTTTTGCTGGTTTTAGCAGTGGTTTCTGCTTTTTTCTAAGTAAGGAGGAAAAAAGAACCTAAATAAATAAAGGGTCTTTTCCCCTGAAAAGCATGGTGGTAGAAAAAGAGGAGTATTGATTTTTCCACTTCTTCACATCAGTAATCCTATTTTCAAGTAGCCTCCAGTTCACATCAATTGTCTTATGTTTTGTCTTCCTTTATCCCAGTTCTAGAGCCAAGGACAACTAAAAGATAAAGTACACCTGGTCTTGGACCACCTGAGGGAAATGCTGAACTAGTCAAGTAGAAAGTCTCTTTATCTCATCTTGAAATACAAAGAATTAGTGTTTATTGGCTAGTGACAAACCAGTTATGATCCCAGCATAACTTGTTTCCCACTGGAAGAACTTGTGGAAAATGTTTCATATTCAGAAGCCTACTTCCCCCATAGAGATGTACTTCTCCACACACCAACAGTTACTTCTCCCTGCCTTGGCTTGAGACAATGTAAGTAATAAAGCCTTTTATAGATTTGTATTCTAGATCATTATTAAGAAGGTTTTCTCTCCAGAACAAAAGATATTGAAAGATTTCAAATGAGCCAGAAGCTTAGGAAGACTCATTCAGCAGAGTAATGTCTAATATGGCAGCATTCAGCAGATCAGTGTCCAGAGGAGCCTATAAGAGCAAGAAATAGTCTCTGGAGGGGCAGGATAGGACAGCTCTAGAAGATACCAATTTCCCTGCAGCATCAAAGTTTTCAAGTTGCCCCTTTACAGATTCCCTCTGGTCATATATGTTTCCTCTACTTGTGTCCCTTCTCACAGGGAATCCTATGTGTGCCCTCACCATACATGTTCCCTACATATATGCCCTTTAGACTACATCCTGGCCACTTGGATTTCCTATATGCGTATCTTTCCATGAGACCGAATGAGTCCTCTTCTCATAGATGTTGTGTACAATTGTAGAAAAGCCCACTGCAGGTCCATGAGGGAAATATTTTGTTCCTTGCTTTTCTTATTATTTCATTCAATGCTCTCATTTTGAACTGATTGCATCATCTCACTGTTAATGGTTAGCACATTGCTAGGGGCTTATGGTTATAGTTTTGGGAAATGTGGATGCACAGAGTACCTTGAATCTGAGCAGTTGTCCATGTTAGTTGAAGGGTGCTCCTAGGTGTCACTTAGGAAATCAAACATAAAAGACCAAGGGTTCTAAAGACCACAATTCTTGTCCTAGCTCTGCCATTAACTTATTAGGTAACCTTGGAGAAACCACCTAACTTCTCTGGGCTTCAGATCTCCATCTATAAAATGAGAGCATTTAAGTAGATAACTCTAAGATTTCTTTTGCTTTGAGTTTTTAAGACTCTCTTAGTTACTTAATAGTCATAAAATCATAGACGTAGTCCTGGAAGGGACTCCAAAGACCACTGAGCCCATCTCCCACCTAGTTTCACAACTAGGTAAAAAGGGACGCAAAACAAAAAGCATCTACATCCAAGTTCAATGTCCTACCCACTTTGCCATGTCACTTCTTCTAGCCTAGGTTTTACGCTCCTTAGTTGCTCGTCATCATGTGGTACCTTCACTAACCCATCTCTGGGTTGTGTTCACTAGGGGCCCTTTCCCTTTGTTAAGGACATTCTAACCTTAGCTCAAGCCCCTCCCTGCATAACTTTCCCTCTAGTTCCAGTAAATGGACAATGAATGACAATTGGTATAGATACTGCTGGTGCAAAACAGTTAAGATAATTCATTTACATCTCCTGGGGAACTCCCAGTCTGGTTGCTATCAACTCTAGCTTCACAAATAAAAATCATCCTATGTCATTCCCTGACAGCCCCTCTTGCTGTGGGAATTGCTTCAGCCAAACCAGAGTATATTTTTTGTACAGAAAAAGTAATAAATGATGGTCTGGTACATATTGAACTAGTATGATTAGAGCTGTACTTGAACATTAAGTGTTTAAGAGGCTTTTGTGAACTGGTCTGAGAGCTTAAACATAATTTGCACCATCCTTTCAGAAGGAAAATTAGTTCTGAGTGCTCAAAACCCCACTTAAAAATTAATTTACCATCTCTATAGTGCTTTAAGGTTTGCAAAGCACTTCAAAAATATTATCTCATTTTATCCTCACAACAACCCTAGGAGACAAGTGCTATTATCATTTCCATTTTTACAAATAGGGAAACTAAAGCCAACAGAAGTTAAATGACTTGTCCAGGATCTCACAGATTGTAAATATCTGAGGCTGGATTTGAACTCAAATCTTCCTGATTCAAGGTCCAGCACTCTCTCTACTGAACCTCCTAGCTGCCTCCTTAGACTATATTTATGAATGGGGTCTATCTGTACCCACACTTATATCCTCCAGCCTGATTTCAAATAATAAACTTTGACTTGTTGGTATCCAAAATAACCTTAATGAACATGGGAACAACTGGGGAAGTTTTCTGGAGGTGATAATTTTGGCATCCTAAATTAGCTCTTTCAGCAACTTGTAAGCCAAGAGTCCCCAGGGTCCTCTTAAAAAAAGAAAGCTTATAATATCCCACCCTATGACCACTCAGCTCCCTGACACAAAGTGTCTGTTCAGGAGGTCAACTCCAGAATGTATACCATACATCTTCATGCAGGAGATATGCTAATTTATCACCCAGACACAGAGGCTTACTGTAAACTAATCCAAACTGCTGATGATGCACTAAATCAGGTTGAGGGATGAGCATAAATACAGTGGCAAGTGAAGTTCAGAAGGATACAGATCTGTCTGATCAATGAGATGTCAGGGAGCAAATGAAATGGAATGTTGACAAACATATGGCACCACATGCCAAGTTCAAAATTAACCAATTCGTGTACAACAAGACAATGCAGATGTGCATCCACACTCCAAAGAGAGGTGGGCTACAACAGAAGCCAAGGACCAAATATCAGCTATCTTTGATAAATTATGACTTCAATGATTTGCTGGAAAACAGAAATATCTATTAAAAACATTCATTGTATGGAAAGGAGCTATATGTTAAAAGCAAGTTCTAGAGCAATAAACGTTTTGCAAAGAAAACTTTTATCTGCTCATTCTGCTGAGAGATCTATAAATGCTGATGTGGACAAACAATAGAAATTTTATATAACAGGTAATTAGAGATTATTGGGATAGGCACTTTCACCTGTGATTTGACTCATATAAGGAATGCAGGGGTGAGACATGGGTGAGAGACCCTTGCCCCTTTCGTGCAATTTATAATTTTAGAGAGTTTCTCAGAACACTGAGTAGTTAAGTGATTTTCCCAGGATTACATATTTAGTATGTGGCAGAGACAGGGCTCTTCCTAATTTTACACCCAGTTCTCTGCTACATCATACTACCTCTCTAGATAAATCAATTGCTAATAAATAATTCCCATTTGTGTTGCCCTGAGCAAAGCCCAGATCATTTCTGGACCCACTATGACCCACCACTCTTAGCTTCACAGAGAGATAGTAATTAGAGGAATTTGGGGGAGAGGGATGACTTGTATGTCCACATCAGACCTATAGTTCCCAGAGATGTGGTAAATTTGAAGGATTCTGGCCCCAAACTTCCTCTATACCCTCCACATATACAATTTCTTTTTTAAAAAAAAATGTATTACATTTCACATGGACAATTTCTTAAAGGAGAAATCTGTAAGAAAGTGATTTCCCCAATAAACTTGTGAAAATAATAGTCTGTTCGCCAGAGAGTAAGGGAAGAAACTGGCAAAAACTCGCCCTACAGATTGATAGATCACAATATTCTATATAAGAAGGGGAATTGATTAGATCCCACAGGAATACATATTCCAACTCTTGTTAGCACAAAGCTTCAAAGGTATCTGGGGAGCTGGCAGGAAAGGAGGCAGGAAGTAACTCCTCCTTCCACGGTAGTTCCCCTCTCTTTTGTTCTATATATCTATAGTTGACATAACATATTTAATTTTTACTTTATATTTTACCTCTCAGTAAGTTTTGGTTAAAGGTAGAATTATAGTACTAAAATATGACCTGATCCCAGATGTAGTTTATTTAAATTTCAAAATGAAAAGCTTACCAAGAGCAGATAAGATTGATTGCTCTCTCTGTCTTAGCATAATTGTATTTCAGGTGAACATCAATTTACTTTAAAGGACACTTCTAAGTAGCAGAATGCATCATAAATAATTCATCAATCACAGCTGCTGGTAACCTGATTTACTCAAACACATTCCAACAGAATAAAGGAGTTGTATTGTTTTCAATATTTGTGTTTGTTTTCAAACAGTTTAAGAGACTGGCTTTACCATGAATCACTGCCTAAAAGACTTCATGCTCCATATTCAGCCTGGAAAAATGTGTTTCTAGTTATGCAGACTTATTAATTAGGAAAAATAGTTTTTAAGATATTTTCAGAACCAAGAATGATGTCTGCGTATCCAAGTCAGAAGCAATGGTAAATGTATTTGGAGGAGAAAGGGTGGAGCGTGATTAGCTTTTCTCACATATGTCATTCTAGCAAGGTTAATATTATTCATTTCTATCTCTATATCAACTTTTAAACATAATTGAAGTGAAGCACATTTTCTTCAGCAAATTCAACCCAGGTTATTCTAGTTCTTGAACACTTGAAAATTACTTGAGCTTGGCAGGGCACATTAAATGGAGGTAAAATCATACACTTGTTCAAGTTCAGTCAGCTGACACGGTGAGAATTGTATCTACAACTTCATCTATCATACCGAAAGACATTGCTTACCTTTACAAGTCTTTGTGTTTTCAATCACTTTCAGCAACCCTGTATTGGTGATTTCCTAAATCTTGAGATATGCTTTGAAAAGAAAGTACTGACAAGAAGGGAAAAAAAAGAGAGAGAGAGAATAGAAAACAGGCTACTTACTTGTAAACCCCTCTGAAATACTGAATGGCCCATAAAATTAGCCAACATTCGAATTAACGCTGCACCCTGTAGGAAGAAGATGGAGAGATTCTGTTTCAACAGCAGTAAGAAAAAAAAAGCTCACACACACTGTAATCGCTAAAAGTATAAACCCTATTTTATTTAATCTCACTTCTGCCAAGTGAATTTCAGAAACAATAGAATGGTCAAATACCACAACCCTACAGGGCTCCATAATTTCCTAAGTATTGGTAGACCTTGGATCTAGCCACAGTATAAAACTGTTCTGTGTAAACTCTGAAGATGATCTTCCAAATATATTTTTTAAAATGCTATACTGCAGTCTACCTGCTAATAAGCTTGTCTGGTCTTCAGATGTAAACATTATTATTCACGGGCTCTATATTCAAAACCTGTAGCAAAATTTGGACTCTAATAGTATAACCTTAAGGAAACCAGATCACTAGCCAGCATGTGAGGATGAGACATAATGTCTAGAAATATACCTGTTTGTTAGTAACAGCTTTCTTTTTCATGTAACATCAGTGGCTTAAAAGTAAAGTAACATATGACAACAGAAAGGTACTTTTCTGGGTATAGTGTCTTGGGCTTAAAGCTTTAGGAATCATTTCTAGAATCTGCCTGCCTCCAATAATTTTTTGCAGAATGCAACATTCACTCTAGTTCTATCTCCATCTAAAGCCATATGGTGTGTATGATTAAGGTCTCAGTTTTCTTTAGAAGCTGCAGAGAAAATACTGAGCTGCATTGGTCAAGGGAAAGGGCTTGCTCCTCAGGGAGTTCCCTGAACCAATGAAATGACAGGTCCAGTCCCTATCCTATAACAAGAAGAGGCACTACAGTGAATAGAAAGTCAGGCTAGGAGTCAGGAAGATCTCACTGCAATTGCTAACTCCACTAATTCATTCTACAATTAAATCCATTCTGCCTGTGCAGCCCTGACCAAGTCACAATCTTTCGGTGCCTTGAGCAATTCTATAAATGGATTATAAGTAGCAGATGATTATATAATGTTGGATCAAAAACTCAGACGGTCCTTGGAGCAATCCAGTCCAACACTTCTTTTTACAGGTGAGCTCTGTGGCCCTGGGCAAGTTGCTCTCAGTGCCAACAACTCTGTAAGACCAGAAATGGCAGATGACTGTAAGATACTGGGTCTAGAGATGGAAGGGATCTCAGAAGCCATCTAGTACAATGTCCTCATTCTACAGATGAGAAAACAGAGGCCCACACAAGTTAAATGAAGATAGGTTCACACAGATATTAAGCATAAATGGAAAGATTTGAACTGGGTGTTCTGACTCCTCAGCATTTCCACTGTACATGCTCCATGAATAGAGGAAGTTTTCACCTGGGGAGTTCCTAATACCGAAATCATAGATCTGAACTAAGATAAATAAAAAATGAACCATCACAGCAATAAAAAAAAACAATAAAAATGTATAAAATGTTGTGGTATCATGACAGTTAACAGAATAAGCATCAGCAAAGCTCTAAGCTAATTGTCTGGGCTTTATTCTCCATTGCCCAGTTTGACCATAGAGTGCTCCTACTATGTCCTGAACTTACACTAAGTCCTATGGATATATTTAATTGCCATACTCCCTGAATAAAGGGGTTCATTAGAGTCATTAGTAGTTATTTAGATGAGTACTTTACCTTACTGTTTTTTTCTTTACCAAATGTTTTCCTCCCCAAAATGTTGCGCAGTCCTACTATCATTATCCACATTTTAGATGAAGAAACTAAACCTCAAAGAAGTTGAGACTTGTCTAAGCTCACTGTGAGAGTAAATGGTAGAGAGCCTAGAACCCCCTAACTCCTGGTGCAACCATGGGCTGACAGGTTTTGAGCTGGAAAGGTCCTTAGGGGGCAAAGAGTATAGTCTCTGTTCTTAACTTATTATTTTACAATTCTAAAGATGAGATGTGTAAGCCATTTTAAAGATACAGTGACAATGACAACAATGATGATGGTGATGATGATGATGATGATGATGATAATGGCGGCAGTGATGGAGGTGGTAGGCAGCATTTAAAAGATGCTTTATGGTTTTCAAGTGGTTCCATACACATTGTCTCATTTGATCCTATCACCACCCCTATGACTCTAACCAGATTTTAAAGGTGAGGAAAATGAAGCCTAGAGAGGATAGGTGCGTAGAGGGCATAGACATACTAAGCGGAAAAACTGGCATTGATGAAAGAGTAAATAAAATGCCACATCTGGAGCCAAGAAGATCTGTGTTGAAATATGACCTCAGACACTTACTAGTTGCATGACCCTGGAGCAAGTTCCTTAACCCCTGTCTACACCAATTTCCTCAGCTTTTATAAAAGCACCTTTGACTATTATAAATGCCCAGATTAATTACAAAGGATCTATGAAGATCTATGAAGAAAACACTATCTCGTGATAAACAGAAGTATGTATACAATGATTTTACATACACACACACACACACACACACACAGACATATATATATATATTTCTAATAGTAGCCATCTCAAGGGCAGGGATGGGGAGGGAAGAAAAAAAGGGGGAAAAGTTACATGATAACTTTGTGACATATTTAAAACAAATGGCAAGTTGTACATAATAGATTTGCAGTTTCATGTGCAATCATTTTTTTTAATTCTACCATGGTATGAAAATGCTTATTATTTCATAAATTAAAAATAAAATTTAAAAACCAAAGCAATTAGCATAGTGCCTGCCACACAGAATGGCCTATATCAGGTCCCCCACCCCTGACGCTTTATGAATGTTTATGCCCTTCTTCCTCGTTCCCATACTGCACTGCCTCAACCCTTCCACTGTTTTGTCTCTCCATAAAATAGCCATTGCTATAAACTGTGGTGATAGTGAAAAGGGTAATTTTTTTAAGTTCTACATGGCCATAGGAACTATTATTAGACTGTTGGAAAATTTGAGAGAATAAACAAATATACATTTACTTTATACATTATACATTAATATTCAAAGGAATAGGAATGCATGGTCCCATATTACCTTCCCATCTAAGTGCACTTCCAATCACAAATAATTAAGTACAAATGCTAATAAGGTTAAAATGGGATAAAATGAGAAAACAGATACAAAAGCACTTCGGATTTCTAAAGTGCTTCCCAAAATGAGACTGAAAATATAAGATTCACAGATGAGAAGCCCTCAAAATAAATGTCACCACAAGGAAAGTCTCTGTGTCAGCATTGATTTCCATATCAGGGCATGGACTAGAGAAACAATGCTTCATTGACCCAGGCTCGTTGAATTCTGTGTAACAAATCTTCATGAACAACAAGTGCTTTCTATGACTTTTATTTAAGTAATAATTCATGTTACAGACAGAGGGAAGAAACCTGGGTTTTATTCCTTTCAGTCTTCTGTAGTTACCTTTCAACTTCCTTCTCTCCTCACTTCCTTCTACACAAATGTCTGACCCATTAAATCATGAGCTCCTTGAGGACAAAAACTGTCTTTTGCCTCTTTTTTTATGTCTCAAATGCTTAGCATGTGCCTGGTACACAGTAGGTGCTTAAGTAATGTATTTGGTTGATTAATAAAATCAGAAAATCACCGAATCTCAGAGCTATAAAAGAACCTCAGAGTCCAACTAGCCCAACTCATGTGCCACCAGGAGTCACTGTTTCAACATTTCCAACAAACAAATGATCACCTGGAGATATTTAAGGAGGAGAAAATAACTGCCTCCTAAGGAAGACCATGATTCGTTGGAGTCACTTCTCATCTTCAAGCACATTTTGCTTTAAGTCATGCTTAAATTTGCCTGTAACTATCCATCATAACATAAGCAAGCAAAAAGACCCAGATCTAAAAGGAAACAAGGGCCAACTGGGTCATACCAGAGGATGACAGTACATTTTCTGCTGGAGCATGTTTTTTGACAAGTAAACATAAACAAAAAAATCCCCATTTCCCCAATCTCCTAAAGTAATAGCATCTAAACCCTTTTGATTGTCTCCACCAGTTTTTTTAATGGTTACGTACCCCTGATATGTGTACATTTACTTATTTATAAATCATAATGATGGAACTAATATTTTTGAATATTGTAAAATGATATCACATGAAAGTATTAATAGGATAAGAAAAAGGTGAAATAATATTTGAACCTATAGTGAATAGAGAGTCATTGAAATCCATTGAATAAGAGAGTGGCATGGTCCTACCTATGATTTAGGCAAGTCACTTTGACAGTTCCCTATCCAAATAACCTGGATTTACCTACTTTGTGTTTATCCTATTTACATTTATTCTCCATATAATTGTACGTGCACTTTGTTTCCCCTTTTAGAATGTAACCTCTTTGAGAACAGTGGTTGCTTCATTCATTGCATTCCTCTCCCCAAAGTCTAGCACAGTGTCTAGCATACAGGAGTCACTTTAAAAAAAATATTTGTTTGTTTTCTTGATAGCTTTAGGGGGAAGGGAGAATGCCCAGTGCAGAAGCAGGGAGGTAAGGAACTTACACAATGCTAGTGCTGAAGACAAGACTTGTAGCCTGAAGAGTGAGAAGTGACCCACCTTCCCAAGCCTTAATTGATCCCATCCCCTTTGAGGTGATACAAGAGCCCCCTTGGGATAAAAGTCTGTCCTTAGTTTGAGAGCACATCCCTGGAGCATAAATATATTGCCAGAGAACTAGAAATCAACTTACTGGGTCTGTCTGGTTTCTTCCTGTTCTTTCTGCCTTCTCTTCATCATAATTGCAAATGCTTTTGTGATATCTTCTTCCCCCAGCTATTTTCTCCATCAAATCTGCCCTTTTTAACTAGATTTCACTTATTAACTTGGGAAAGGGACCATAATGGTTATCCTGGTGGTGGCAAATACCTCTCTCCTTCTACAGATAGAGCTGCTCTATTCATTTGTAGCTCTGGAAGTACTGGAATGTAATTTCTAGCACTGTTTTATTTAATTATAGAATTCAGAATTCCATTTTGACAAAGCAGTTAGAACTATCCCTTGGAGCAGGTCTTTAACTGAATTCCTTGAAGTGTGAGTGTTAGGCAAGGCAGTATCTAATGAAAGATTATTTTTCATAAGTCTCAGTTTCAAGGACTTTTCATGGTGGTAACTTAGTCTATTATTAATCTGTCTTATGACCATAACAAAAGCCAAAGCAATTCTCATTGGAAAGTCAAACAGACTACATTCATGGAATGAATATATGTGTCTGCCAATATTCCTGGCAGGAACCATTGTACTGGAGGATACGTATGGGGACCATATTTTCTGAACCAAAAGACATGACCTGACAAATATTTCTTTTAAAAGTCTCAAGGAAAGTAGTTTGTTTTCTAGAAATTAGTGCACTCCCAGAGAATCCATGATGAATGGTGGCTGGAGGCAAAAGGTGCAGAGAAGTTTCCTTAGTCGATGTTCATGGACACTGAAATTGATTTATCTTACAGAAAAAAAAGAGAATAAAATTCCGTTATCTATGACCTAGTTTTAGTTAAGATAAATAACAATAATGTGATAAAAATATATTTATGTTAGTATATATATATATGCATGTGTGCACACATATACATAACTACAAAATTATAAATGGAAAGAATAAAATAATCAAAACAAAATGTGAAATTACAAAGTTCAAGCTTGATAAAAATGAAGAGATATGGAAGACAATTTCCCAATGCTTGTCTGCCAAGGTCTATGAGTGTGGAATATTGCATATAACATCAGAGTTTAGAAATGGTCATTAGTTTTACTGAAACTTTTCTCTTTCTCTTCATTCTTTTTTCTTAAACTATGAAATGGTTCTTTGAGCAGGAAAGAGAAGAATAATACATTGGCAGAAAAATAGGTGATATAAAATCCAAAAATATAATTAAAATTATTTGTAAAAAAATAATACTATAGGTATATCCCGAAGTTCAGACAAATCTCAAGAATCAAATTACCATGGCATTGATAAATTTCAGCATTGAAACTACAGTTTTTGGTCTGCTTTGCCTCAGACACACTTTGCTCTTTCTACTCATATAAATTTACATTTTTGTATAACACTATGGTATTTATATTTACTATATATATTTACTATAATACTCAATTGAAAATAGGAGTTCTCAGTAAAAGACAATGTCAGTTGTCAAGGTGTACCCAGTTCAAGGAGCGGTGTCTATGGACTTCTGAATCATGAGCTCCATTATAACCTCTGTTCCTTAATGGATAGAAGAAGTGATAAACCAAGAAAGAAGGAGAGACTTTATTGGCTACTAGGGTTTTGTCTGGCCACATCTGGAGTTCAGGAAGTACCTGACCTTACATACTTAAGTCTTTCTTTGAGTCTTTTCAGAGGATCCTTGGTGATACCAATTTGGATATTCCAATGAGATTGGAAGCCAACATATGTCACGTTTTATTCTCCATCTCCTTGTAAATTGAAAAATTCAACAGGCTCCTAAATGTGAACCTGACTCATATATCTGAAGTAAAAATGTTAAGTACTTCAATATTTCAAGGATTGCAATTTCATAAAGTAGTTTATTACCCCGTACAAGCCTTAGACTTTAACAAGAAAAAAAAATGCATCATCCAGTGGCAAACCCTTTGGTACTCAATCTCTTCAGACTTAACCAGGATTAGTCAGTCAATTAATACTTAAATGCCTACTGTGAGCCAGCCACTTTCTTGACACCTCTCAAAGGAGCTTACAATCTAATAGGGAAACAACATTCAAATAACTAATTACAAACAATTTATATCAGGTAAATTGGAAATAATCTACAGTCAACAGAGATACATTCTGCCCTGGGCTCATCCTTAAAGACTTTTCCAACTGGTACAACTTTCAAGAACTCCTAATCCACTAGTATAGTCTTAGAAAAGCTGAAGTCACACTCAAACCATGATTAGGAATTAAAGTAGGACTGTGGCTGAAATAAACCTTTTATAATCAGATATTTTGTGTTTTTTTGTCTTTATTTCTTGTGTAAGAGATAACTGGTTCCCCAAGACCTTACTCACCAAGACACACACAGAGAATTAAAGGCTGGAAGTTATTTTAATGGTGCTAGGAGTATCATAAATAATAATCCATTCTTGCTAAATCTATTAGGTGGTTACACTAGAGTAATCCCTACCAATTTAGTCTATTACATCCTAATATTTGTTATAATCCCTCTTGAGGCAGAAAAAAATAATATAAATTAATTGCACAGTAATTAATGCCAGGGAGCTATTTGATAGATGGGATTATATATATAAATTGCATTTAATTGTTGGTACCCAGCTGAGAAAGGCCATTTGTTTTGTAACGGTTTTATTGAACTTGCAAGTACTGGTTATCATATATGACATAGGGTGCATGCATCCATGATGAGGAAAAACCTGGCAGCTGGAGGGCAACAGCTAAACTGGGGTGGGGTTGGGGAATGGGGGGCTCAACTGGGGTCTAATTAGATCTGAACGTACCCTTGGGCTCCTATGGAGTAGTGCTACTAACAGGACAGTTTGATGTATAGATCAGGTCTTTGAGAGGTTAGGTCACCAGCTACAGGCTTGTGACCTTGTATAATCTCTTACTTCCTCTGATTGTTTTCATTTTGGAAAATGAAATAGCGTTCTTTAGCAGGCTGAAACACATCTCAAATTGAAGTGAAGTCCAATCACCTCTCTGATCCTGTTTCCTCATTTATAAAACAAGGTGTTTGCACTAGAACTATGGTCTCCAAGGTCAAATTATGTTTGTTTTAAGTTCAGATTTGCAGCTCTGTGAGCTTAATTGTTATTCCTCTTTATAAGTCCGCCTAACTCACACGAATAGATACAGGAAGTTTCAAAAGTCTTAGTGCGATTTTAAGTTTTAATAGCTTTAAATTGCACTAAGATTTTGGGATACCCAAAAAGATTCTCTCATATATTTGGGGGGCTATATGTAGGCTAAAAGCTGCTGGCTAAGAGTTAGAGATCCCTAAAAAGACAATCAATCAATAAACCCTTAGTAGGTACCTACCACATTCAGGGTACTGTGTTCAACACTAACTTATAGCAATTATTAAAATACCTTTTGCAATGACAAGTTGAAGATGGAAGTGAAGTTTGTGGTAGAGTTAGGGGTGTTGGGACCCCGAGAATGCTAGGGTAGAGTTACCTGAAACAAATTCACACACTCAAGCTGTGTTTCAGTCAAGAGACAGTTTACTATAATGCCTATAGAAGCAGGAGAAGTCTCTTTGAGGAACTTGCACCTTAATGGGAATGAATCTAGACTTATACAGAAAGGGAGCATGGGGAAAGGAGTGCCAGAGATGCTAATTAGGTATTTTAACAGTCCAAGAATCTTTGGTAGCTATGGATGGGAAAGCGTAGGGAGTATATAGGACATTAAGGGAGAATACACATTTTTTTTTTAGCTGCCAGAGATATGAACTTTGGGCAAATACCAGAGGCAGGATCCTTGGGCACGTACCTGGGAGAGAGTCGTTCGGTCAGTATCCCTGTCTCTGTCCTGATAAGGGAATTACAGAGTCACGCGGGCAACAAGGGAAAATTTTCTCACAGGTAGGAGAGGCTGAGTTACAGAGACATGGTCTTAGGGCTTTTTGGGTTCTAGGTCCCAATATCCCATCAGAAGCATACTAGTTTCACTTTATCTTTCTCATGTTCATTTTTCCTTTTGTTCTTTTTCCTCTTTCACAACATGACTAATATGGATGAAGATCAGGCCACTAGACCCAGATGGCTCAGGAGAAGAAAGTGAGGCTGGTGACCTTGCACGGCCCTCCCTCCCTCAAATCAAAGTCAACTGCAAGTCATGTCATCATCGTGATGTCATGATCCTCTTTGAGAATGGACAAACATGACAACAACAGCATGGAAATATATTTTACATGATTGCATCAATGTCAAATTGCCTACTGACTTAGGGAGGGGAAAAAGAGGAGGGAGAAAATCTAGAATTTAAAATTTTATAAAAATGAATATTAAAAATTGTCTTTATATGTAACTGGAAAAAATAAAATACTATTGAAAAGAAAGAAAAAGAAATGACAAGCTAAAGGTTTTGACACATAGAGAATTAACATTTATTTAAATATTTAGCACAGTAGCATAGTTGCCACTGTTGCCATCATGGCTGTTACATTTCTGGTGCCAAAAGTAATGAAATAGAGCACCAGCCTCAAAGCCAAGTTCAGGGTTCAAGTCTGACTTCTGATACAAATTAGTTCTGTTATTCTGACTCTAGGCAAGTCACTTAATTTCTCAGTGTCCTAAGTAACTCTCTGAGACCATTAGCTGCAAAGGGAGTGGCTAGTGATAAACTGATAGAAGTTTCCTGACCTTGGAGTCCCTATGCTAAAAAAAAACAAAAAAAACACAGGTCCAGTCCTTTTTGTCATTATTCATCCTCATAATTTCATCTCATCAGTATCGGTAATTCCCTTGGAGGAACTAACCCTACCAAAGAAGTCTAGCACCTTCTCCTCAATGCAGAAACTTAAAGAGTTGTCTAAGCCCTGAGAGTTTAAGCGACTTGCTTAGGGTCTCACAACCATTACATATCAGAGACAGGACTTTAATTTAAGTGCGCCTGGTTCTGCGGTCAATTATTTGTCATCTAAATCACATGGCCTCTATACTTGTTTTAATGAGAACTTTTTTTAGCTTAAGAACCATCCAGATGTACAAAGGGCAGGATTATGCAGAGAGAGTAGGGCGATCACAAAGCACTATGGCATTTAAAAGGGAGGTCTAAGGGCTCTTCATATTTGAAAAGTAGCAGAGACTACTGTGAACTACTCTGAACTACAACTTGGAAGAAATTATAATGTAAGTGACCCAGGGTCTAATCGACAATAGGTGTCAGATTCGAACGTATTATTTTATAAATTATTGACACAAACGTGCAAAATAAAGGTGTGTAATAAATTTCTTGATTTTTCTCTCTGCAGGTTTTCATTGTAATTATTTTATTGTAAACTATCACTTCTACCAGAGGACAAGGAAAGCAAAAGGTACATACATAAGGCTACATAAGGTAGCCAGATTATGTGTTGAGCTATAGTGGATCTAGTACTGGAATTAGAAACAGGAAGACCTGAATTCAAATCTAGTCTGAAGCACTTACTATCTGTATGACCTTGGGAAAAATCACTTAATTTCTTTCTGCCTCAGTTTCCTTAACTGTAAAGTAGAGATAATAATAGCACCTACTTTCCAGAGTTGTTATGAAGATCAACATTTCCCTTCTTCTAAGAGTATGATTTAATGGTGGCACAGTTCATGAATAGCAATTATTATTAATAGCAATTATAATTCAGTATTAAAAGATATACAAGGCCACCTTACATTATGAATTGCTGTTTTCCTTGTTTTTGTCACTTTTGCTAATCTGATGAGAGTGAAGTTAAACCTCAGAGATGTCCTAACTTACTTTAATTATTAATGATGTGAAACATTTTTCACATAGCTATAGCTTGGATTTCTTCCTTAGAAAACCCCTGAATTTTTTTTTTAAGAAGGAAAACAAAACTCTCTGTTCTTTGACTATTTCTCAATCAGGAAATGGCCCTTGAATCTTATAAATTGGAATAATTTTCTTATACAGCTGAGAAATAAAATCTTTATCAGAAACATGCTGTGAAGCATTAACCCCAATCATCATTTCTCCTCTAATACTGGCTGCATTGTGTTTCTTTTTCCTGGGCAAAAACTTATTTTATATAATCAGAACTGTGTTTTATTTTCTGTAATCCTCTCTATGTTTTGTTTTTTCATGAATTCTTCTCCCTGGTAGCTATTGGTAATTGGTAGGAGAAAGGTAATTTCTCCCCTGCTCCTCTAATTAGATTATCATTTGACTTTAGAAAATTTTGCCATGTATCTATTTGGAGCTTGCCTTGGCATACAGCATAAAACATTGGTCTAAAACTAATTCCTACCAGATTACTTTCCAGTTTCCCAGCAAGTTGTTTTCAAATAGAGAGTGTGTAACCTTTTATCTGAGGCTTTGGGGTTTATTGACCACACTAGCTACTAGTTTCATGTGACACAGTGGATGCAACTCTAGGCCTGGACTAAGGAAAACTCAAGTTCAAATCCAGCCTCAGATGCTTATTGTGTGACCCTGGGCAAGTTACTTAACTTCTTTCTGCTTCAGTTTCTTTAACTGTAAAAAGGAGACAAATACAGTACTCATTTTCCAAAGATGTTGTGACAATCAAATGAAACAAAATTCGTAAAGCGCTTAGTACAATGCCCAGAATATATTTAAATGCTTGTTTTCTTCCCCTCCTCCATTCTGTATACTTAATATGTTCCACTGATCAACCTCTCTTATATTTAAATGAAACAAAATTGTTTTGACCATTTTCTTGCTGTTCTGTTGTTTTTAGTCGTGTCTGACTCTTTGTGACTCCATTTGATGTTTTCTTGGCAAAGAAACTGGAGCAGTTTGTCATCTCCTTCTCCAGGTCATTTTACAGATGAAGAAACTGAGGCAAACAGGGTTATTGACTTGCCCTGGGCCACAGTGTCAGTGGCTATTAAGTATCTGAGTCAAATCTGAAGTCAGATTTGAACTCACAAGGAGGAGTCTAGAAGTGCTATTACAAAGTGCCAAGTCTAGGGTCTTGGATTATCTTCATCAGGGTCTGAGAGGAAATAGTGGTCAAGATGGTAGTGGTGGTGGTAGAAATGGGGGTAGAAGGTGTTACTACCTCCTATCTCTCCTTCAGAGAACCTTGCTGCAGCAACCAGGCTGGCTATTGGTGGGAGCAGTTAGCTCCTTGTCCATAGATGTTGCCTCTCTATGGCTGGGAAGATCAAGTTGGAAGCAGGACTAGTGGTCTGGGAGAGGGGGAAACTTCCAAGCCCAAGGCTCCTGTACATTCCACCCCTTGATGGCAACTGAACAACGGCTATTGTTGGTGATCATGAGGAAGGTGGACCCCTTCTCCAAAATGATTTTTCCCCTCAATGATGGCTATAGGAAGCTGTGCTGGAAGCTGGTCTGACAAACTAGTGAGTACTGCTATTCCCAAGACTCTTCAATTTAGGGTCCTGGACTACCTCCATCAGGGTCTAGGGTAAATGGTAATCAAGGTGGTGGTAGTTTGACTCATTCAGAACATACTGGCCACTATCTCTTGCACAAGGTGCTTTGCTACTCTAAAGAGACATCAGAAGTCTTTTGAATCTCAGACATGTATGAATAGAAATTCTCTCAGCATCACTGACAAGTGTTCATCTGTTCTATCCCTGAAGATGTCTAGTAATGAGGAATCCACTAGTTCAGAAGGCAACCATTCTATTTTTGGACAAGTCTAATTATTAAGAATTTTTTCCTTATAACAAACCAAAATCTGTTTTACCCATTTTTCCTGGGTCACCTCTAACTTAAGCATCTACCTGAGATGAAGCTTAAGAAGTAGAATTTTAACTGGGAGAAGACAGAGGTAGAATAAAAGGGAGAGGGATAATCTAAATTTCAATACCTGCAGATATTATTCTGAATATCACCTCTTTTCCATTCCATCCACTAACAAATAGTCAAAGGAAAATGAAATTGTTAATCACTACAAAAATTTAAAATAACTCAGGTTCCACCGCATACCCATCAAACTGTCAAAGTTGATAAAAAAGGAAAGTGACAAATGTTGGGAGGACCATGCAAAGATAGGTACACTAATTCACTATTCACGAAGCAGTGAATTAGTCCTGACTCATATGAATTTATACAGCTCATTTTGTAGCAGCAAAGAACTGGACACTAAATGGGTGCCTATAAATTGGGAAACAGCTAAACAAATTATGGTATATGAATGGAATGAAAGCCTGTTTTATTGTGACAAATGAGAAAATGCTTCAGAAAAAACTAAGAAGACTTGTATGAATTTAGATAGAGCAAAATAAGAAGAACCAGAAGAACAAATTAAATAGTAACAACAGAACGGTAAAGGCAAACCACTTTGAAAAATGTAAGAATTTTGATTGTCATAAGCTACACAATGATGACAATATTACCCAACTCTTGATAGGAACTCAATAAACTTATGGTATGGAATAAAAAATATTAAATTGGACATAGCTAAGGTGAGAATTTGTTTTGCTTAGCAGGTAGGGGGCACAGTGGATAGGACCTAGAGTCAGGAAAACCCGAATTCAAATCCAGCGTCAGCTACTTCATAGTTATATAATCCTGGGTCAATCATTTAACCTCTATGGCCTCAGTTTTCTCATCTGTAAAATACAGATAGCACCCATCTCCAAGGATTATTATGAAGATAAAATGGGATAAGACTTTTAAATCACTTCGTAAGCCTTAACACTATATAACAAACTAGCATATTATCATTAATGTATATTTATCACAAGAGTTTTGTTTTGCATTGAAATAGGGTAGGAGTGGAGAGATGGGAGATAAAAAAATTAAACTGTTAGTTTTTTTAAAAATGTTTTTATTTTCTTTAAATCATCTCTTTCCTGGCAATAGATGACCAAGGAGGAAATTAGAAAATGAAAACTGGCAACTTTAGCCTCGGGTCTAGTTCGGTTCAATCTTCCCAATGCAATCTAGTTCAGGTTCTATCACTTACCTGTCTTCTCCTATCCAATGCTCTCCACTCCCTGTCTGGCAAGTAAAAGTGGAAAAAAAGAAAAAAAGTATAGAAAAAAGCAGGAAAATGAGCCTCCCTCTACATTCTTTCTTTTCCATTTTACTATGGGTATTTCATATTCCCTTATTCAAACAAACCACTAGAATACATCCTCTGTGACAGAAAAAAAAAACATTCTACATTTGTTTATTAAAAGCCTTTTAGCTAAATATCCACAAATAAATTTAAAATATACCTGAAATACATTTAAGATGGTTTGTATCATCAAACATCAAAAAAGAAATCCTGTTTTAGACTAAAAAAAAAACTTTTATGTTGAGACATAAATGATAGTCTAGGGGGGAAAAATTCCTTCTTTTATGACCACATATTCTATTTGAAGTACATTACAGATTCACACTACCTAATAACTCACTTCTTATTAAAAGTGTTACTGTTTTACCAGGGTAGACAGCTTTCTTGCCCAGCCTAGAGGAAAAAGCATAAAGTCCATTAGTGTGCTTCTAGCTTCATGGTTTTGGAATTAAAGCAAAGTGAGGAAAAGCCTGGTCAAGTGGATAGAGTCAACCTGTAAGCTATGCCACAACTGGCTGTATGACCCTGGGCAAGTCATTCAACTTCTCAGAGCTAATGTGCTTTGGGAAAGAGTTTCCTCCCCTTGGAGTTCCCTAAATCAAGACATCTCTGCTTCATGCCCTGTCTCATGCCCTAATGAACTGAGACTGCACAATATTCAGTTCTCATGAATCAGAATTAAAGGCAATATCCCAGAAAAGTTTAATGAATGAAGTGAGATATAATCTTTTCACAGTTTCCCTCAATATAAAACAGACCAAGAAACTGCTTTAATCTTTCAATTACTTTTCCTTCTGCCCCAATCTGAGCCCTTTCCCCTTTGCCTTTCTTCCTCCTTTTATCTTTCTCTTGAATGTAATTGTTCAAGTCCTTGAAATGTAACTATTTCTGACTCAGTCTGGAGGACAGGTTAGAATTCCCTTTAGAACCAATCAATTCTGCTCCTTGAATTTCCCTGACAAGCCTGCCTTCTGTACACCTCTCAGCCCAGTCTACCCAGCCCTAGGGTTGAACCTGTCGCTTGTGGAGCACCACTAACCCCTACCATCTTGGCAGTGGGGCTAAGAGTCCTAGGCAGTAAAGTCAGCTTTCTTGGAGAACAGAATAGCCATCTTCTGATGATTTAAGTGTTTTCCTCCAGGCAGTGATGACTTGCTCTCTTGTCAAGCTGTAAAACTCATCAATTTAGCACGGTCTAACAGCAAGAGAGTCCTCTCTAATCATAAAGTATGTATCTGCTTTACTTGTCTGTGTTAAGTCTGAGCCGTGTGGTGTCAGGGAGCAAAGTCTAGAAAGATAATCAATATTTTAGAAGTTATAGAACTGTGCTTCTTACATGATAGGGGGTTAATTGTCCATTAGAAAATATTTCTGAATCTGTTTTAAACATATTTAATTCTTTAAAGTTATATGTGTCTTGCTATTTTAAGGATGACCTTTTTTTTCTTGGGGAAGTAGTTGGCAGTCTTTGAACCCAAGAGAAAAAGAAAATGTTCATTCTGAGAAAGTTTGTGCAACATGATTCTTAAGTAGTAGAATTTCATAGTTAGATCAAGTATCAGGAAGTCATCAGGCTTACTTCACTGCTTTAAAGAAAGATGTTACTTAAATCAACTTGGACATATAAGCATCTAGCCTAACAGGCCTCCATAAAGAATACTTAAAAATACCCTCATTCATCCATTCAATACGCAATCAACTTTACATTAAGGAAAGTAGTTATCATAAGTAACAAATATCTTATAAAAAATCTCATTCACTGAAATTAGAGATTAACATATAACAAATATAACATAATAACTATATGCTACACATAGTACCTTAGTATGTTTAGACTACAATTCTTATTTCCCAACCTCCTCTGCTCCCAGATAAAGAATACCCCCTTGTTTTATTGCTATGGGATAGACCAAGGGCATAATTATTCAAACAGTAAGAAATTCTAGAGTGCATTCATTCAATGAGTATTAATTGAAGGTGATGTATAAGGCTGCCTGATGTAGTGGAGAGAAGACTGGCCTTGAAATCAGAAAGACCTTGAAGTGGTTCTTGTCTCTGACACATCTTAGTTATCTGACTATACTTAACCATTCAGTGCCCCCAAACAAATCTCTAAAACGCCAAACGACAGAGGAGTTACCAATCTAGAGGGCACTATCACTCTCCCAGTCATCCAAGTTCACAGTCTAAGTGTTATCCTCAATTGTTAACTCTCTTTTCCCCCCACATCCAATTTGTTGCCAAGTTCTGTTGTCAACTCTACTTTTGTAATATCTTCCAAGCCATTAAGCAAAAGCATTTGGTGTAACAGCTATATATGACAATGTATTCAGCATTCTGCCTCTGTTATCTACCACCATTCTAGCAAGTGGAGAATACTATTTTTCATTGACTGTTCACTGAGATAAAGTGAAGTTATTCAAGACTTCCAATGGTCTTTTCATTTATATTACTGTTCCTCTGGTTATCTTTACATTATCCCATATTAGTCTATACAAATATCTCCTTAATTATTCATGTTTATAATTTCTTACTGTATAATAATATTTCAATATATTCAGATACCACATTTTTTAAACCAGTCTGTAATTACTGGTCATTTTCACCTAGTTCTTTGCTAAAATAAAGGATATTACTATATTTTAATATATATTGGGTCTTTTATTCTTTACTCACCTTAGGGTACATGCCCAATAGTGGGATTTTAGCCTCAAAAGGGGAGGAACATTTTCGTTACTCTTCTCACATAATTCTAGATGGTTTAAGAAAATAGTCAGATGAATTTATATTTCCATCAAGATTATAATTGAGTAATACTCTTCTTACCACTCCTTCAACTTTGATTATGTCTGCCTTTGTCATTTTTTACAGTTTGTTGGGTGTGAAATAAAATCTCAGTATTCTTTTCATTTAAATTTATTTTTTATAAGTGATTTGGACTATGCTATGCTCTAGCAGTCATCGATTATTCTTTGCATTTTAATCTTTGTACCTTCAGTTAGATTGTTCCTTCCCCAGAGGCCCTCTATCTATTCTCTTCCATTTTTAAAATTCCTACTCATCCTTCAGGTTCTAGATCAAATAACCAAACTCTTCCTCAGATTTCTTGTTTTTTTCAGTCATGTCTGACTCTTCCCGAACCCATTTTTTTGTTTGCTTGTTTTTGGCAAAGATACAGGAGAGGCTTACCATTTCCTTCTCCAGCTCATTTTTAGAGATGAAAAAATGCAGGCAAACAGGGTTAAGTGACTTGCCCAGGTGACTGAGGCCAGATTTGAGCTCAGATCTGGCACTCTATACATTGAACCACGTAGCTGCCCTTCCAGTTGCATACTGAATTTTTAATCTGCCCCAATCTATCAACAAATATGTATGAGGAAACTCCTACTCTGCTAGACATTTGGGAAAAAAATGCAGAAAATATTTTGCATCCCTGCTTCAAAGAATTTAATTTTTTTTTTCATTTTAGAAGGGAGGGGAGATAATATGAATATATATAAGTATACACAAAATAAATTCAAGGCAATTTTGGGAGGGAAGGCATTAGTGATTTGAGGAAATAAGGAAGGATTCATGCAGAAGATAATGCTTTAGCTAATTCTTGAAGTAAACAAGGGATTTAGGAGGCAGAGGTTAGGAGGAAGTATATGCTGCCTATGGGGAACAGCCAGAACAAAGGCATGGAAGATACATTAGGTCCTAGTGGTAACTGAGACCCCCTTAAGCTCAATGAGCAGGATTTATTGAGTGACATGATTGGAGGCAATATGGAGGATGGATCAGAGGGTTGCAACAGGCAGAGCAATTAGGAAGTTACTGGAGAAGTTTGTGCAATAGGTGATAATGTCCTGAATCAGAATGGTGACTCTGAGTAGGAAAGGAATGGATAAAAAAGACATTTTAAGGGTATAAATGGCAAGATTTGGCAACTGGTTGGATATGTGAGTTGAGGGTGAGCAGGGAGTCTAAGATAATGCCAAGACTATAAAGCTGGGAGTATAGAAAAGTGGTGATTCAGCAAAAATAGGAAAATCAGAAAAGAGGCAAGTTTGAGGAGAAGATAATGAGGTCTGTTTCAGGTATGTTGAGTTTGCAATGTCTATGAGACATCTACTATTAAATGCCCAACAAGTTTTTGGTGACACAAGATTAGACTGCAAGAGAAAAACTATTATTGGATATGTAAACATTACCACCACCACCACCACCACCACTACTACTACTACTAGTACTACTACTGCTGCTACTACTACAACTACTGCTAGTACTACTACCACCACTACTACTACTACCACTACTATTACTACTTCCACTACCAATAATAATAGCTAACATTTATACAGAGCCCACCATTTCCAGAACACTTTAAGCATTTTACAAATACTATTTCATTTGATCCTCACAACGACCCTGGGATGTAGGTGCTATTATTATCCTCATTTCACAGATGAGGAAACAGAAGTTAAGTAATCTGATCAAGATCACACGATTAGTTTCTAAGGCCAGATCTGAACTCAAACCTTCCAGATTCCGGGCCAGGAGCGCCTACATAGCTGTTTCTGTATCTGTGAGTCATCTTCTGTAAAAGGAAGCACCCCAACATACACAAGAATACCTGCTCTCACAGGTTCTTAGATATGCTTTTCTAAAAGGAAAGCAGCTTTTGAGGGGTCAACAATCATTTTAATCAAGCACATATATCCTTCACTTAGTTCAGGGGAAAAGTCAGCACCTTGAACTTCAGAGAAAATACAGAGAAATAAAAGATCAGCAGACAGTGCTTCCAGCTGCCTGGTCATAAGCAATGCATATATCACAGATCAACAGACAAAATCAACTGCCTGACTATATATACATTGTTACCAGAGAGAGAAACACCAACATTTGTGTTTTCAAAGCCAGGGGGCTGCTTAGTGGCTTCCCAGGGTGTCATCTGGCACACAAAACTTCTTCCAAAAACCAAGCCCCAAAACAAAACATTGCCTCAGAGTATTTGTACATTTTTTTAGAGTCAGAGGACATCACAACCCTTGAGAACCAATGCCTCCATTAAAACTTTAACAAAAGGTATTTGAGACCTATTAATGGATGGGGAAGATCTTTAACTCTTCCCCCCAACCACCATTAACCTGAAATTACCATTACATCTTCCTAGAGGCAATTAAACCTATGGGAACTGATAATATCACCAAATAAGAAAGTATAGAAATAGAAGAGAAAAGAACTGAGGACAGTCTTGTTTTATATCTATCTACAGAGGACATACATGATACAGATGGTGAGTCAGTAAAACAGACTGAGAAGAAGGTAGGAGAAGAACCAGAAAAGGACCATGTTACAAAAACTGAGAATCTCAATAAATCAATCAGTAAGTTTGGATTAAATGTTTACTATATGTCAAATATTGTACTAGTAAAGAGAGTATGCAGAAATAGAGAGGGTAAGCAACAGTGTCAAATATTAAGCAGAAGTGAAGGAGGATGAGGCTTAAGAAATGTACATCTGAATTGGCAATTAAAAATTCATACAAAATTTTGGAGAAAGAAGTTTCATTTGGGTCCCAAACTACCGAGAGTTGGGAAGTACATGAGAAGGGAGGAAGTAAAGGTAATGAGCGCAAAAACATTTTTTTTCCTGGAAGTTTGCTTGTGAATAGAAGAGATAACAGTCAAAGAACAGAGCACACAATTTAGAATTGAATTACAAACAGTCTTAGGATCATTGAGTCAAAGATTTAGAACTAGAAAAGACAACAAGCGACTATCAAGTTATTTTATTTTATAGATGAAGAAGCTGAGGTTAGAAAAATATTAACTGATCTGCCTAGGTTTCCATAACTAATATGTATCTAGGGAAGGATTAGAACTGAGGTCTTTCTGAATCCAAGTCCAGTGCTGCAACCACTATACCACCTATCTGTTACCATGTTCACTAAACGTTTCATAATTTAAACCTAATTCTTCAAATAGATTTTAAGTGTGCCAAAGATGGTAGTAAATCTTTGACATGCAATGGATTGTTTGGAACTATTTTCCTCCTTTGGTAGTCTTTCTTCTATTACCAACTCCTTTCACCATACTTTCTTTGAATAAGAGGTAAAACTTTCCCAATTCAAAATTCTTAGAACTAATTCAGCACATTTCCCCACTTCTAAATAGAGATTACTCAGAAGTACATACCTCCATACCCTGCTGTGCACAACACGGTCCCAGGTTAGTGAGTCAGTGTAGACACTGCTCCTCACAAAATATACCTAGTTTCTCATATGAAGAAGTGTTTGTAGCTGGGCCCATAATTTAAAAAACAAGAAGTTCTCATCTATGTTATAAGTCAATTACTTTCAAGCCTCATATTTATTAACTAATCCGTGAAGAAACTAGGGTACAGGTTCCAGACTGTAGTCAAGGGAAGAGTGGAGAGTTTTGAGAGCATTTCTAATGTCATTCATATGAAAATTACCCTTTCCTACAGTACATCTTCCATGATACTCTCAAGTTGGAGATTCAGTCTTCTTGAGTTTATACAATGGTTCATATATGTCAGCCTCGGGGCTGAAAAAGGCATAGGCCTAGTATTAGATCAGTCAGGTAGTCATGTTATCTATGAAACTGGAAGCATGTTCATGCTCAAGCTAATTATGTTCAAATATACTCCATTTCCAGTGTGATTGCTAATGAGAAAAATAATAACCAGAAGAAAATTTAAAAATATTTATGTGGACATATTTTGCATAAACTTTTTCACTATATTAAAATTGAGTTAAGGTTTTCCAATGCTGATAATACTGAAAAATATTCAATAAATTCCTAATATAGTACAAAGACGTGTACATTTAAAAGGATTTTATGGATAAGTAAAAATAATAAAATAAGTTTTCTATGGCTAAAGAAAATGAAAACTGGTAACACCCCAAACCAAGCACAGTTTCAAATGAATGGACCTAATTTAATTTTGTTTTAAGGAGTTCAGGAGACACTATTATTTTTTGAAATTTGAATATTCCATAACTTCATATTCATTTTAAATAGAATAACATGTTGTACATAATTACACAGTGGCATTTTTCATTTGAATATCAGCCAACAGGCAATGTCCTTGTCACTTTCATTGAACTTACTTTTCCTTGTTAGAGTTAGACAATCACAGTTGGAAATCCATATGATATTCAGCTTATTAGGAAAACTGTTGCATAAATTAATGTATGAGAACAAAGTGTGTTGAACATATAACATAAATCTGATTTTTAAAACATATTTCATATAATTTGTGATTTTTGAAATCTACTGAGAAAATTTCATAATTTAAACATTTAAGATCACTACAAATTATATTTTGAATAAATTTTGAATGCAAACTTCTTCAAATTCTGATACATAAAAAGTACAGTATCGGGGGGGAACAATTCTGTATTTATTCAAGCCTCAACATCTTAAGCTTATTATGCAAAACAGCCAATATATGTCAAACATGATGAAAATTGGAGAGGCCTTAATGCCAATAAATTCAGGTTCTGATTTTTACTGAATCACAAATTTTCCTAAACAGTCCTAGGAAATATATTGTATTTCAGCCATCCCACTTCAAAACACTGAAAATGACATACAACCTGACTTTCAGAAATAAAAATAAATTATGTAGCTTAGTTCATATTTACTTTATAGATTTTACTATATATATATATAAAATCAAGAAAAGCATGATTAAATATGATAATACAGTTATCCCTTTCACATCATATTTTTCCCCATCATGGTTTTAATATATTGCTGGTCAGCATAAAAACATTAAAAGGAAACCTTTGAGGGCTTTCATAGAAGTTGCTGATGTGCAAAGATCAGCAGACAACACAGAACCTATGACCAAAAACGTGAACCAAATTTTACAATTAGGTATTGTAAAGACCCCATAAAAGAAAAAGAAAAGTTACTTATTTACTGGTACAAGGGGTGGGTCAAAAGTTTTTTACAGATTTTCCAAATCGTGCAAGTGCTTCACCCCTAACCCCGGAAGCGTGGAAGGGATACTGTATATAACAAAGATAAATGAAAAAAAAATAAATAAGGCTTCAGAATACAGATAGGTATACAGACCAATGATAGATTCTTATTAACATTTCCTGCCACTTAAAGGCCACTTCAGCAAGTGACACTAGGTAGGTTCTATGATCCTTCTCTCTCTCCTGATACTACCATACTAGTTTATAATTTATTAACAATTTCTTCTGGTAACAGTGACCTGATTATTCATGCTTCTAATAGGTCATTTGAGTTTAAACAGTCTTAACAAAAATTGTTATTTTAACTATGGTTATTTGTCCACAACTTCAAAGACACCGTGGAAGCCATCAAATGCTCAGATCCATATCTAACTGCATTTGTCCTCTTAGAGGTGAGATCTGAAATGGCATAAAGCCACAGTGAAAGCTCTAAAGGAATGAAAGGCCTCCCTTTGGGATTCCAAGAGGAGCCCTAGATTATCTCCCTGCGGGTAATTTATAGTTGACTCTATAAATCCTTTCAGGTCCCTAGATTTATAATATAACTATTGCTTATTGGCTTTTAAATAGCACCTTGAAATCTTTGGAAACTAGCTATATAAATCCAAAAATTGAAGTTTAAGAATCATAAGGTGATGTTCCCAAATGCAAGAGCCAAGGCAGATGAAATATTAACTCAAAATACCTCCCAATCAAGGGACTGAATGTCACAGTTGTAGGATAGAGCTTTGAGATAATGCCTCTGAAACTGCCAATAGCTGACAGAAGGTAAGCAACTTTTATTGTCTGAATTGCTAAGAGTATTTAAGCAATGATTCAATGGATAAAATGTAAAGAACCCATCTAGGGAAAAGAAAAAAAAAAAAACAATGAATATGTGAGTCTGTGCTCCTGAGCAGCTGGATGAGATACTCAAAGAAGGAAGAGGAGGTCCAAAGAAATAATCCTTATATACATTTAAAGGAAGATTATTATGGAAAATACAAGATTATGTGTTGATTTAATTATGACCTATAGGTAGATAAAGAGTGATTCAAATTCAACAACAAATACTGATTAAACACTGCCTATGTGTATATCACTAGGAGCTGAAAATGTTTAGATAATTTAGATGCTCTCATGGAATTTACAGTCTACTAGGATTATGATGATGATAATCTGGATGATAATGATGACGCTGATGATGACAGCTGGTATTTATATAGCACTCTAAGGCTTCTGAATTGTTTTACAAATATTATGTCATTTTATCCTCAGCACAATCTAGAGATAGGTACCATTATTATCTCCATTTTAAAGATAAGGAAACTGAGACAGACAAACTGATCAAATATATACATATACACACACACACACACACACACACACACACACACACACACACAAAGTGGATATTTCCTGGGTAAAAACAAACATCAAATAAAATTGTTCTGCAAAGAGATACATATCCAAGGTTCAAAAACAGAGTCAAGTCTGGAGATATAGATTTGGGAATCAGAGATATAGATATATAGATATGTGATAGTTTTTAAGCCATGCTTTTCCCAAGGTAGTAATTACTGCACAATAGTACTGGGAAGTAGGTAATATAAGTATTATTATGCACAATTTATAGATGATGAAATTGAGATACATAAAGATGAAATGACTTAACAGTCTATAGTAAGTACTAGATATATGATTCAAACTCAAGTTTTCTGATTTCTAATGCAGTCTTTTTTTTTCCAATTAGTCTTAATTTTCCAATGAGTCTCCTCTTTAGAGGATATATGGAATAGCATGAACAAGAATAACCTAGGACAAGAAGTTTTATAGGGATATCAATGTGAGTAAGTGGAGGAAATATCCTTATGGAATTAGGGGCTATCAACAAGAATTTAAAAGTGTTTACTAGGTGCCAGCCACTGTGAAAGATTAGTTATTGTGTTTGTCCTTCGATCTAAAAGGGGACTATGACATCAAGATGATGACATGACTTGTAGTTGAATTTGATTTGAGGGAGGGAAGGTTGTGCAAGGTCACCAACCTCACTTTCTTTCCTGAGTCATCTAGATCCAGTGACCTGAAATTCATCAAGATGACTGGAAATTGCCCAGGATGCAATGTGAGACCCTGGCCCTTTCAGGCTAAGGTGTTATAGCATTCTTACCTTGAGTGAGATACACCCATTTGATGTATTGTGTTTATCCTCTGTTCTCAAAGAGAACCATGACATCAAGATGATGACATGACTTGCAGTTGACTTTGATTTGAGTGAGGGAGGGCTGTGCAAGGTCACCAACCTCACTTTCTTCTCCTGAGCCATCTGGGTCCAGTGACCAGATATTCATCAGGATGACTGTGAAAGACACCAGTGATACAAAGAAAAAAGGGCAGTCTCTGCCCTCAAGGAGCTATTATTCTATTAAATAACATGTATATATAACAACATATACTAAAAAATATATGCAAACTATGAGGTAAGACATAAATAAGTGAGAAAACAATTTGATGACAAGTATGTAAGAGTAGACCATTGTTTTGTACAGATTTTAAAGGATGAGTGTTACAGACAGAAAGTGAAGAAAGTCCATTGTGGGCATATGGTTTGCAGGGAAGATTCTTTAAGAGTTCACTTTTGAGCCTTGTCTGAGAAAGTGTAGAATCATTGGGGGAGAAAAGAATAAATCATGCCAAAATAGCCTCATTTCTTCTTTTTTTTTTTTGGTGGTGGGGGAGAAACACAGTTGCTAGATAGTTAGATCAGCACCTCTAATGTAGCTAGTGAGGAATCTGACAACCTTCCACTATAACTCTGTGGATGAGATGAAGATATATAGACTAGTTGACACCCTGGAAGGAATTATTTAGTCCTCAACTCTTTCTGTGAAATATTTTTATCAATGATTTGGATGAAAGCATATTCGGCACGGAGACAGTCTAGCAGAATGGGCACTAGCTCTGGAATCAGAAAAAGTGGGTTCAAATCTCACCTCAGAAGCTTATCACCTGTGTGACTTTAGGCAAGTCATTTAACTTTGCTGGGTCCCAATTTCCTTGTCTTTAAGTGATGGAGTTGGAATAGATGTAGCTTGGCATGATGGATAGAAGACTAACCGTAGAACCATGAAGGCTTGAGCCTCAGTCCTGCCTTTGATATATACTCACTCTGTAATTTCACAAAGTCACTGACCCCCTCAGTCGACTAGTCAACTCTCAAAGATTATATAGTGCCCACGTGCCACACCAGTAGGTTCCCTTATTGGAGAGTTCCATATACCAGCGAAATCACAGGTTCGGTGCCTCTCCCTGTGGAGGGCACGTTTATCACCTTTGTGGATATTACAAAGCTAGGGTGGATAACATGCATTTTCAATGATGTAATTCAGATCTAAAAAGATCTTAATCATATAGACTGAAGGAGTTAAATTTATTGAGATGAACTGAATAGGAATGATTTAAGTCTGAAATTTATGGTGAAGTGAACTATAAAATCACAGGAGGAAAAGTATGGCAAGACAGCATTTCAAATGAAGAAGAGATAGTGGTTTCAGCATGCTGAAAGTTCAATAGGAGCCGATAGTATAATATGACATCTGAAAAAAGTCCACAGAAATACAGTACCGAGATTGAGATGTATGGGAAACCCAGTATAAGTCTCCCCAGTCAGAACAGATATAGTATATTATACTTGATTCTGAATATCGTATTTTCTGTCATACATCCTCAAGATGGTATATACCTAGAAAATGGTGACCAGGATAATGAGAGGATGAGAAAGCAAGCCATGCAAAGATCAGCTAAGAGAATAAAGTATAGCTAGGCATTAGGGATGGGAGGAATGATACCTGTCTTCAATAATAGTAGCAATAGCTAACATTTATACAGGCAGCGAGGTAGCACAATGGGTAGAGCACCAGGCCTGGAGTTGGGAAGAATTATCATCTTCCCGAAATCAAATCTGGCCTCAAATACTTACTAGTTATGTGATCCTGAGCAAGTTCATTTAACCCTGTTTGCCTCAGTTTCCTCATCTGTAAAATGAGCTGGAGAAGGAAGTAGCAAACCACTCCAGTATCTCTGCCAAGAAAACCCCAAACAGGGTCATCAAGAGTCGGACATGATTGAATAACAGCCGAAGAACAACAGAAGCATTTATGTAGTTCTTTAAGACTTGAACATTGCTTTACATAATAAAAATAATAGCTAACATTTATATAGTGCTTACTAGGTGACAGGCATTGTGCGAGAAAAGATTTGACAATTATTAACTCATTTGACCCTTACAACAATCCTGGGAAGTAGGTGCTATTATTGTCTCTCTCTCTCTCTCTCTCTCTCTCTCTCTCTCTCTCTCTCTCTCTCTCTCTCTCCTCTCTCCCCCTCTCTCTCTCTCTGTCTCTCTCTGTCTCTCTCTGTCTCTGTCTCTCTCTCTCTCTCCCCCCTCCCTCTTTCTCCTTCCTTCTCCCTCTCTCTCTCCCTCTCTCTCTCTCTCTCTCTGTCTCTCTCTCTCTCTCTCTCTCTCTCCCCCCTCCCTCTTTCTCCTTCCTTCTCTCTCTCTCTCTCTCTCTCTCTCTCTCTCTCTCTCTCTCTGTCTCTCTCTCTTACAGATGAGGAAACTGAAGCACAGAGAAGTTAAATATCTTGCTCAGGGTCACACAGGTAGTCTGAGGCAGGATTCAAATTCAGGTCTTCCTGACTCCAAGTCTAGCATTCTATCTACTGCACCACCTAGACACCTTGAACAGTTTCATATGGAAGACACATGGTGCGTGTTCTGTTTGATCTTAGAAGGCACAAGGAAAAATGCACAGGATCTGTAGAAGGCAGATTTAGACTGACTCTCTCTCTCTCTCTCTCTCTCTCTCTCTCTCTCTCTCTCTCTCTCTCTCTCTCTCCCCCCCCCTCCCTCTCTCTCCTTCCTTCTCCCTCTCTCCCTCCCTCTCCGTCCTTCTCCCTCTCTGTCTCTCTGTCTCTCCATATATATATATAAATAATATGTATATATATTATATATGACTTCTACAAATTATTTTGACTACTATAAATACCCAAATTAACTATACAGAACATATGAAGAAAGATACTATTTGCATCCAGAGAAAAAATGGGTAAAGTATGTATAGAATAATTTTACACACACACACACACACACACACACCTTTTTGTGTTGAATGGTAGAAATCTCTAGGGCAGGGTGAGGAGGACAGAAAAAAAAAGAAATTTACACGATAATTCTGTTGTATATTTAAAAGGAAAAGCAGGTTGTACACAGTAGATTTGCAGTTTCATGTGCATTTACCTCTTTATTGTATTACGTTATGGAAATGCTTGTTTTATTCCATAAATTAAAAATTAAATTAAACAAGTAAAAATCAAATAAAAACACATTTTGAAACTCAAAAAAAAATTCAAACAATTACAGCTGTCCCCAGATAGAATGTCTCGCTTCTGGGAGCAGTAGTAAGTCTCCTATCACTGGAGATTCGGAAAGCAAAAGCTAAGTCATATTTATGTTGAAGAGATAGAGGGGATTCCTGTTTAGGGATCAGACTCTAGATATCCCCTGAAACTGCAACTCTGAGAATCTAAGAGACTCTTAACATTTTTGGGTCATGACGCTGTCTGGCATTGCTTTTCAGAATCATGTTTTAATTGCAAAAAATAAAATGCAGAGGATTCCTGAGAAAACTAATTATGTTGAAATTTAGTTAAAATATACATACCAACAAAAGCAAGCAAAAAAAAAAAGTAAAACATCCTAGGTTAAAAACCTTTGGTCTAGGATTTATTTTTTAATTTAGAATGACAACTAAAGACGTTAAATTATTCCTCACTAGATATGTTTTAAATAGAATAGATTTTCATTTCTCTATAATTATATATGATACTACCTAAAAGATGATGATTTCCCGTCCGGGCAATCAAAATTAATTAGCTTATTTTGAAGATTTATTTGGTCAATCTTCACCTTGGCTGCCTACATCACGGAGATTTTTCCCTTCCAGAAACTCTAAAGAATTCACAGGGGAATACAACTTGTTCTTACCTTCCAGCTCCCCTTCAAGGATATGGCCTGCACATCAGGAAACTATCTATTCAAGTTTGGCCTCAGATACTTACTGTGTGACACTGAAAACTCAGTTAAACACTCTGTGCCTCGGTTTCTCCTCTGTAAAATAAAGGTGCTAGACTTGATGGCCTATAGGGTCCCTTCCAGGCTTACATTTCTGATCCAGTGATCCCATGACCTTCATTAACACTACTCTGCAATCCCCATTTTCACCTGTCTACAAATAGCTCTACAAATACTGCTTACAAAAATTTAAGTTAATGCTTCCAAGATTCTTTCTGATTATTAAGCAAAACAAAATAGAAGCCCAATATTCATCAATAAAACCCCAAAATATAGCTGATACCAGCTTCTCTTTGTATTTATCAGCCTAATCAAGCTTTAAATGTTTCTTCATCCTGTGACTCTAGGTGCAATAAAAACTCACAAAAATACGTCATCAAAGCTTTCTGCAGGATATTATATAAACATTTCACATAAAAATAGTTTATAAAAAAATCAGTTTTAGACACATGTATATGAACATAAATGATCCTAGCAATAATGAGCTATTTATCAATTACATAGTTTTAATACCAAAATTTCCCAAATGCATACAAAGCATATATCTGCGTGGGTACACATGCTTATGTGTGTATACATATATTATATATGGACAGAGAGACAGAGGTGGAAAAAGGCAGAGACAAAGAGAGGCAGAGCCAAAGAGAAAAAAAAGCATGGGGGAAAGTCTGTTTACTTTTGCATCAAAAGAAAATGCCAGATTTCCAAATCACCTGTTTTAAAATATATTCAAGTTCTAATGAATTATTGAGATGACATTTAAAATAAAAAATAGGAAAAAAATTCAGAACATGATAAGCTTCCACATTTCAAAAGCTAAATTTGTGGCCAATTTAGAACCCCAACATTCCAAACAGAGAATCATAATGTGGGAGACAGCATTCAATTTATGATTCCCCTCAAGCGACCCAGTGAGATTTCAGGGTGAGGACTTTGGTTGGAAGGTCATTTTCAACAGGGGATGAAATGTACTTCAATCTCAAGTTATTAAATTAAATCTCAAGTTATTAAATTAATTTGTTGGCAGTTTCCCTGATCACCCCCTCTACTAGTAAAATTGGACCTTCAAAGGTCTTCGCCTTCTCTTGCTTCATATAAACACCACAGATCTAGGGACAGGTGACTGAAATGCTCACAGATGAGGCTCCTCATGGAAGTAACATCTCCATAGGATAAGATTCAAAGGTCAGCTCTATTTCAGAATTTCCTGAATATGTCAAAGCGAACAGGATAAAGGAACAATAACCATAAATTACCATGTCCTTCATATGGACATGATGTCATCTTTCTCTATGACTATCAAAAGAGATGCACACGCTGCTTACTCTTCCAGACAAAATGTTGCCGGGGCTCTACTCATAGTGACTGTGTTATTTAGCAGTTACATCAAACTTCTTTCATGTGTTCTGACACCAGTGACAAGGACAAAAGCATAGTATATTTTTTCATTATGCATCCATATGAGGAAATCTTCAAGGATGGGCAAACACAAGAGGTTGATGAGATTATTTACACATATAGGCCATTACCAAAGTGCAAGAACAGTATCAGACAAAGCAGGGCTTCTGAAAATCCATTGCCCCATAAAACAGAGTTCGCTATCTCTGGTATCAAGCTAGGTCTATAATAAATAAAACATACATTACAAGTGAATACCAACATAACTAATGCTTTGATGGCTGCAATTAATTTGCAAGGGAAATAGACCAGTTGAGGAGAATGGTTCATCATCTTATTCCTCATATCAATGAAAAGACAAAGAAGAAGAAAGCACATGGTATAGGGCATGGGCTTAATCAGCTCAGAGAAACTTTTCAAGCTCTAGTCTCTCTGATTTATTCAAACATGAGATAACTACCTTACCAGAAACTCAATTAAAAAAAAAATTCTTCCTTTATTCTACTGCTACATTACTATTGACATCTTTCATGTCTTCCTTCCTGTTACCCTATGTATGTTCAGAAGTAAGTTATGCTAAGAATTTTTATCTAGATGTGAATTCTATTAAACTACCTTCAGCTGTCAGTAAGAAAATAAATTGGCAATTGCACTACTTCATCTTTTTAAAAAGATTTTCTTTTACTTCAAGATCTCCTCCCCAGAGAAGTAAAAGTCATAACTTCATGTTGGGTCCATGAGGAGAACAATGGTTACCAGGTTGGTATCTGGTAATATCTAGCAGAAGTCAGTCAATAAAATTAATGTTTCAGGGCAGTTACTTCTGTCTTGAAACATATGGAAGCTTCTAGCTTTTGATTTTTTTTTGAAGTAAGGCAATGCACAGATGCATCTTGTCCCTAGAGAGAATTGGGAGTGCATTTCAAAACTCAAAACACATCTTCCAGAGAGCCAGAACAGCAAGTCATTTATCACCTGCAAATTCATCTGACAGTGGTGGGTCAGGAGCAGAGAGAAAGAAACACCTCCTGTTTTAACTCAAGTCAACGCAATTGTGTACTATTGTAACCAAGGTAAAGACTTTCTTAATATTGTTTACAAAACAATAACAATGTGATACCATCAAAGTCTGATGAAATTTACTTACCAATAACTACATGAAAAGGTAGATGAAGCATAAAGCAATACAAGTTACAAAATAAGGACTTCAATCCACATTTTCCATAAGGACTTTTTAGAAGACTTGCCCATGTCAAAGACTTAGCTGATATTTTTATTTATAAAAAGACCCTCTTCTTTCCTAAGCTTTTCCTTTTTCTGCGCAACATAAGCTCTTGATGTCACCATCAGCTTTGCTTTTGTCTTTGTAGGCACAGCAGCAATTACAGGGCCCACCTCATAAGAGACAATTAAAATGCTTGGTGAATGATTGCATGAACGCAGAAACACACATCCTTTTCATGTCTCTCTTAGCTTTCACTGATTGGTCAATAATAGGTCCCAACCCAAGTCTCACTTGCTTATTGTTTGGGTTTTGATGGTTCAGAGTGAATGTAAATGGCAAATGTTTCTGTTCTGGTGAGAAATTCTGAGGGTCTTCCCCTCTCTGGCTGATTTGTGAAGGCAAACGAGGCCATCTTTTGCCTCAATTCTTACCTACCCTTTAATCGTTGAATTGGCGTTGCCTTAGACAAACTGAGACCTGGGAAAGATCTTTGTTTAAAAAGACCAAGGTCTCCCACTGCTTCTGAGGCCATCATCAATCGTTCTGACCTACGTCTTCCCACCAGACTCTGATGACTCTGGAGGAAATAGTGAGGCTGATGACTTTGCAGAGCTCTGCCTCACTTAAATCCAATTCACCTGCAAGTCAAGACATCACCCTTCCGGTATCTTTGATCCTCTTCCAAGAACCAAGGATGAACAACAGGAAGAATTAATTGTCTGGCTACAAACACTCAAATATAGTGAGTCATTTTAGGACTCTGCTTTTAGGGTACCAAGTGATATCTGTGGTCACTTCATCCAACCTCCTCATTTTGCAGATGAAGAAACAGATGCCTTGCCCATGGCCATACAAGGCAAAGAAGAGACTTACACCCAAGACTTGAAATCCAGCACCATACCATTTTCTTTTATCAGTAAAGACATCCCTAGTATCCAGCTCATGGTAACAAAATTATCACTCAGATGTTAAAAGTAAAAGGTTTTCTTTTAATTTACTGCTAGATCCAGTCCATTTACCTTTTATGTTATCATTGCTAGGTTTTTCTTTTCTCCTATTCTTTTCTGAATTGTTATTCATCAGAAGGGTACATAAATTCTATCATTACTTCTATTAATTAATTAATTCTGAAATTAAACTTTTAAAAAGAGCCTCTCATATACTCAGTAGAATAGAAAAAGTGAATTCCAAATGAAAATGTGAATCTCCACTTCTTATCTCTTACTTTCTCAATCATTACATTTTCCCATACATATTATTCTGTTCAACAACAGATATGAAAACCAAAGGCTCACTTATTCATTCAATAAACATTAACTAAATGCTTATTTTGTTAGGCACTGAGGAAACCCTTGACCTTATAGATACAACTGATTGATTTTCAAGCCAAAATTCTTACTGTGTAAGATGATGGATATTTTTTTAAAGCAAATTCCCCCACTAAAGTAATAATGTTATACCTCATTGAAGCATGGGGTTGATACTGGTTTCCAAAAGCCTACGGCATTGGAGCAGATTCTACCAAGTTGTAAATGTACAGTCCTAAAGATTGATTGTATATTTCTTATCTCAAGGCTAGTCTAACTAAGAAAAGTCTACCATTAGGTTAGCAGTAGAATAAAGAATTTATTTTAATTTGATTACAGACAATCTTAGTATAATCTATTGTGTGACAGAAGGGTTCTCAAGGGGGCGTGGTGAAGGGAACACCCACACTGATAAAGCTACACCCTCTTAATATACTGATAGGCTTTTAGACAAAATGTTAAGCATAAAAAGCCTTCTTTTGTTCCAGCAAACATAGTGGGGAGTGAGGGGAGAGAGTTGTTATGCTTCAATTGTTAACAAATTTCTCACATACTTCATTGGCCACATCATAGCTGCAGCTGGCAAGAAGGTCATTGAAAAAGAGATACTAGAAAAAAACTGATGGAAACAATTGGTCCCACAGCTATAAAAATGTTTCTTCAAGTATAATGGGAAAATGAATGGGAGATTTAGCTTCTAAAGAAAACAAGAATGCAATTAGAAGCTAAGATGTCACACTGGGCCAAATCAATCGTCCATTCAGTCTTTTTTTCTTTCTCTTGAAGCAGCATCAAGGGATGTTTTGAGGAAGGGAATGGTACATGTCTGAAGTTATGACTCACTTTGAAAAGTTACGTAAGATACATGCCCTGAACATGCTTAATTTCCTTAACAGAATGGTAGGTTTAGATAGCCATTCCTCAAAGGTTGAAAGAAGTAATTTTATGATAAATATTTAAAAATGCAATTTTTAAAATGGGATGATAAACATGGGATTTTTTTTTTAACAAGAAAGCTAGCTGGTACTGGGTAAAGAATACACAATACTTCTAAAAAGTTTAGACAAATTCGTGCATGAGCAATGTATATATACTCTTCATGATTAGTTTTCCTATTTCAAGATTTAAAGAATTCCAAATCAAGTTTTAGGGAAACTATCTGGGGAAATTTGTTTAATATTGGAATACCACACATAAGGGCACATAAAGTAGGGGGCAGTCACACCAGCTGCCAGATCACTTCTTACCTCCATCATTTTGTTGGTAATTGGGTTTTTTGTTTAATTTTCTTTGCTTTTACTTTTGTTTTTCCTATTTAAAGATATGTTTGTCCCCAAGAAGTTTATTGCTAATTGATTTAACCTACATTTCAAATACATAAGATTTTGAGAGGAGAATTTAGGACTCAAAATCTTATAAAAGAGAATGCTGAAAATTAAAAATAATTTTAAAAAAAATATTAATTCCTTTGACTTTCAGAAAACGTGGTCATTCATAATTTTTGGCCATTCAGACCTAGACTTCAGGCTTCTGTTGAGAGCCAAAGTACCCTTTCAAGGATGTGAATTATACAAAGGGCTGGAGAGAAGGTAAAAACTCCATAAAACCTCTCCAAATTTCTCTGGATAAATATCTCTGGTGGCCTAAATATGCAAGTAAAATGGAGTAATCCCACTGCCTATTTACAGTTTCTCTTTACCTTTTAATACTTATCACACAGTCAGATTTTAAAAGAACTTGAGAAGCCATCTTTCCCAATTTCTCCTTGAAGTATATACATCCTTTTACAATATCTCTGACAAGTGATAAATTAATCCCTGCTTGAACACTTTCAGTGAGTGGGAACTCACTTCTTAAAGAGGCACTCCTATCAATGTTTTGACAGTTTTGACAATCAAGAAGTTTTTTCTTCTATCAAGCCAAAACTTGCCTCCCTATACCTTTCTGAAATTATTATATAAGTTGTCCTTGACTCCTGGAAATTTGGCACTTCGAGCAGACAAGTTACCTGATATGCTGGATGTAAGACTTTCCTTGGCACTGAATCTTTTTCTACTTTCATAGCCAGGTCCTAGAGTATCTCAGTGTTTGGCTAGGCTCAGAAGAGTCCCTTACCTAAGTTCCTTGGGCTATTGGCTCAGATACAAAAAGTGGCAAATAGGAAATGTGCTAGTGAAGAAGAAAAAGGGAGGAATGCAGAAAAGCAATAAACAGATAAAAAGGCATTAGACAAAGGGAGAAGGTACAATATACAACTTGTGATTCAATATTCATGCAATTAAATTTAAACAATTTCTGAAAGTAGTTCCAAAAGAGAAACTCCAAAAATTATGCAAGGGGTAACCTCACTGAATAAGTGTACAGACACCCCAGAGTACTAATTGAAAGTATAAGATATATTGGCCATTCAATATAGCATTTATGGATTTACATGTTCATATTGATTTAGAAATACCCCCTGCAAATCTATACCCTTGCAAGTTTTTATTAAATATATAGTTCACCCCCTCTTTGCCCCTGGAAAACAGATTATGTTGTATTAATATTCTAGTCCAGACAATACAATTCTTAACAAGGACTCTTTCTGGTGCTTAAACAAAATCTTTGTACTTATGCTTGAAAGTCCTCTATTTCATTGAAAGACGATTTTTTCCCCTCAAGTATTATACTCAGTTTTGCTGGATAGGTGATTCTTGGTTTTAGTCCTAGTTCCTTTGACTTCTGGAATATCACATTCAACATCCTTCGATCCCTTAACGTAGAAGCTGCTAGATCTAGTGTTATCCTGATTGTATTTCCACAGTACTCAAATTGTTTCTTTCTAGGTGCTTGCAATCTTCTCTCCTTGACCTGGTAATTCTGGAATTTGGCCACAATGTTCCTAGGAGTTTCTCTTGTTGGATCTCTTTCAGGAGGTGATTGGTGGATTCTTTCAATATTTATTTTGCCCCCTGGTTCTAGAATATCAGGGAAGTTTTCCTAGATAATTTCATGCAAGATGATGTCTAGGTTCTTTTTTTTCCATGGCTTTCAGGTAGTCCCATAATTTTAAAATTGTCTCTCCTGGATTTCCAGGTCAGTTGTTTTTCCAATGAGATATTTCACATTATCTTCCATTTCTTCATTCTTTTGGTTTTGTTGTGTGATTTCTCATAAAGTCATTAACCTCCATCTGTTCCATTCTAATTTTAAAAGAACTATTTTCTTCAGTGAGCTTTTGAACCTCCTTTTCCATTTGGCTAATTCTGCTTTTTAAAGCATTCTTCTCCTCATTAGCTTTTTGAACCTCTTTTGCCAATTAAGCTAGCCTATTTTTAAAGGTGTTATTTTCTTCAGCATTTTTTGGGGTCTCTTTTAGCAAGCTGTTGACTCTCTTTTCATGATTTCCATGCCTCTCTCTCTTTTCTCTTCCCAATTTTTCCTCTACCTCTCTTACTTGATTTTCAAAATCCTTTTTGAGCTCTTCCATGACCTGAGACCATTGAATATTTTGGATGTTTTTGATACAGAAGCCTTGACTTCTATGTCTTTCCCTGATGGTAAGCATTGTTCTTCCTCATCTGAAAGGATGGAAGAAGATATTTGTTCACCAAGAAAGTACCTTGTATAGTCTTATTTTTTTCTCTTTTTTGGGCATTTTCCCAACCAGTTACTTGACTTTTGGGTTCTTTGTCAAGAGTAGGGTGTACTCTGGGGACCTACAAGATCTCAGTTCCTCAGGGTGGCACAATCAAGCCTGCACATTGGTCTGGGAGCAACCAGAACTTTTGTGCCCAGAATCTGTGAGTAGAAGAGTTTCCTCTCCACAACCACCTGGCCTCCAGTTCCAGCAAGCCAGCACTGGGGGCTGAGATTCAGATCAGCTGCTCAATTCCCCCAGGAGCTTTAGGTGGGGGCAGGCCTACCACATAGGGCTGAGGTAAGGATCAGTTGCTCAGTTTTCTCAGGGGCTTTACCATCCAGCAATGGATGTGGGTTGCTGTGGGAGGTGCTGCCACCAGATGCAGCCTCTGCTGTGGCCACCTGAAGTCAGAGCTATGGGAAGACCCTGCTCCCTTCTGGGCCAGCTGAAAAAACCCTCTCACTGATCTTTGGCACCTGTGAGTTGAGGAATCTGAAACAGCTGCTACTGCTGCTGTAGATTCTGCCCCTGAGGCCTGCTTGGTCCTCCTCCCAGAGTAATGCCATGCAGCCAAGGCTGGGTTACGCTGGACTCTGCTCCACATCAGGGGAAACAGACCTTTCCCATTCAGGCTTTCAGGTCACCCTGGGCTGGAAATCTCCTCCAATCCATTGCTCTGTATCTTCTGCTGCTCTAGAATTTGTTGAGAGTCTTTCTTTACAGGTATTTTATGGGCTGTGGGGGGATGAGCTAGTGTACGTGCATCTTTTTATTCTGCCGTTTTGGCTCCACCACCCTCCAAAAATCTTTGTACTTATGGCTAGGGACTCCTGAGAAACTCTGTAACCTTTATACCTTCATATCCCAAAATAAACAAAAATGTATAGTGTCTTGTTTTGCATACAGTTTATATACAGAAAAGTTCAGGTCCATATTTTTGAAAATGGGTTGAAACTCTACAATTTTACTTTACAATGATAGCAATTTTTAAAAAATCTTAATTTATCATAATTGTAAGCATGACTCTTTGGGATACAAGATTCCAAAGAGCTTCAGAATAAAACTTTGGTAATGAAAAAAAGACTAGCCCAGAATCATGTTGTTATCCACTTGCTAAAAGATACCAAAAGTTGCAAGGAGAAGCTTGAGAATGACAAGTTGGAAGGTTAGCTTTTTATTTATTATTTTATCTTCACCCATATTTTATTCAACTACTTTTTTTTAATCTAGATTTGTGATTTCATCAATGTATACAGCTTCCTGTTGAGAAAACTTCCTCTACCAATACAGATAGCAACTCTTCTACAACTTAAAAGCTTAGAAAGTTCCCTGGGATGCTGAAAGGTGAGTTAAATAACTTGCCCAAAGTCACACATTTAATATGTGTCAGAGGAAGAATTTGAATCCAGATCATACTGACTTCACACCAGCTTTTTATTCACTTTTCCTTAATCCTTAAAAACCTTGGAAGTATGTGGAAAAAGGGGAAAATATTCTGTTCTAGAGATTATAAGAGTTGACTGAAAGCACAGAATTCAATTTCATGGATTGGGAATAAATTCTATGCTGTATTTTTTTTTTTAATTCAGTCACCACTCAATCCAATCACTTACAACTTATGGTGCAACATATTCTAAATTTGGAAAATTCATTGAAAAGAAGTGTTGGTTCATGCATTAAAAGACAAAAATTTCTATCAAATTAGGGTGCAATGCAAAATTGTTAGCAGATCAGATAAAGAAGGAAGAAGGATTTTGTTATGCCAGCAGTTGAATGACCAACAATTTTATCTCAAAGGCCTATGTTTAACAATGTGAAAATCTGGAACAAGAAAAAGAAGGTAGTAGCAAAAAAGATATTCTTGGATGTTTCTCAGAAAATCATCATTAAGAGATCCTAAATCTCTCCAAAAGAATTCTCAAAGATGTTTGTGAAAAATCTTGTATCCATCCTTCTGAATTACTAATGAAGATTTTCATTTAGCTCTTGATTTGTTACAGTAAAAATATGGCAAGAATTCTGACAATGACCATTTTGTTCAGAATAGGATTGTATCCTATCATGTGAACTGCAATGTTACATAATTGGTTGGTATATTATACTACCAATATTCTAGTCTTTTAAAACTGTATGCTGGCATTCTCCACCATCCATTATGAACACTTACTCTTCTATTCTCCACCATCTGTTAGCAACAAGAGAGGTGCATGTACAAACAATGTTCTAGAAAAAAAATTCAGGGCTCAAAGTTTCTCCTAGCAACTTTTGGGATCTTTTAGCAAGTGGACAACAACAAGATTCTGGGGTGGAATCTATTTTCCAGAAACTATTTACCAGGAACTGGGAAGGGAAAGCTATATGTTTAATGAAGATTTGCAACCATATGGATTTGCAGAAGAATTTCTAGGTCAATACCAAGATGTAAGTCTATAAAAGCAACATATAAATTGAAAATATAATTTTTAACTATGGCTTTATGGACACACAAACATTACTCTAAATTGGATGGAATTTGGTTACAAATTACTACCTCTCCAGGTATTCTGATGGGTTCATTTACTTGAAGAGGTTTCTTAGTCTACCACTCAAGACCAATCGAAGGCATGGGAAAGGGTAAGAGTTTTAAGAGCTGCTGAGGGACTGCCAATCCACCTGTCACTAAGTGAGATTCCTCTCCCCACAAAAAAGGAACATTGTACTTTCTAACACAAAACTACAGAAAAAGAGATGAAGAGAAAAGTGTAAGAAAAAACTGAGCCACCGAGAAGCCAACAAAGTGCTGTTCTGCTAGAAAGGAGAGAGATCTGCAGAAGGGAAAAAGTGGCCAAAAAGAAAGGGGAAGGTCTTTCCTATATTCTTTTCTCTACTTCTGATCTAGTTAGTTCATAAATAATCACTTTCTCCTTTTCAAGAGTTTCTGTAAAATGCTTCTCATTGTCCGCAAATAATGGAGGCTAAACTATGCCTTGTTGTAATCTTTCTGCAAACTGACAGTCAACGGAATGCAACTTGTTGAAAAAAATCTGTCCACCCTGAAGTGGTCCAATTGCAAGTGAGATTCTGCAGAATTTCAACTTATTGCTCTTTTTCTGGTATAAGTGTGGGAGCACAGCCTATATTCCATACCAAGTCCTCCTTGCTGTGTTCCTTAGCTCTTAGTTTTCAGTTGCTTTTTATGTATTGTCATCTCATTAGAATATAAGCTTCTTGAGGGCAGAGACTTTCTTTTTACTTACATTTGTATTCCTAGAATTTAGCACATATTAGGCGAATCATGACTGATGGACTGCCTACCATCATGAATTTATGAATGTAATGTTATTTTACTTTGATTACTCACTCCAAATCATTATTTTCTTGATTTTGGAGCATTCAGTGACTTCCTACTTCTCCACATTTGTCAGAGCACCATTCCTTTCATCTCAACTGCTCTATGAAAATAATTTATTAAATTTCTATCTGCTGGTGTGTGTATGCGACCTCAATGTCTTAAATATCTCAGTTCTGGCAAGTCTATTTAGAAAGTCACAATCCAATCTTTTTTTTTTTTAACCTTTCCCCATGGAGTGCTCTTTGCCTGTTTTTCTTATTATGTTTTTAATTTCTCTTTCCTTTTGGGGGTTGTTTTTGTAAATTATTTCTTCTTTGATTATCTACATAAAAACTCTTAAGTCTTCACTATCTAACAATTCCCCAGCTGTGTGGCTGTTTAACATCTGTGAGCCTCAGTTCTATCATCTATAAAATGGGGATAATGCTATGCAAACCACCTAACAGAGATGCAAGGGAAGTTCTTTGTAAATCATAAAACACTCTTTAAGTATGCAAAATCACTTGTAAAACTCCATCTAACACTACCTACTATGACAAATAGTCTCCAAACAACTCGCCAAAGCAGGCAGATTCACATATTTTATTGCAATGTCATCAAGTCACAACAAGGCAATATGTGTTGAATATTATTACTTATGTAAATGCAATTACATTACTTCATTGTTGTGGATGGGTGCTTGTTATATCTTCTTTCTTTTTTTTAATTGAACTGACCAAAGGTTTATCAATTTTTGTTAGTTTTTTCATAAAACCAACTATTGGTTTTATTTATTAATTCAATAGCTTTCTTAATTTCAATTTTATTAATCTCTCCTTTGGTTTTCAGTATTTCTAATTTGGTATTTACTTAGGGATTTTCAATTTGTTCTTTTTCTAGTTTTTTCAGCTGCATGCCCAAGTCATTGATCTCCTCTTTTTCTATTTTATTTATGTAGGCATTCAAAGATATAAAACTTCCCCTAAGAACTGCTTTTGCAGTATCCTATAAGATTTGGTAGGTTGTCTCATTATTGTCATTCTCTTGAATGAAGCTGCTGATGTTTCTATGATTTCTTCTTTAACCGACTCCTTCTTTAGGATTAGATTATTTAGTTTCCAATTGATTTTTGGTTTATCTTTCCATGGCCTTATATTACATATAATTTTTATTGCATTATGACCTGAGAAGGATGCATTGATTATCTCTGCCTTTCTGCACTGGATTGTGAGGTTTTTACGTCCTAGTACATGGTCAATTTCTGTAAATGTGCCATTTACCTCTGAGAAAAAAGTATATTCCTTTCTATCCTCATTCAGTTTTCTCCAGAGATCTATCACATCTACTTTATCCAGAGTTTTATTTACCTGCTTAACCTCTTTCTTGTTTATTTTGAGGTTAGATTTATCAAGTTCAGAGAGGGGGAGGTTGAGGTCCCCCACTAGTATAGTTTTGCTGTCAATTTCTTCCTTCAACTCTCCCAACTTCTCCTCTAAGAATCTGGATGCTATACCACTTGGAGCATACATGTTTAGTACTGATATTGCTTCATTGTCTGTGGTGCCTTTTAGCAGGATATAGTTTCCATCCCTATCTCTTTTGATTAAATCTGTTTCCGCTTTTGCTTTGTCTGAGATTAGGATTGCTACTCTTGCTTTTCTTACATCAGCTGAAGCACAATATATTCTGCTTCAACCTTTGACCTTTACCCTGTGTGTATCCCCTGTTTCAAATGTGTTTCTTGTAAACAACATATTGTTGGATTATGGCTTTTAATCCATTCTGCTATCTGTCTCTGTTTTATGGGAGAGTTCATTCTATTCACTTTAACAGGTATGATTACAATCTGTGTATTTTCCTCCATACTCTTTCCCACCATTTGTGCTTTTAGCTGTATGTCTCCTTTCCCCTCCTCAATAGTTTTCACTTTTCATCACCACCTCCTGCAGCCTTCCCTTCCTTCTTTTAGTTCCCCTCCCTTTTACTCCCCTTTACCCTTACTGCTTCTTCCCTCCCTTTTAGCTTCCCTCCCCTTTCTTCCCCCTTCCCCTCCTCCTGCCTGTAGAGCTAATCAGAATTATATACTTAAGTTTATTGTTCCTTCCTTGAACCAAATCAGATGAGAGTACCTTTCAAAGGGTGCTTGTGATATCGATCAATGAATAAAATGTGCATTTTTAAATTTGTGTGTGAGAGTCAGAATTATCAGAAATTCTTATTAGGAAAACATTTCCTCATACTCTACAGCTGAAGCTTATTTGAGTAACTCCATCAAATCCCTGACTCTTAGGTTATTTGTGTAGCATGATTCATGCTTTCACTTGCACAGAGACATCATAAGAAGGAGCACAAGAGTGAAACCCAAACCACCACAGCACTGTTGGTTTTAAAGAACTTTCCCAAAAAGCATAGAAGGCAAAAATAAGTTGCCACAGAGGAATTAAGAAATAACACATCCAAACTATTTGTTGATAACAAAACAATGTGCTCCCAGGAGAGGAGGGATAGGAAACAACAATGGGAATTTTTCCACAAATATAAATTATTCCTCAAATTATTATATCATCTAATGACCCTATTATTAAAGAAATATATTTTATCTATGTTTGGTAAATACTAGAGTAAAAAGATATATGCATTGAGAAAAGGAAAAGCTCCTAATTCAGTAAAAAAAAATAACCAAATTCCAATAAAAAAATGAACATGGAAGGGAACAAAAATAGTTCCTAGAACAAACTCATCAAATATATAGAAATATATAATATCAAATATATCAAATTACATAGTTCTCTCTGTATATGTATGAGACAGAACTCATCAAATTTTTGAACTATATAGATGTAGTTCTACATATATGATGTTTCAGAGATATAGAGAGATATACATACATATATATAAATATTCATACATACATACACACATACACACACCCACACACACACACACACACACATACTGAGTGAAATCAGGTTAAGTGAAGACCCCTCAGGCATGAATTTCCCAAAACCCCCACCCTTCTTGCCAAAGGTAAAATAACTAAGTATCCCCCTTAAGGCAAATGAAATGCTCCAGGATGGAGGAGAACCACCAAAGTTTTGGTCATGTGACCTAGTGTACACCCCTCCCCCTTCACTTCCCCTTCACCACTCCCTTATGCCACATCAGCACTCTTCCCTTAAGTTTCATATTTGGTAACAAAAATGCTCATTGGGGAGAAATGATCCTTTCCATGTTCTTTGTCTCTGGGATAGATTCCCATTCCCAGACAATGGGAAGAGAGGCTAGATGGATTTCTGCCTTAGGGACCATATAATGTTGTACTCTGCTCTGCTCAGAAACACTCCCTTCAGGTACACTCCCTTGCTAACCCTGCTGATGGTCTCTCGGGAAGTGCCCCTTCTCATGAGATTGTAATAAATTCCTTTTCACCTTCTACTTTGAGAAGCCTCTGAATTTAATTTGAGTAAGGGTTGCTGTACCCCACACACATACATACACATATACATACGTACTTATACACACAAGTGTATGTATGCATGTATATTCTAGAACTTATCAAATATTATATATTTGTGTATGTATATATATACCCCACTGCAAAATCATCAAATACATAGAAATATATATCCTAATGCACACTCACCAAACATATATATATATATGTATATATACATACACAGAGAAAGGAAGAAAGGAAGAAAGGAAGAAAGGAAGAAAGGAAGAAAGAAAGAAAGAAAGAAAGAAAGAAGAAGAAAGAAAGAAAGAAAGAAAGAAAGAAAGAAAGAAAGAAAGAAAGAAAGAAAGAAAGAAAGAAAGAAAGGAAGGAAGGAAAAAAGGAAGAAAGAAAGAAAGAAAGAAAGAAAGAAAGAAAGAAAGAAAGAAAGAAAGAAAGAAAGAAAGAAAGAAAGAAAGGAAGGAAGGAAGGAAGGAAGGAAGGAAGGAAGGAAGAAAGAAAGAAAGAAAGGAAGGAAGAAAGGAAGAAAGGAAGGAAGAAAGGAAGGAAGAAAGAAAGAAAGAAAGAAAAAGAAAGAAAGAAAGAAAGAAAGAAAGAAAGAAAGAAAGAAAGAAAGAAAAGAAAGAAAGAAAGAAAGAAAGTGAGAGAGATCTAAATCCTGGCATAAACTCATCAAATATATAGAAATATTTGTATGTGTGTTTATATACATATGCACTTGTGTATGTAGATAGATGATAGATAAATAGATATAAATAGATATGTGTGTCTATCTAAAATCTAGTACAAACTTATTTTTAAAATGGATAAAATAAAAATCACTTGCACAAACAAAACTCTCAATTAATAATTGAGTAGTAAATGGCAGAACCATTTATCACAGAAATGTCAATAGCGTTCTTTCTTCCCACTGCATCCATTAATTAGCTCACAGAGGTAGTGGAGATCTTCCTACTAGCATCTCTTAAATCTCAAAATCACCATCTGTCTGGAATAATGGTGATTCAGGACCAAAGTCAAAGGTATATCCAGTATAATGAAAAGGAAGAATTACTAAGAATGCATTTCATACCACAAATCCTTTTGAGGTATTTTTAAAGATAGTGACATTAACTACAAAGATGGATGGGGGTATCTTACAATTTGCACTTGGCCAAAGTAATCTGAGACTTCCAGCCCCTTGCCGTTCCAACCATCAAATGATGGCCAAGGTGGATAAGAATAGCACACATATAAATATGCATACATAAAAAGAAGGTCCAAAATGATTTAGCTTTTGACTTTCCTGTTGGGAAATAAAAGGAAGTTTCGGAGATGTTTTTCATGCATTCAACAAATATTGGACCACATGTTGTATGCAAAGAATAATGCTATTTCATGTGTACAATCAAAGGAGGAAAATGTAGTAGGTACCTGTCTTTCTAGAGCTTATTAAATAAGTTGATTTGGAGGAATAATATAGTACATGTATTCAAATATCTATTGACATGACACTTGTAGGTTATGAAAGTGTTATAAGAGAGGTACGGCCCAAATGGAGAGGCATTCAGAGGAGGGCAGGGTTCCTTTGGGCTGATCAATGGGAATGAGAGAAAACTCCATGAAAGTTGAATTTAGAGGATGTGGAGGGACTAGATAAATAAGTGTGAGGGCAGCAGACTAGGGAAAGTGCTCTATTTACTGGATGTTCAATTCAATTTTAAAGGACTTCTAATTTTTGGTGTTTTAATTGCCATTAGTCAAGAATCCCTTGCTTCTATTGAACTACATTACTGAAAAATTAAGTTCATTTATGTTGACCTTGTTGATCTAGAAAAAGAGGTCCACATCCTTCTTTTAATGACCCTTTATACATTAAATACAATCATTAAGCCAACACAGAACCTTCTCTTCTCCAGTACAAATCTAACTCCTTTAATCTTTTCTCATAACTTATATTCCAATTCTACAATTTTTGCTGTTCATGATACTGTTGGTCTTTCTTGTAACTTTTCAAGTTACCTCAACATTCTCACATAAGTCTGGAAAGTTATTGCCTTAAATATTAAACCTTATATGACATGATGTTATATAAGTGTTTTAGGATAGAGTTAATATTTTTAAAAATATAGAAACACAGTCTTTTTTCATTCATAAAGGCAGTATGAGCACTTCAATTATTTTTAACTTCCTGAAGAAAATCACTTTAAATTGAAACATAAATCAAATCTGATCTCTCTGCAAAAGCTGTAATAGAGTATTTTGTTTCTGACCAAGGAACTAACATCGAACATTTTAGGTTAATGTCCACAATCATTGTGTTTAATCATCTACAAATTATCTGGCCCAAACCTTGACCAACATAAAAATTTCCTAGATTTTTATAAATCAGTGGAGCAAGGCTGTAATTAATGCAATACATTTATTTTATTTCTCTACTAGATATCTGAAACTGGAACTGTCCAAGGTAATGAGAGGGCATCTGGGGATCAGAAGGGATAACTAAAAAATAATCAGGAGAATGGAGATGTGTGAGAATGCCCACAAAGGTTCTGCATTTGAGACTAGAAATAGAAAACCAAAGAGATCTTGGTTGAGGTATTGTTTAGCGGAGGAGCTTGAGGCTGAAAGATGAGAGGACAAAGTCTTAATGCTGAATTGCATCAGAAAAGAAATTGAGGGAAACAGCTTGTGCTGTCCACCTTAATTTGGCTTGCTCTAAATTCTAATTACTAAAGTTCTAGCTAGTAAGCACTGTGAAGAGAGCACAGAACTTGGAGACATGAGCTCAAGACCTGTCTCTGACATTTACTAATTGTATGACCCTTTCATTCATTCAATAAATATTTATTAAGCACCTACCATACATTAGGCACTGTGCTAAGTGCTGGAGACACAAAAAAAAAGAGGCAAAAGAAAGTCCCAACATCAAGGGGCTTACAATCTAATGGGGGGAGTCAACATGTAAATAAACATAAACAAAGCAAGCTTTATACAGGAAAATAAACAGGGAAGACACTGGAATTAAGTGGGGTTAAGAAAGGTTTCATATAGAACATAGGATTTTAGTTGGGATTTGGAAGAAGGTAGGGAGGTCAGCAATCTACGACAATACACTAGATTTGAGGAACAGCCAGAGGCTGGTGTCACTAGATATATACTAGATACCTCTCTGCCTCAGTTTTCTCATCTGTAAAATCGGAATAATAATACCACCACTTCAAACTTGCTATAAAGATCAAATGAGTTAACATATGTAAAGCTCTTTGTAAACCTTAAAGTGTTATATAATTACTATCTAATAATAATGATAGTAACAATAAAAACAAAAATAATATTCAGATGGAACCAGAACCATAGAGATCAGCTGGTTACACAGATAGTTTTTAATGGGGAATATATCAAATGCAGCACATTAGTTTGGATGAAATGTGCATGTTTTCAAGGAAGTATGGTTTTTAAAGATATAGGGGGAAAAAGAACCTGGATGAGTACTGAGACAAAAGAAAGCAAGAGGAAATTCCTTTAAGGGCAATAAGATATAACACGGTTGTAACAGCACTCTAAGGTGAATCACTGTAAGTCAATTTCTGATCCTGAAATTTACTAGGTGACATTGGACAGGTTACATCTGATCTCTGAGCTTCTGATGTATATTCCCCAGTATACAAATTAGGGAGGTTGTTTGTAACACCTACACCTGAGAGTATCTGTTAGCAAAATTCTTTGTAAATCATAAAGGACTACAGTTCTAATATCATCATTATTCACAGTGACTATGCCTGACAATCATTTCCCATCTAAAATATTTGTATTTTTTGTTTTTGTCCTTATGTGTATTAATTAACCTTGCCCTTGTACCTGATTTTATTTCTATTTTTAAAAGATCTATTTTCTAATTTGATTAGATCACTATTCTTCTTCTTCAAGGTTTTAGCAACCCTACCCATCTTGGGATCATCAGTAAACTTAATGAGCTTTCTTTCAATTTCATCATTCAGGTCATTGAGTCATTGATTATTTTTCTCATTTCCCTTTGTTTCTCTGTAGCAAAAAAAAAAAGGTTACCTCAATCTATCTTTCTTATTTCTTCTTGTCTAGAGACATTATTTTCCTCTTTCCACTGTACTTTCTTCTCTCCCATAGTACTTATTTTTTCACACTCTTCCTTCAGTTCTTTTGCCCAACATTACAGAATTTTAGAGCTGGAAGGGGCCTTCAAGAAAATGTAGTCCAACATGTTCATACAATATATGTATATATAATATGTACATATAATATATACACACACCAATTTCATTGTAAATATTCATAAGCACTTTGGACATATCCTATGGAACATCACTCATTGTTTCTCAATATATAATAAGTCATCAATTACTACCTTTCCAATTGTGTATCCATATAAAGATGAGATTTAAGTCAATGATATCTGACTCTTTTTTTCTCTGCAATTTCTGTCCAATACATTTCTATGGGTGCTATATGACTGTGAATCATAAAATAATATGGTCCTGAAAGAATTAAAATTATAAATAACCCAAAAAAGTTATGGGAAGATCTGTGATAGCTATAAGTAGATGGTGAAACATTATCAATAAGGACTTCTCCCTGTGAAAAAATTATTCTGAAGGATGTGCCTGTCTACATATTATACATATATAGATATTATAATAGATGATATCAAATATATACATATTATAACATGTTATATGTATTTTGTATCTATGTATATTTATATGTATGTATATTTATATATATGTATGTATGTACCCATACATATACAATGTATGTGAGTGTATGCCTAGAAAAGGAGATGAGCTGATATCATAGAGAAAAACTGAGGTAAAAAATTTGATAACTGTACTAACACATGGGTACCTCTGAAACAAAAATAGAACCAGAGACAGCATTCATTATATTGGGTAAATCTTCTATAGAGAATTTATGGAGGAAACATAACATAATACAGAATAAGTGTGGAGGGATTGCAATATGCATTAATAAATAGAGTTTCCCCACCAATAAAATCCTGGCTTCGTTAGAGAAAGTGAATATTCCTGGGATAAACTCTGATGATAAGTTAGACAATCAGGAATCTATTAGAGGTGTGGCCCAAAAACATTTAAAAACTTCAATGTAACTTCTATTTTGAGAAAAGAAGAAAAATAATGACAAGGGAAGATGAAAATACAGTGATTGATGTGATGAGAATTTTAAAGGATTGCATAGCTGTTTACACATCATGAAGGGGAGAACAGTGAATGATTCTGACACTTGACAAAAGTCAAAAGGTAGGGGTGAATAGTAAAGCAGAAGTTAAGTATACTTGGCTAACATCTGCTGCTCTTTTTGGATTTGACCTATAACACTATTAATATAAAGAACTCCTCGTGAGAAAATCTTAATCTGGACACCTTGAAGTTGTAGTGTATATATGAATGTGTGTAAATATATGTGTGTACCTATGTGTGTATTTTACATACTTTTATTTATCAAAGACACGCACATACAAAGAATTATATAATAATATAATTGGATCTATTTTAAATATTTTTGAAGAATAAACTTTGCTGAACTGCCAAGGGGCTCATGACATACAATAAAAGATTAAGAATACCTGCTTTGGAGAGTTTTCTAAAGCATTCAGAGGTTATGTGACTTGCCCAGGTCACAGAAAGTTTACATGTCACAGCCAGGACTTGAGCTATGTAATCTCTAACCTTTTTTGTCTTTTGACATCATCATCACTGTCGTCATCACCACATTCATATAGTGTTTATTATATCCCAGGTATTGTGTTAAGGGCTTTATGATTATTGTCTCATTTGATCCTAACAACTAACCCTATTGCTATCTCATTTTACAGATGAAGGAAACTGAGGCAAACAGAGATTAAGTGACTTTCCCAGAACCATACAGTTAGTGTCTGAGGCCAAATCTGAACTCAGATCTTCCTAACTCCAGGATCAAAACTCTATCCACTGCACCATCTAGTGTTCTGAAACCCAAACAAATGAATATTCTAAGGTCTAGCACTCTTCAGTCTCCACAAAGATCTCTAAATGCCCTTGAGAATCTCCACAGACACATTTTTATAAATATTATATTAGATGACATTTTCCAAGGCTATAAATCAAAATTATCATATGATAAATGATAAAATAAATCAAAATATCATATGAATGGACCCTATGGTGCCTTTCACACATGAAGAATTGCACACTTCCCATGAAGTCCTGCTCATGGAAGCAGAATTCTTTGACTTGACATGATCCATGTATGAAAGAAGAGCTATGGATCTCAAAGGAATGATATATTTTCCCATTTACCCTGGGGGGAAAATATGATAAGAAGTATGAAAGGGGTAAACCTTGAGATTTAATGGTCAAAGTTGAAATGAAAGCTGGAGCTCCTTGGAGTGGTTTATTTTCTATTTCAGTTGTGGCTGGGGATGTAAGTAAAGAAAGACTCTGGCAGAAAAAAAAAATCAGGGAACAGCATATAAGCAACTACCTACCACAAGATATGAGGGAATGTATCAGGATACCATTAACTATAAAAAAGCTTTTCTCATTACATTCTGCTCCCTTTTTGTTTCCAGACATGCCAAACATTTATTCCAAGTTTTGCTTTGTTTCTTTCCTGTTAAATTCATTTCTAACTCCTGATTTAACTTTGATATAGACTTACCCTTAAATAAGTCATCAATCATTTGTTCTGAGGTGGGGGTTTCATTATTGTAAAGAGCTGCTAGGAGAGGAACATTGATATATAGGCTAAAGTTAATTGCTGGCAAACTGGGTACCCATTAGGAGCTCAGGAAATGGAAAATAATATCTATTTGCTATTTTTTTTTATAAATCTTTCAAAGTGCATAAAGGTAAGTCTAGATTCTTGCCTTGAGTAAAAGCAAGGCAATGCTCACTCTCGTTAGGTAAAAGAATGGGCTTCTTCTTTCCCCATTATCTCATTCATCCCTAAAAGTTAATCTCTCTACAGAGATGAGGTCAAAGGTGACAATTAAGAAGTAGATCCTGCCCAATATAAGAAGAAATAAAAACATAGGCCCACATTACCAGGGTAGGAACGAGAAAAGGAAGTGATTTGCCCTGTCTTTCATTTTTAACCTCCAGGTTCTAAACCCAGACAATGCAAAATCTATATGAGACCTAATTGAAGGACTGAAAATTTTTGGATGTGTTGTGCATTAAAGAAGACTATTCATTGAATAGGTATATCTCACTCAAAGTGAGAATGCGATAAAACTTTAGCCTTAAAGGGCTAGGGTCTCACATTGCATCACATTGGGCCATCTCCAGTCATCCTGATGAATATCAAGCCACTAGACCCAGACAGCTCAGGAGAAGAAAATGCATACATTGCGTCTTCATTATCTACAACACCAATGACTTTATCAGTGAACACATGAAAATGGTTTGGCCTAATATTCCCTACACAGAGTATGTTGCTTGCTGCAAGATGGCTGTAACTGACTGACAGGATCTCCCATAGTCCATGGTACCATTAAACAGAAAAGGAGAATCCTAATTAAAACTCAGGACACACATCAAAAGCAGCACCTAACAAGAACATTATCATTGAACTTAACCCCCTGATGTTCTCATTTAATTCTTCTGCTCTTTCACTTCACACAATCTCACTCAGAGATTATTTTTCAGCTACCCCAGCAGGTGACTGGACCACTTTTCTCTTATGCATTTGAAGGATGTGTTTGATTTGGAAAATTATGTGTGAAAATACATAAGAGGCAACCGAAGTTAGGGAAGAATGTATGATACAAAATTTATAAATTAAATTATTTTCTGATGTTTTCCATAATACCCTAATACCATTACATGGGCTAACAATATCGTAAAACAGGCCTGCACAATTTGTGGCCCTTGGATTGCTTGCAGCATGCCAAAGGATTTCCTTTACATACAAAAGATGTTTTCCTCTACATTCTTCACCAGTCTCCCCAAATCCTTTGGCATGCCACAAACGGATTAAGGGCCATAAGTGGTCCGTGGGCCACAAGTTGTGAAAGCCTGCCTTAAAATAATGAAATGGGATGGATTGGGAGGAAGATAATTCACAGTGAAACAGAAGTGTCAGGATTGAACAATCTATAATGAGAAAATTAAGTTCTTAAACCACAACTAAAAACAGTTTAGAAGAAACTCTAAGAACTTTTCATTCCATAGAGTTTGCTAAGAAATTACCCATTTAAGATAAAGCAGAGTTTCCTTACAAAAAAAGAAGAATTGGTTTGAAGGTTAGGAGCAGAATAGGCTGCTCTTTTGGGCCTGACCTATAATATTATTGATATAAAGAAGAAGAATTTTGAAGAAATTCCACAGGGTTCAGAAGGCCAGAAATTGGAGTTCACACAATTAGTCTAAAAGGCTAAATGTAGTTGGGTTATTTTCACTGTCTTTCTGCAGGATTTCAACAGTTAGTGGATAGTATAAGTATTGAATAAGGTTAAGATTAGAGGATCGGACAATTGAAGATATAAAAAGGAACTTAAACCTACTCCAAGATAACTTCTAGGTGAGAAAATAGGCTCAGAGTGTGACTTACCCAAGGTCACGCAATTAATAAGTACCAGAGTCAGGATATGAACCCTGGTCAACATTCTTATCATTATACCTTTCTGCATCTGGTAAATGAACCATCAGATTTATTTTAAAAAATCAAATATTTTAGATTTGAATCAGCACTATTTTTTGGAAATGTTCTGCATACTAAATGTTAATTAAATTGTACATACAACATATGAATAAATATTTTCTTGCTCTAAAATTAGCCTTTGTAAACTACAAATTATTCCCAAGGGTACCATTAGACCAAAGGAATATGTTCATTCTTCTAAAGGAAAGAAAATTAATTATCATAAATGAATGGGGGGGGAATCAATAAACTACACTAATGTGCTTTTTTTTTTTTTTGCTGAGAGAGTGCTAGTCAGATAAATATCAATATAGTACAAATGGAGCCTTTAGAAGAAAGCTTAAAGAAAAAGCTCAGGTGTTTCCAGATAATTCGTAAGGAAAGCTCAGCTCTGCTAATGCCTTTGTTGAATTTAAAGGATCTGATTTGTAACTGAGACTAAACAACTAATGTCATCCAGTGTTACTGAACAAAGTGCAAAGACCCACTCAAATAATGGACAGCTAATCAAATCTATATCCACTAGTATAAAAATCAAGGAACAAAGAGAGCCTTTGAGATTCTGCTGGTTCAGCAAGAAAGATGACCTCTCATGGTTACAGGCATGAAAAGATGGAAATCCCTAGCATTTCTATCAATGTCTAAGTCAAGGCATCATTTTGTGGCTTGAAAAGCAAGGGGAAAACGATGTCAAAAGAGAAATGAACAGCCAGTGCCAGCACCCAGGAATAGAAAGTTATATCTGCCCGTTTCTGTAATGAAACACAAAGCATCCTACTGCGGGAATTCTACCAAAACAAAGAAATACAAATGCTTGCTTAGCCTTGAAAAAGTGCTAGGTAAAAAGAACTCGCAAGCTACAGCAGTAAAGACATCAGAAAGAATAGAAAGTCAGCAAGGTTCAGGGAAAAACAAAGAAATCCACTCCTTACATTGTGCCCCATGTCACATCCTTTCCTAATTCCTTTGAGAGCCTGCCCCAACAATATTGCCTCCATCCTGAAATGGATACTATGAGAAACTCGAGTCACACTACTCAATTTTACTTCTAGTTTACTTTCTGCTCTAATCCACCTCCATATCAGCTTCCTGACCCCAACTCAGGTATCCTTTTCCCATTCACCTCCCCCATCCCCAGCTTTCCAGCTCACCATTGTATGTGCAAGATATCCCCCATTAGAACATAAACTTTTCGACAGTAGGGCTGACTTAACTTTCTTGTTCTTATATCCAAAGGCTTAGCAAGATGCCTTACACATCATTGCACTTACTCAGTGCTTTATTGCCTTATCGAGTCTAATCGCTTCTTTTCTAGGTCTCCTTACTCTGTCTATAAAAATGTTGAGTTTGCCCTCCAGCCTAATGCAAACAAACTCAATTCTGGTTATTCCTTCAAACCATTATTCTTGATTTTTCTGACTTTATTAAGCATCTAGAGTCGTCTGCTCTCTCATCTCCATGTCTTGCACAATGATTCATTTCTGAAAATCTGATAAGGACCTTTTTTCAAATATCAAAATATCTATACGAATCCAAAAGGAAGTATGACATACAAGGGGGATACTCTAAGATCTTTCCCAAGGAATATGGAAATAAAGTAAGGATGTCCACTTTCCTCATCATTGTTTGATAAGGTTCTGAAAATGCTAGCAAAAGAAAAAAATTAAGGGCATAGGTAAAGAGGAGATAAAACTATTACTATTACTTATTATATCCCAGGGAAGCAACAAAGATACTAACTGAGAAAACAGTTTCAACCAACTTGCAATCTACAAAATAACCCTCAAAAATCAACAGCATTTTTATATAATAATAAGAAAATTCAAGAGGCAATAATAGAATGTGAAATCCCATTCCAAAAATGTATAAATTATCTGGATATCAGTAATAAAAATGTGTATAGATTTATTTGCAAAATGTTTCCTAAGGAAATAAAGAACATAAATAAATGAATGAATACACAGTTCATGTGACTTAACTATGCCAATATAATAAAAATGAAAATACTACCTATGTTCATTTAGAGTTTCAATGCTGTACAATCAAATTATCAAAGGGGTACTTTACAGAATGCAAGAAAATAATAAAATGTATGTTTTTATAAAAGACCTAGCTTCTAGAACATCAAGAGAAATACTGAAAGTAAGTATAGATAAAAGGAATAACACCTTCATAGTTCAAAATATATTGTAAAGCAGCAATCATCAAAATCATTTGGTACTAGTTTAAAAAGAAAGGTAGATGAGGCAAACAAATTAAATTAGGGATAAGGAAAACACTGGAACTCAATAACCAAGTGTTTCACAAACTAGAAAATGTAAATTACTTAAGAAAGAACTCCCAATTTGAGCAAAATGTTGGGGAAGTTAAAAATTGGTCTGGTAGAAATTAAGCTTAAACCAACATATTAAACTGTATTCTACAATACATTTAAGTGAAAATGTGATTAAATGTCATAGTTTTTTTTTAATAGAAGAGAATTAAATGATATATGGCTATGGATTGGAGATATATTCTTTTTTTCTAATATTTAATTTATTTTTAGTTTTCAACATTCACTTCCATAAGTTTTCAATTTTTCTCTCCTTCCATCCCCAAGATGACCTGCAATCTAATATGGAGTCTACATATGCATTCCTGTTAAACACATTTTCACATTAGTCATGCTGCATGGAAGAAATGTAACAAATGGGAGAAACCACAAGAAAGAAAACAAAACAAAGCAAAGCAAAAGAGAAAAGAGTCTCCTTCATTCTGCAATCCAATTCCATAATTCTTCTCTGGATGTGGATGACATTTTCCATCATGAGTCCTTTGGAAAGTTTTAGGTCCTTGCATTGTTGAGTAAAGCTAAAATCTATCAAAATCAGTCCTCACACACTGTTAGTATATATAATGTTCTACTGGTTCTGCTCACTTCACTCAGCATCAGTTGATATAAGTCTTTTCAGGTTTTCCCAAAATCCACCTGTTCATTATTTCTTCTAGCACAATAGCGTTCTATTACATTCATACGCCATAACCTGTTCAGTCATTCTCCAATTGATGGACATCCCCTTGACTTCCAGTTCTTGACCACCACAAAAAGAGCTGCTATAAATATTTTTGTACATGTGAGTCCTTTTCCTATTTGTATGATCTCCTTGGGATACAGCCCTAGAAGCAGTATTACTGGGTCAAAAGGTATGCATGTTTTTATAGCCCCTTGGCCATAGTTATAAATTATGCTCCGAAATGGTTGGATTAGTTCACAGCTCCACCAACAAAGAATTAATGCTCCAACTTTCACACATCTTCTCCAGCATTTATCATTTTCCTGTTTTGTCATGATAGCCTATCTGAAAGGTGTGATGTAGTAGCTCAGAGTTGTTTTTATTTGCCTTTTTCTAATCAATAGTGATTTAGAGCATTTTTTCATATGACTATAGATAGCTTTAATTTCTTCCTCTGAAAACTGCCTGTTCATATCCTTTGACCAATTGGGGAATGACTTGTATTCTTGTAAATTTGACTTAGTTCTCTATATATTTTAAAAATGAGGCCTTTATCAGAGACACTAGTTGTAAAAATTCTTTCCCAGTTTTCTGCTTCCCTAGGAGATAAATTCTTTACCAACCAACGGATAGAAAGAAATACAAAATATAAAATATATACCTTTGGTTTAATGAAACTACTAAATGAACAAAATGAAAGTACCTAGGACAAGAATGGAAGTATTTAAATGAGAAAAATCTTTATACTGAATTATTTTAATAAGGGTTTGGTATCTAAAATATATAAAAAATCAACATATGTGTGTGTTCATAAGCCACTTCCAAACAGATAATTGTTCAAATAATATGAACAGTTCCCAAAGAAGCACTGAAGACCATTAATAAGGCATGAAAGAATACTCCAAATCTCCAAATAATAAGAGAAATGCATATCAAAACAACCCTGGGATTACCATGCAAATGAAAACATGGCAAATCAACAAAAATGATAAGACATGACAATAGTCAACACTGGAGGGTTTTGGAAGGTAGGTACACTAATACATTGTTGGTAGAACTGTGAATTGGTGTAATTAGTTTGGAAAGCAAATAAAGTTATTAAATTGTCCATACATTTTAGCCTACAGATTCCATGAATAGACACTACATACATATATTCATGTAGGATTGGAGTTTAAGAGAGATATTAGAAATGTCTTTGTATATATAAATATATATTAACTAGAATTTTTGAAAAGTTAGATATTATAGATCTATGATAACTGCTAAAAGGAAAACAAAAGTTTACATTCTTCTTATCAATGAATGAAACACTCACAAAAATTAATCATGTACAAGTACAAAAAACCTTGTAAACAAATGCAGAAAAACAGTAATATTAAATACATCCTTTACTAACAACAACACAACTAAATTATAATCAAGAGAGGCCATTTGAAGAAAGGATTTAAATTGGTTAGTAAATTATAAAGTGTAACAAATAAACAATGACACATGAAAATAGAAATTCTGAAAATCAGAAAGATGGCTTTGAAAGTTTCAAAAAATAGACAATGAATAATAATAAGAATGTTGAGCTGGTTTTTTGAAAGGAAAATACTAACAAAATATACAGAACATTACTGAATTCTACATTTTTGAAGAAAGGAAAATGAAACTAATAGTATCAAAAATGAAAAAAGGAAAATTCATATCAGAAGAAGAAATAAATTTATTAGAAATTATATTAGACAATCATAAGCAATAAAGCCAATAGAAAGTGAAATGGATGAATATTTAGAAGAATGTAAAACACCAAGATTACTACAAAAAGAAATAAAGCATTTCTAAAGACCCAGTCTTGGGGAGGCAGGGGATAGTCATTAAGCAATAAAGAAATTTCTCAGAGGAGATAAGAGGACAAAAGGGGGAAGGTACAGAATCAGATGAATTTACAACTGAATTCTTTTACACTTTCAAATGAAAATTATTTTAATATGTAATTTTTAAGAAAAATTAAGAGAGAAGTCATCATAAAAATATTTTTGACATTATGGACCCCAATCTACAGCAAGAATATGGTGAAGAAAGGTAGTCAAGCAGTATGAAATCTCAAAATGTCCTATAAACCAGTAATCACTAAAACATTCTGGTACTGGATAAGAAATAGTGTAGTGCATCAGTGGAATGGATTACACACAACACGCAGTAGTAAATGATTATAGTAATCTAGTCTTTGATAAACCCAAGCAATTGTGTACACATGCAAAATATATATCCATGATAGTCAAGCTGTGAAAAAAAATAGATAAAAATAAAGTAAAATAAATCAAGAAAAATAAATTTCAAAGAAGTATCCTTCAATCTATATTCAGACATCATCAGTTCTTTCTCTTGGGATGGATAGCATTTTCATCATAAATTCTTCAGAGTTCTCTTGGATAATTGTACTGTTGAAAACAGCTAAGTCATTCACAACTGATCTTCTTACAATATTGCTATTACTCTGTACCCAGTACATTCCCCAATTGATGGGCATATCGTCAATTTCAAATTCTTTGCCCCGCCTCAGAAAAGAGCTGCCATAAATACTTTTGTACATATAAATCTTTTACCTTTTTGTTCTTTTATCTCTTGTGGGATAAAGACCTCGTAGTGGTACTGCTAGGTCAATGGGTATACATAAAAATATTATAAAATATTATAAAGCCTTATAGCCCTTTGGGTAAACTTCCAAATTATTCTATAGAATAGATGAATCAGTTCACAACTCCACCAACAGTGAATTAAAGTCTCATTTTTCTCATATCCCCTCCAACATTTGCTATTGACCTTTTCTGTCATATTAGCCAAAATAACAAGTATGAAATAATACCTCAGAATTGTTTTAATTTGTATTTCTCTGATCAATAGTGAGTTAGAATGTTCTTTCATGTGGCTACAGATAGTTTTATTTCATCTGAAAACTGTTCATATCTCTTGATCATTTATCAGTTTGGGAATGGCTCTTATATTGATAAATTTGACTCAGTTCTCTATATGTTTGAGAAATAAGGCCTTTATGAGTACAATCTGTTTTAAAAATTTTTTCCACAGTTACTATTGCTAATTGTATTTTCTGCATCTTACCCCCTGGTTAATTCTTTTCTCTCTCTCCTTTCAGCCAGACCCTCCTCAAAAGGCTTTTATTTCTGATTACCCCTTTCCCCAATCTGCCTTCCCTTCAATCACCTCCCCTTCTCTTATCCCCTTACTCTCCTACCTTCCTGCAGGGTAAGACAGATGTCTTCGCTCAAGTAAGAGTGTATGTTATTCCCTTTTTGAATCAATTCTGATGACAGTAAGTCTCACTCACCCTTAACTCCCCCCTCTTCCGTCCATTGTAAAAGCTTTTTCTTGCTTCTTTTATGTGAGATAATTTACCCTATTCTACCTTTCTCTTTCCATTTATCCCATTACATTCCTCTCCCTCACCCCTTAATTTTATATTTTAGATAGCCTCATAATCAATTCACATCTGTGCCCTCTGTCTATATAAACTTCTTCTAACTACCCTAATAATGAAAAAGATCTTATGAGCTACAAATATCATCTTTCCATGTAGAAATATTAACTAAGTTCCTTATGATTTCCCTTTTTTGTTTGCTTTTGATGCTTCTTTTGAGTCTTTGAAAGTCAAATTTCTGTTCAGCTCTGGTCTTTTCACCAGGAATGCTTGAAAGTGCCCTATCTCATTAAATATCCATTTTCTCCTGAAGAATTATACTCAATTTTTCTAGTTAAGTGATTTTTTATTGTTAACCCTAGCTCCTTTGCCCTCCAGAATATCATATGCTAACCTCTCCTTTAATGTAAAAACTTCTAATTCTTCTCTTATCCTGACTGTGGATCCACAATACATGAATTGTTTCTTTCTGGCTACTTACAATATTTTCTCCTTCACCTGGGAGGTCTGGAATTTCGCTATAATGTTCCTGGGAGTTTTCATTGGGGAATCTATTTCAGGAGGTGATCAGTGGATTATTACTATTTTACCCTCTGGTTATAAAGTGTTAGGGCAGTTTTCCTTGATAATTTCTTGAAAGATGATGTCTAGGTTCTTTGTGTTTTTTTGTTTTTTTTTTATGATGACTTTCAGGTATTCCAATAATTTTTAAATTATCTTTCCTGGACCTATTTTCCAGGTCAGTTGGTTTTCCAGTGAAATATTTCTAATTGTCTTCTATTTTTTTCATTCCATTGATTTTGTTTTACAATTTCTTGATTTCTCATAGAGAGTCATAAGCTTCCATTTGCTCCATTCTAATTTTTAAAGACTTATTTTTATTCAGTGGACCTCCTTTTCCATTTGTCCAATTCTGCTTTTAAAGGCATTCTTCTCCTAATTGGCATTTTAGGCCTATTTTACCATTTGGTTTACTCCATTTTTAAGGTATTATTTTCTTCAGCATCTTTTCATGTTTCCTTTACCATGCTGTTGACTCTTTTTTTCATGATTCTCTTGCATCTCATTTCTCTTCCCAATTTTTCCTCTGCCTCTCTTGATTTTCAAAGTCTCTTTTGAGCTCTTCTACAGCCTCAGATCAATTCATATTTTTCTTGGAGGTGATATAAGAGCTTGACCTTGTTATTTTCTTCTGAGTATGTGTTTTAATCTTCCTTTCCCCTATAGTAACTTTCAATAATCTGAGGTTTTTTCCATTGTTTGCTCATTTCCCCAGTCTATTAATTGACTTTTTACTCTTTGTTAAAGTAGAGCTCTATTTTGAGGACGGAGGTTGTACTATCATGCTTCAGGAGTTTTATGCAACTGTTTTCAGAGATACTTCCAGGGATCTGTATTTTTTCAGTTTTTCCAGGGTAGTATGATCTAAGGAGAGGTGTTTACTACTCTTGTGGTCTGTGTACTGGTTTGTGAGTTACCACAAACATCCTTTTCTGCCCTGGAACTGTGATGAGGGTCCCCCTCCACTGCTCCCACAAGCTCTGCTAGTGCTCCTTCTTGCCCTGGGGCAAGGACTGTGAACCCAGGACTGTGAACTGAATCTGAGTATGAGCAAAGCAACAGAGTCCTGACTTAGTACTAGCAAAGAGACCCCTGTAATCTCCTTCTGACCAGTTGTTCGACCCCCTTACCATCTGTGGACTGAGAGCTCTGGAAGCTGCTGCTGCCTATTCAACTCCTTGGGCCTCTTCCTGGTTTTCTGTGGCCAGGGCTGAGCTGGTGGGGCCTGTACTATAATGCGCTCCAGTCTCACGCAGGTGAGACAGACCTTTCCTGATGACCTTCTAAGTTGTCTTTGGTGTCTGTGGCCTGAGAGGTCTGAGGTCTGGAAATCACCATTTCTATCAGCGATTCAGTCGCCCAGAGACCTGCTCTTTTTTCTGTGGCCAAGACTATGCTGATGTGACCTGCTCTGGACTGCACTTCTCTCTCACCTGATGCAACAAACCTTTCTTGCTGACTTTCCAAGACTTTTCTTGGGCTAGAAATTTGTTTAACTCTGTCTTTTGTGAGTTCTACTGCTCTAGAATTTGTTAAGTGTTTTTTTTAAAGGTATCTGGAGAGGTTTGGGGGAGATCGCAGGTGAGTCCCTGCCTTTATTACACCATCTTAGCTCCACCTCTTGTGCCAAACTTATAAAAATAAAAACTACACAAGATATTAATGGACAGCTTTCAGAAGAAGAAATCAAAGGTCATATGGTCAAAATGCTTGAAATCACTCTTGACCAAAGAAATGCAAATTCAAAAAACTCAGAACTACCACTTTACACCTATCAAGTTGACTAATATGACAGAAAAAGAAAATTACAAATGTTGGAAGAGCTATGGAAAAATTGAGAGAGTAATGCACTTATAATGGAGCTGTGAAATGATCCAGCCATTCTGGTATATAATTTGGAACTATGCCCAAAGAGTTATAAATCTATGCATATCCTTTGATCCAGCAATACCACTACTAGGTTTATATCCTAAAGAGAGTAAAGAAAAGGTAAAAGGACCTGTATGTACAAAAATATTTATACTATCTCTTTTTGTGGTGGCAAAGATTTGGAAACTGAGAGAATGCCCATCAATTAGAAAATGGCTGAAGAGGCTGCGTTATATAGTTGGGATGGATTACTTTTGCACCATGAGAAATGATGAGCAGGGTGGTTTCAGAAAAATCTGGAAACACATGTGAATTGATGCAAAATGAAAGGAGCAGAACCAGGAAGACATCATACGCAATAATAACAATATTGTACAATGATCAACTGTGAATGACTTAGCTGTTCTCAGCAACACAATGATCTGTTGCTGTTGCATTCATCCTTTGTTGCCAAAGAAGACCATGCCATCAGAGAAATAATGACATGATTTGCACTTGACTTTGTTTTGAGTGAGGGAGGGCTGTGCAAGGTCACCAGCCTCACTTCTCCTCCAGAGTCATCTGAATCCAGTGACCAGATATTCATCAGGATGACTACAGATGGCCCAGGATGCACTGGAAGACCTTGGCCCCTTGAGGCCAAGGTCTATTCAGGTACTCACTTAGGGTGAGGTAATGCCCATTCGTTGACTAGACCTGTTTAAGAAGTAGCCAGGGCATGGCCCCTTCAATGAGGCAAAGAAAAATAACTACATCAGGCTGGAAGGGAAACAGCAACAGTTACTACTGATAATCACTTGTAAGCCAGGAGAGTCCAGAAGAGAGCCCCTAGGCAGGGGCCTAGTGTTGTCCAATGTATGAGCTGCAGAGTACAGTAGGTTTAAGGTTTACAATTCTGAAACACTTATGATGAAAAATGCTAAATACCACTAGAGAAAGAATTGATGGAGTCTGAATGCAGATTTAAGCATACTTTTTTTAACTTTATTTTTCTTGGGGTTTTTTGGTGTGTTTTCTTTTGCAATATGGTTAATACAAAAATACGTTCTGCAGACTTCATATATAAAATTGACACCAAATTGCTAGCCTCTTCAAGGAAAGAAAAGGGAAAAGAGGAAAAGAATTTGCAAGTCATTTTTTAAAAAAGTAAATTAAAAAAATTTTACATATAAAATAGAATTTTAAAAACAATACTTACTACATTTAAACCAATATCTCTAATGAATATCAAAGTAAAAATATTTAATGAAATATTATCAAGGAAATTATAATGAAATATTCAAAAAAAAACCCTATACACCATGATAAATTTGGACTTTCATGAGGAATTCAAGAATAGATCAATGATAGTGAAAGATTTAATATAACCGACCATATTGAAAACAAAAAGCAATTGGAAACCACTTGAATATACAACAAATAAAGAAAATTATTTTTAAAATAAAATTCAACAAGTATTCCTGAGAAAATTTTCAGAAAAACATAGAAAAATTCATGTTTCCTGATTGTGGTGAGTACTATCTACCTTAAGCTAGGAGCTACCATCATCTATAGTATACTAAAGGTGATTTCCAATAATATCTGGGGTAAAACAAGTACGCATATTTTAACTACTATTAGTTGATATAATTGCATAAATTCTACCTATTGCACTAAAACACTGGAAAGAAATTAATGGAATTAACATCAGCAAAGAAAACACAAAAATTCTATTTTCTGAAGATATGAGTTTATTTAGGGGCCACAGAGATTCACCTTAAAGACCAAATGAAACGATACCTTCAATAAAGTAGTATAACATAAAATAAACTCACAAAATCATCAGCCATTCCTCACACTATCTAAGAAAACCCAGTGGAAAGAGAAAATGAAATTTCATTTTTAGAAATGGTATGTATAAATTGTCAGGGCATCTACCCATCAGTAAATATACAGGAATTATATGAAAGCAATTTTGAAACAGAGACAGAAATAAAATCAGAAATTAGGGAAAACTCAAATAACTGGAAAGAACCTAATATTCATAGTTGGACTATTCCAATGAAATATAAATAACCTTACTTAAAATGATTTCCATATTCAGTACTATATCAATCAAAACTTCTAGAAGGTTCCTTTATAGAATAAGAGAAAAAACTAATTAAGCAAACAGAAGGTAAATAATCTCAAGGGTAATAAGGACCCCCAAAAATAGATGGAAGGGAAGGATATAGACCTAGCAGTACCATATTTCAAACTATGCTACCAAACAGTACTCTTTAAAACTACTTGGTAATGCTTTAAAAATTGTTAATCTGATCAGTCGAACAGATTAGGTACAAAAGACAGAGAAGCACACTACCACAGCTTCTAATAAATTCAGGGACACCAACAACTCACATTGAATGAGAAGTTCTGGAAAAAAACTGGAAAGCAAACTGACAGAAATTTTATTTAAACTAAAATTTCACATGATATACCATAGTAATCTCCAAATGGAAACATGATATGGAAGTGAAAAGCAATTATCACTTAAACAAATGGAAGAGCATGGAAGGTGATATTTTTGACAATTATGAATAGAGGAAGATTTCTTGACCAAGCAATGGATAGAAAGGAGCAGCAACTTTGATAATGTTGATAATTCATCATCATCATCATCATCCCTACCCGTACTCACCAGAAATAAGGATTGAATGTATAATTCAATATTTCAAACATCATTTCTATCTAGCGTAATATGTGTTTACACATTAATAATCAATCATAATAATTTTAAACACAAAAAATTTTAATCTAAAATCTTGAAACATTAAACTATTACTAAAGGGTACAGTTCTACAATAGATTTTAACTTTATTCACAGTAATTAAGATGATTTAATGAGTATAATCCCAATCTTTTACTTCAAAATTGAATTGCTAAAAAATTTCTGCATCCAATGTTTGGTAATTCATTTGTGGAAATGGAACTATTCCATTTAAATCATGATGGGGCCTCGGATCATACTTAATTCTTTGTTCTGGCTCAAACTATGAGTTCAAAGGTATTGTTTTTAATTCCAAGCCTCTCCTTCAAAATTTTGCTTTGTATTTCTTATACTTCAATGCATTAAGTCCAAATGTTTTATTATTTTAATATTCCTTCTATTTAATAATACTCATATGACCAAGTGAAGAAAACTTATATGTCTTATCATACTAGCCTATATCTTTCTCAACAAATCATCCAGACTACCCAAGTATTTTTAGAATCTGGGAGATATACACTATTATTAAATATATGTTAGCAATCTTTAATAAAAGGTAATAGGAATATCATAACATACTTATTAATGACCAATGATTTGGAGAGATCCAGAGTTTCCCCTTTTTCCTATAAATCAAATTCAAAGTTCAGTCTCTTGACGCATAGTACTGATCATGATATATAATTAATTCTTCTCATTTTTGGTCAGACTCCATCCAATATACTTTCAAGTTTGAGTAGGTATAAATTCTTTGAATAAATTGCCCAAGGCTGAGTAACTTAGATGTAAATGACATAATCAAAGTTCATTAGAATAGGTCCAGGCCCTCAATGTAATATTTATTCTCTCCTTAATTGTTAACTAGTCAAAGTTCATGGTCATCCTCAGTAATACCTCTTTTCCAAGAGCATATAAACCTTTAGCCTGCTGCCATGATTATCTTTGGTATTCAAGAGTGCCACTGACCTTTTATTAAAATGATAGCATTATTGATAAAATGATCAATTGCTCAGAAATTATATTTCTCAAACTTTTTAGACAGAACTTATCCAAAGACCTTGAGTTTGAATATCAATTCCTTTATCCTCCCAAATCCTGAAAAACTTTATCATCTCCAGTTTTTTTTTTGTTTTGATATAACAATAGAACAGTAACGAGAAAGAATAGAATGATGCCAGAATGGGCACATGATGGAATTGGCATGTACTTTATCCATTCCCACCTTTTTATATGCAATCCAGTCGAAAACCCGGTCAATGTCGGTGGCCTGGATGACTTCTTGGGATACTGGATGTGAACTGGCCAGCCCATCCAGTAGCATCACCTCATGGAGCACATCAGTCAGAAATCTCTGTTTTTCCTGCAAATACAGTGAAAAGGGTAAGATCATGGGAGACACAGAATTATATGCATTATGTTCACAACACAAAAATAATAGGCATCACTCAGAAATGATAAGGGGCACCAGTTTCTGATGGTGAATATCAACTTTTGCCAAGATCCCAAGAAAGGAAATCAGTGTATAAGAGGAAGAAAAATTGGAGTGCAAGAGTTGGTTCTGAATAAACATATAGTAAAAGCCAGCTGAAATGATAATTCAGTTAAGAACAAAGGTAAATAAAATGCCTGATTTGCATCAGTGCCCTGCAATGTGAGGACTGAAATGTCAGTCTTAAAGTTTACGGTAAGTCTGCTGTCATCACTCTGGCCTAATTTAAGCAGCTTCAATGCTGTATATGCCACACAAAAATGCACAAATATGCATATTTACTAGAAGAATCTCACAGGATCAAAACTAGTAATAAGTATGAAAATATGGTAAATTAAAAAGTGATATCTCTACCCATGCATATGTATAGAAAATGACTTGCACTTGACTTTGTTTTTTTGAGTGAGGGAGGGCTGTGCAGGTCACCAACCTCACTTCTCTTCCAGAGCCATCTAAATCCAGTGACCAGGTATTCATCAGGATGACAGGAGATGACCCAGGATGAGGCAATGGGGGTTAAGTGACTTGCCCAAGGTCACACAGCTAATGAGTGTCAGGTGTCTGAGGTGAGATTTGAACTCAGGTCCTCCTGACTGCTGCACTTGTGCTCTATCCACTGCACCACCTAGTTGTCCTATGTATAGAAAATAATAAGTACTTAGTAACATGATTTACTCTGTGTTGTGAAGACGTCAAAACAGATGGAAATTTTTAATGGTTTCTATTTCATATACTGTTTTAAAATATTTTCATTTGCTCTGTATGTTTAAAAATGTGTTGTGACATTTGATATATTCTTGGCAGCGTTTGGCACACAGTAAGCATTTAAAAGTATTTTCATTCATTCATTTATGTTCTACATACATTTTAAAATTTTTGTTTTATGTTCAAAAAGAAAAGGTGACTCTTTAATGAAATTTTCCTTAGGAGCAGACTCAGTTTTAGCAGCAATGCTCCTACCAGCTGTCCTGGTCAATTGTATCAAGATCTTCACTAAGAGAAAAGAGGACATAAGAAACCATTTAAACAAAAAATGGAAATAAGGATGACAAGAAAAAGTTCATTTTCTTCACATTTTCAGTCTGCTTTTAATTGGACAGAAAAAATAATCACAGTTCAAGTGATATACATCCCTGTGAATTTTCATTTTGAAAAGAATGGGTGGGACAAAGGGAGTCTTCTGCTCTCTTGGTTGGGTGAAATTGTCCCTAATTAATATGATGAATACTACAGACATAAAGGTAGAGTCCAAGTTACTCAGTCATGCCTAACTCACTGGAGTAAAGCCTCAAGGCTTTGAGTCAATAGGATAAGGGCAGCAAGGATGCTGACTCAGGAGTAAATTTTGTTGGCAAGCTTAGTGAGAGGAGGCAGAGAACTGGCCATCACTCTTATTCCTCTATTGGCTGCTGATCCTGGGCTAGTACCCAGAATGATTTGGACAGTCCATCTTGCAAGGCAGGATCCTGCTCACTGTGTCCTGTAGAGAGACAGGACTCCAATGACATGGGAGAAGGCAGGTGCCTGGGAGGAAAAGGGCTGAGCATGATGCCATTAAAGGAGCATGAGGCACAGAACTGTGTCCAACAGACTGGCACCCTGGGGCCAAGCCACAATGGTTCATGCTAGTTTTGTGCCTAGTAATTGAGAAGTAAAGTGACAAAAGAAAAGCAAAGTTAAGCAGCACATAGAGTAAATAAAGACACCTTCAAAGTGACTGGATTTTTGTTATTCTAAACGGTGTTCAAAATGATATTCTATTAGATTTGTGGTTATCAGGTAAATAGGGGACAAGCATAGAACCACTGTTTCACTGGTATAATGAATTTTTGGCTGAGGAAACCCCCTCCCGCAATGCAGGACAATAGTTTCTCTGCAACTTATAGGCATAGAGAGTTACCTAGATACTGAAATACAGAGGAATGATTAACTAGAAGTAGGGCTTGAACCCAGGTCTTCATGGCTGCAAAGCCATGTCCCCCCTCTCTCTCTCTATGTCTGTGTGTGTGTGTGTCTCAATCTCTGTTTCTCTGTGTCTCTCTGTTAGCAGTCTATCTTACACACACACACACGCGCGCACACACACACACTCGCACACACACACACACACAACCACGCGCGCACAAGCACACACAACACATGACAGATTGCTAACCTGTGCTCCCCTAGAGGAATCAATTATTAATGACTAAACTCAGCTACTGACCAGCACCATGGGAGTTACTCAGCATTTCAGAGGTCAAGCTAGAGCGATTCAAAATACTTTAACACTTACCCTGTGTAATAATAACAAGACTTCTTCAAACACAATTCTATCATTGTATTTGAGGGAGGGGAGCCCAACATTCACTAAAGCCCTTCCCCTACCTTGATTTTTTATCTTTCTGTGGAGGTAAGTCTGCCCTCCTGAAGGCTATGACAGAGAGGACATAAGCTCTAACAAATTGGAAAGATTTTGCCCATGAGCCTGGAAACAGGCTACATTCTTGTCGTCCAAGGACCAGCTAAGGGCATCAGCTAAGCTCATCATCATGCTAAACTCATCAGCCACTTGACTGCAGAGTAATGAATTTTTCGGACACAGTAACTCTCAAATCTACTAACTAGTCAAGGGGTTGTGATCTACACTAGTGGCAAGGAGACGCTCATGCTGAATAAATCACAGATTCTTAAAGTATTGAAGTCAGAATAGCAAAAAAGGACCAAGTACCCAATATTTTCAAAAACAAAAGCCAGCCTCATCATTGCTCTATTTAAGTTGCTCCCAAAAAGATGAAGCAGATCAAATCTCATTTCTTTAATGGTGGTTATCAACTTTTGACCTGAATTTAGAGACAAAAGCTAAACACTTTAAAATTCAAAAACAAAAAAGGAATTGTGATTTTTCAGAATGTATATAAAGCACATTAATGCTACTTTCAACTGAGTAAGAAGAGAATATTAAATGTCTCGCTATGCTTCATCTTGTTCTATGATCATTTTTTCTGCATGAGAAATTCATCAGGATTTGTCAAATTAAGTGACATAAGTGATATTTTATAGGTACATTCACAATGTATTTTGGAATTCCAGTGATCAAACTAAAATATAAATTATAAGATGAACTTAAAATTATTTGTCTTAAAATACTTTAATAGTTAGCAAAAATAAAACACTAACATATATACCACAAATCACTTCTATCTATATTCATTTATTGATATAAATGTCTTAAAACATTAATTTAAGAGTATCAGCTCCCTTGATATATTTTTAAATTATATCAGTTGAATTTTAGGTATAGAATATTTATGCCTCAAAACATTATGTCCATAAGAGACTTGTAATGCTGAGTATTCCCTAAGCAAACCAGTCTTTGCCAGAAAAATTCAGTGAATTGCAAAATATTTAGGATGTTTAAGCCATTAGAGAAAAGATACAGCTTACCCACTGTTCTCTCCATTTGGAGAGAAAGATAATTGGGTAATTGGGAAAACAAGTTTATGCTCATAAAGAGTTTAAGAGGGTAAAGGCCTAGAAGAAAAATATTCACAAAGGTTCAGAAGAGAAGATTCCTTAAACTAAAGAGGAAAAAGAAAAATTCTAGCCAGAGGCAAATGCAGTTTAATAGAACCAAAGGGAGCTCCAGAGATACACTATACTAATATTTAATAAACACTATCTCTGTTAAATGGGAAATAATCTTCCAAAATCCACCAATGTCTAAATAGGGACCTCACCTACAGCGGCAACACATAAATAAAATTCCTATTGCATACATTGCAAAGCTCACAAAAGAAGATAAAAAAGAAAACTTAGGGAGAACACAGACTAAGAACATCTCAGAATTAGGAGAGATTCCAGGGACCTCCCAATCTACCTCCTGCTAAATAAGAATCTCATCTAAAATCCACCCCCACACCCCAAGCCTATGGTCCTTCAGATTTCATTTGAAGACTCTGGGAGTAGAGAGAGGAGAAGAAAGGGTGGATCTACCAGTTCTTGAAGCAACCTGTTCTACTTTGCAGCAGCTTTAATTGTTAGTGGGAGGTTTTCATTTAAATAAATCTGCCTTCTACAACTATTACTCATCAGTACATCAATCAAGAATTTCTTTAGCACTTAACATGTGCCAGTATCTGAGATTATAAAAAAGTGAAAAAGTCCTTAGAGCAGGTAGGTAGATGATAGGTGGATAGATATGCTAGATTATTTGGAAAGAGAAGAGAAAGAAATAAGTATTTATATAGTACCTACTATGTAGCCGTAAGGCTAGATTTAAACTCAGGTTTTCCTGACTCCACATTAGTAGCTGTGGAACTCTGGGCAAGTCACTTAATCTCTGTCAACCTCAGTTTCCTCAACTGCAAAATGCGGATAATAACAGCACCTACTTCTCGGCGTTGGTGTGAGGATTAAGTGAGATCATATTTGTAAAGCTCTTGAACAGATTCAGGAAAGATTAACCTAGAGAGCAGCACTGGAGGTGAGCTTTGAAGGAAATTTAATTCTAAGGGGGGGGGGGAGTAAATTTTCAACAAGAGGGGCAGCCAGTTGTATAGAAATGATCAACTGAGGAGTCAAAACAGAGCCTTAGGTATTTAAGAGCTGCTTATACACATGTATTGATATGCATGCATTACCATCCATCAAAGGAGACAAAGGAGTGGTCAGTAACATAAGCAGAGACTCAGAAAAGAACAGTTTCATAAAAGTCCATGGAGAAGAGAATACATAGGAGAAAAGAGTAATCAATAGTGTCAAATGATATGAAGAAATTGATAAGGATAAGGATGGAGAAAATGGATTTGGTGCTGAAGAGATTATTGGGAATTTTGGAGAGACCACTTTTGGTAAAGTCGTGAAACAGAAAACCAGATGAGAAATGAGTGGGAAGTGAGGAAATTGAGGTAATAAGAGTAGATGGCATTTTTTCCCCAGATTTTTAGCATGAAAGGGAGAAACCCTGTTGGATTTTAGCCAGAGGAAATAGTAGGGTCCAAAATTTCTTAAAGAATGGGAGAGATCTAGGCATACTTGTAGACAGCAGGGAAGTCACTAAGTGAAAGTATAATTGTAGGAAGCCAGTAGATAAAGAGAGATTGAAGTTTAGAGAGAAGAAATGATTAGAAGGCAAACTCTCAGAAGAGACAGGAGAGAAAAGGGATCAAAGGCAAGTTAGAGGAATTAGTGTTAGCAAAAGGCTATCTCTTCTGAGATTAAAACAGAGAGGAAAAAATGTGGAATGATGTTAAAGCAATTTGAGGTATAGGAAATAAGGTTAGATACATAAAGTGGGGCCAGAGTTTGGACAATATCATGAGTAATATGAACTGGAATGGCATGACAAAACAAGCACTTTAGGGAAATTAATGTAGCAACACTGTGCAGGATGATATGGAGAATCAAAGATTGACAGTAAGGACATGCTATTAGAGCAAACAGAGTGTGATGAGTATTTGTGTAAAGGAGGGTGTTGGCAATAAGAAGAGTGAGAAAATCTGACTGTAGGAGTGCATCTGGGGAAGTAGTCAATAGGTATTAGAGAATTTTAGCCACTTGGTAGTTGAAGGGAAATAAGAATTAAAGATTATTGCAAGGTTTTTAGCCTGATATGCTACTAAGCAGTGTACTTATAGAAATGGAGAAGCAGAAAAGGAGAGTTGCTTTTGGGGACACTTTTAGGAATTAGAGGTAATGGCAGAGCATCTAAGAAGAAATGAGCTACAACCAGTTAGAAGACAGGTAATTAATAATGTGGGTGATAGAAATATTCAGTATTTCAATAATGGTTTGCTGGGGGAAAAATACAAATCAGAACCTAAGAAACAAATCATAGAATTATAGAATATTAGATTGGGAAAGAAACTCAGAAATTCATAGGCTGATATAGAGCTAGAAGAGACCTGAGAAATTATTAAGTCTAATCCCCTCATTTTACAGGTGGGGAAACTGAGGCACAAAGTGCTTAAGTAAGTAACATGTTAGGGTCAGACAGCAAGTCAGTGTCTGAGGTTATCTAGGAAAACCTGTTCCTAAATGAAAATTCCTTCTACAATACCCCCTAACAAGTTTTAGAGAGAAAACACCCTGCCTCCTAAGGCAGCTCATTTTCACCTTTGAATAGCTTTAATTGTGGAAAAGTCATTATATTGAACCAAAAATGCCCCTCTACAACATCCATCAATTGTCCCTAGTTCTACCCTTTGAGGCCAAGTAGGACAAGTCAAATGTCTCACATGCTAACTCACACAAAAGATGAAGGCAGATTTCTCCTTCCCCTCTTCAGTATCACAGATTTTCACTGCAAATTGTCCTAGATGTTTGCACATAAAGGAGTATGTGAAGAGGACTGAACATCTTCCCTTAGTTCTCCAGCACAGATGGAAGACCCTCTTTGGAGTATCCACTGGATCACATGGACAAGTAGCATACAGACCAGGAAGGTAGAGAGAATGTTGTATATCATGCCAACAAAATGGCAGAATGACAACAAAATGGCAGCACAGTAGAATAAGTAGATAGAATGCTGGCCTTGGAGACAGGAAAATGGTTCTAACTCCTTCCTCTAGCATGCGATAGTAAGTGACTGTGGGCCAGTCATTTAACTTTTCTGAAGTTCAATGTGCTTATCTGTACAACAGAGTAATAATACCCATACAACCAATCTCAAAGAGGTAGAAGACAGACTATCTTGGTGTAGTGCATAGACAGCAGGCTTCAAAGACAGAAGACCTTGATTTTCAAGTCCTGTCTCTGACATATACAGGCTAAATGATCCTGAGCAAGTCGCTTAAGCTCTCAGTGACCCACGCAACTTTCTAAGAAGGTGCCAACCTGCACTGGTATTATTTTCCTCATTTTAGAGTTCTCTTTGCCAGTGAAATCGCAAGTTCTGTCCCTAGCCCTATGTAATCTACCTTCAAGATTGTTGTGAAGACAAGAATGAGATAGTGCATTTAAAGAGTTTTGCAAACTAGTAAATACTATATAAATACGAGTTAAGAAGTATTTTTAATGAGTATTTAATCTAATAAATCAGTCGATGAGCATAGGTTAAGCACCTTCTATGCGGCAAGCATTGTAGAAAAATTGCATTCCTGTGTCACAAAAACAAAAGGAAAGGGAAATGTTTTGAGAAGGTTGAGTGAAAGTATTTTTGAAGATAAATAACAAAAATTAATATTGTAAATACATCATTTGGGGGCTGGGGAAGAGAAGCAACCAGGTTCTACAGAGAGTCTGCTGGGGGAACTTCTTTCCCCACCCCAAATCCAGCCTGTTCACAAACACTCTGATCCCAATAGACTTCTAAGGGCCCAACAGAAGTAGACCATGTGGATCCATGACCTCTCCTCCCTCAGCCTCCACTGTCCAATTCTCACCAAATGCTAGATGCCCCCTTTTTGGCAGGATACTGACCCCTCTCCATTCCAGTCTCCAACAGAAATAACCTGTTCCATTTTATTGCTTCAGTTCACCACTTCTTTTCAAACAGTTGGTATGAGATATGATCCATCACACTACTTGGATGAACAAGAAATCACAAAATGCAATGGTTTCAGCAAGAAGACAGATCATAGAGTTAATGTGGTGGTAAATTGTACATAAGACTGAGCACTGTTTCTTAAGCTGCACCTGGCCTGAGTATCTGACCTGTCCCTGTGTCATCTGGGCCCCTGCTGAATTGTTTCCATCTGACCTAAGGCTTTGTCCTGTGTCCTGTTACTGTCCCCAAAGACCACACACATATACTCTGCAGCTGAAATCACCTGTAAGTGCTGTGTCCAGCACTGCGCCCAATTAGAATGTGAGTTCCTTGAGAGCAGGGACTATCTTGCGTGTCTATTTGTATTCTCAGTGTTTAGCACAGTGTTTTGCACAGAGTAAATAATAATTGCCTTTTCATTCCATTCAAAAAAGAGAATTTTACCACGGTATCTTAGTATTAGAACTAAAAGGGATATCAGAGGTCACCGAACCTAACCTCCTGATTTTGTAAATGAAGTTAGCTCAGTAGTTTGTGCAAACAAGCAATATTATAATCAGTCTTCAAATATTTGCTTTACTAGGTGCAATGCATTTGTATGTGTATATGGGGGGAGGTTAGGAAATTATAGAGCAATACATCCTTCACTAGTTTATGATCGAGAAAGAGAAGTTTATGACCTAACATCCTTATTGTGTCATAGACCCCTTCGAAGAATGGTGAAATCTCCTGCACATTTGTATATTGTTTTTAAATGCATTTAGGGTTAGAAAATAAATTAGATTTAAAAGGAAATTAATATCTAGTTAACAAAACATTTTTAAAATAAATTTAAGAGGCCCTGGTGTATTTGAGGGGGCAGGCAGATAGAGACAGAGACATACACACACAGAGATGCACACATACACACACACAAATCAACATATATATGTATATATATATGAATATGTAAACATTAGCTGAAAAATAAATGATCAGGTCTCAAATAAATGGTATGGTACTTATTACTTCCTCTTGTAGATACTGTAGCCAGATAAATGGTTATTCCATTCCCCCTCCCCTTTAAATTAATTTTGAATCAATTGTTTAAAATCATTAAGCCCTCTCACTTTCCTGAATTGCCATGGCCAAAAATAGCTACAACCTGAGGGTCACTTTTTATAGGCTAGTCTTCACAAGCTGGCTAGGGAGACACATACCCACAAGGTCCATTTCTAGTCCCACACTAGGTGATTTACTAGGATGGTTCAAGCCCTAGGAAAGGATTTGGGATCTTTGTAAAAGCTTTCTACAATCCATTGTCACCTCCACATCTCCAACAAGGCCTAAAAATAAGTTCAAGTGATATTCTGTTGTTACTTTAATGTCATGTGAGTATATGGTGGTTTGCCCATTACTTTGCCCTTAAACATCATGTGTGTACAGACACTCAGGAAAAAATACAGTTTGTTGGGGGGGGGGGGTTTGTTTGTTTGTTTTGCTTTGCATTGAACAATGTATTAAATAGTCAACTGTAAAATCCCAACTGAAATTTAGGTCAAAGTCTGACAGTAATCACATTTATCATTCCAGAGTTCTATATAAGCCATAGAAAAGGGAGCATTCATACTACGTATTGCATATCATGATTCCTCTTTAGTATCAACAACATATGTTATCTACTGCTAAGCCAAAATTCTGTTAAGAATGCTCGAACCAGTCTATTTGTTTTAGAACAGTTAATTTGATTTCTATAGGAACATCTTGGGTGATTTTCAGTCAGCTCACTGATTACCCAAAATAACCCTCAACACACATTCTCATAAGCTGGTGTACTTTAAACATCAGAAAAACACTGGGGAAAACTGGGTTAGATGACATCATTGACTGAAACAGCGCTGTTCACCATCTTCCTGTTCTCATCTCATTGATAGTATCCAAGTGAATTATGGCATGTCTCATATGATCTAGGGCGCGACATATTCAGGTGAAAATGCTGAGATATAATTGCTCAGCTTACTGTGCTACCTGGGCTCACAGCATTTCTGCTTCCTTATTGAAGGTCATAATCCTGAAGGCACATCATCATTGATCTGGCAAAGCAGTATCATCAATTAGTCATTCTACTTTTCATTAGCTGTTGCAATCCCTGGTCTTATGGAAGAACCATAAAAATGCTTCAGTTAACATCAACCACAGTTAGTAATGACCAAAAACAGGCTGTCTAATTATTTAACTTGTTCTTGACCAGGCAGTCCCAGTAATGCTAGGAACCATCACCATATACCATATTGTCTTATCTCGTGTCATTTAATTTTCTTTCCTCCCAAAGCATTCCTACACATATTTCCTCCTACTTTCTTCCAACTCTCAATCTGTTTATATTGTTTTTGAAGTCTCAAATCCTTTTCCAATTCCCTTAAGTTATTTTTAATGTAGATACAAATTAAGCTATAATGATCTTCAATAACCTTTCGTTATTTCTTAATCATTAGATAATACATAGGAACACAGATTTAGAAATGGATGGGTCCTTGGAATGCATAGGATCTTATGGTCATGGGGGTCATCTGGTCCAACCCAATCATTATATTGATAAAGAAAGTAAGATCCACAGGGAATCATTCAAATTTGCTTAGGGATTAAGTGGCACAGTAAAGGTTCAAACATAGATTCTCTAAATCTAGACATGGCATTTCCCCTATGTTTGCTCTTTAATTTGATTATAAGTCTTCAATTCTCTCATTTAAAATTCCTCAGACTTCCTTATGAAAGAAGCCTTTTACCTCTTTATCTCTTCATCCTAAGTACATTTCTCATTAAGCTTCTGCCCCTAGTAGCTTTAAATCTCCACAATGCAACTAATCCTTCCTCCTAATGTGTCCAATAGTCTGTAAGATCCTCAAAGTGTTAAGATTCCTATACTTCATTTTGAGCCACCATTACTCCACTTAGCCCTTTTCATCCTGAATTCTTCATCACTTATTGATAAGACATTTAACCAAAATCAAATGTCCCCATAAAGAACAAATTCTTCATGTACTTGCACAGAAGTTTCAAACTTAACTGTCGCATAGAGAGCACCAAGATATATTTCAGAAAGAAACAACAAACTGATTAAGAAACACTTTATAGAATGTAAACTTTAGAAGGCATTTCAGAAGTCATTGAAACCAAGATGGGGCTGAAACTTGAAACTCATTAATTTGTCTATATATGGTACCTGGTACTCTGGAAGCCCAGGAAAGAAAGTAAAATATCAAGAGTCCTTTGTTTGACAACTGGTTCTGCCACTGTCTTACCATCAGTAAGTAATCTGACTCTCTTCAATTTCTACAGAATGATTGACTGAAAGAAAAAAAATCAAGTCTTGCTTTTATGTTTGTTCACTTTAATGGGAAAGAAACAGTAGATGCCACAGCAGATAGAGCACCGGATCTGGAGCCAGGAAGACCTGACTTCAATTCCAGCCTCAGACACTCACTAACTGTGTTACGCTGTCTCTTAAATTCTGTTTGCCACAGCTTCCCATCTGTAAAATGGAAATAATAATGGCACCAATTTCCCAGGGTTGTTGTAAGGATTAAATTATTGGGGGGGGGGGGGAAGGTCTTAGAACAGTGCCTGGCACAGTAGGTATCATATGAATATTAATTATCATTACTATTCTCATCTTAAGAGCATCAGTGGGGAATAGTATATGGAAGGCTAACCTTAGAAATTGAAGATCCAGGTTCAAATCCTGTCTTTGATACATAGTGACAGTGTGTCTCTGAGTAACTCAAATTTTCAGCACCCCAGGTAACTCCCTAGGACTACAGGTTTCTGTAAATATACTCATCTAGTGGAGGGAATTTCTTCAGTCAGTCAACAAGCATTTATTTTTGTGTGCCAGGGACTATGCTAAGAAAATTAAAAACTAGTCCTTACCCTCAAGGAACTTACGTTCTAGTGGGAGAAACCAAGTGCAAATAAATAGGTGGAATAATTTATTCTATATAACAAAAGTTAATTAGATCAGAGGTCAATTTATTAGATAAAATCTAGCTGATCAAAATGTTAGTCTTTTTTTGAACAACAAATCAAAGACAGGACAAAGAAACTGGGGTCATTCATTTCGCTTTTAGAGGTACAGTATCACCTGCCATGACATGACAAATTCCACCAGGAAAGAGTAGAAAGTTGTTATATTTTTAAAAAATATAGTTCATCCCTATTTGAGAAAGAGTATAATACAATAGAGAAAGAATTTGAGTTAGAGGACTGTTAAATCTTTCTCTGTCATTTATTACAAGTAGTCCTTGGACAAGACATTTTATGGATCTCAGTTTTCTCTTATCATATAAAATGAGGAAGTTTTTAACAAGATGAAATCTAAAGTTCCTTCTAACTCTAAAGTCTCTTAGAATATCAAACAAAATATATAAATACACCTTTGAGTTCTAACAGTTCTATACAATGAAATACATATGTATATATGTATGTGTATATATGTTATATAAATATAAATATTATATATACATATATATGAACTCTCCACTGTCCAAAATGACAAATCAAGACAGAATTGGGACCTGAACTTTTAGTCTATGAGTAATGTGCAAAGACACTCAAAGATCATATATGAGCAAGCTCAGTTTATCCTATCAAAGATCTACATAAAATATATTTCTCTTAAGTGAATTCTTTTTGCCCATGAATTTTCCTTAGGGAATTGAATATGCCCTGGGGAAATTTTTGAGATATATATATATATGAAATAATTATGCTTAGGAATGAAACAACCTATTTTGCTTTTAGAACATAGGTTTAAAGAAAAAAGAATATAACTTACAGATTAAACATGAACAATAACAGTGACAAAAATGGTAGTGTCAAAACTTAAAGCAAGGAACAAAATAATTGAGCCATTCTTATACTAAAGAAGACAAATAATTACATGTGTAAGAAAGCAAGTAGATAATTTGTCATCAAAAATCTTTGCTGAATTTATACAGTTTTGAAAAAAATCAATCTGTATCTACTTATATAGATAAGTAAAAATGTGCATGTATACACATATATCTATGTATTTAGATATATACACACATGTTTATACATTATAATACATATGTGTTTATATGTATCACTTATATGCATACACATGTGCATAGGTGGAATAGATAGAGAGTGGAGCTTGGAGTTAGAGCAACCTGAATTCAACTCCAGCCTCAAATACTTCATTAGCTTACTTTCCAGTGTTGTTATAAGATTCAAAAGAGACAGCATATGCAAAGTGCTTTGCCAACCTTAAAAGAAATCTTAAATAAATGCCAGCTATTGTTATTAATAATTTGGTGCAAAGTTGTTTGAAGCTCATTTTATTATTTAATTATTAAGAGTCTGTGTGACCTAATGAATAGAAAATTGGTATCAGGGACATTTGGGTTCAAATCCTGGCTCTGACATATTCTGTGAGGCTGGGCACCTAACCTCTCAGGGTCCTAGGCAATCCATTAAGACCATCAGTTGTAAGGAAGATTCCTCTTCACCTGGGATTTCCAAAGCATTTGGTACATGACCCTTTATAAATTGTTAAAAGGGAAATTTGGAGTTTTTAAGATACATTGCTAACCATTTTTAGGCTGATTCCTGAGATTACCTCTTGACATCATAAAACGTTGTTATTACATTCATCTCTTGGATAATAATTGGCATTGGGGCAGATGGCAAGTGAAGAGAGAGGGGTGCTCATTTAGGGGTCACTGTTGGTCTGATAGGCAACACTGCAGGAAATTAAATTCTGGAGTAAATTAGCTTTGAGTCTGAGCCAGGAGGGTATTCTTATAATCTTACTACTGAATACTACTGAAGGGCAAAATTCATACATTACCAAGAACTCCAACTGTGTTAATCAACTGCCATAGCATGACTGGAACATGGTGTTCAATAAATGCTTCTGATTATTCTTATTACAGAAAAACAATTGCTAAAGTTCAATTGAGCAAACTTCTTCAATGGGTTCAGCTTCCTCGATATTTTAGGTCCAAGTTCCAAAGTCATTTTTTATTAACTTTACCACTTAGATATTATAGCCTCCTTAACAGATCATCTCTGATTAAACAACATTTGAATGCCATTTTACAAGACCCTTAGAATGAGAGAAAACCCAGACATAAGTATTGCAATAACAATACTTTCTTCATAAATGGAGGTTGAGTCCACTGTCAAATGGGGCAAGTAGATGTCTCATCAATATCTGTTAGGGATGAACACCAGTTCTCTGCAACTTATAATCATAGAGAATTGATTAGCACTGAGGTGTTAAGAGACCCAAGGTGATGTAGCTAGAGTGTGTCAGAAACAGGTCTAGAATGCAGGGTCCTCTGGGATCTAAAGCCATATCTCTATGTACATTACACTGTTTCTCTAACACACATTAACAATGACAAGGTTTGTTATGTTATTTTTTGGTAGACTACTCTATTCTCAGTTTATTGGCTTACTGTTGCACAACCAAAAGGTCTTTGTAATAATTACTAGATATTGGCCAAAACATGCTGTAGGAGGTAGCAGATATATCATCCAAGCATGACATGGACAATGTATCACAATGGGGATTGCCATTTTCAATCTTTGTGTCATTAGCTATTACTGGGCATATGCATATATCAACATTACAGTCTAATTACAATATATGTGACTTCATTGCATTGTTTTTTAAAAATATTTTAACTTAATATGCTATTAATACATTAGCAACTATACAACTAATTTGAAAAAGTCACAGATTTTTACATGAACAGAAAAAAATGGCAAGCCGGATCATCATGTGGAAGATTCTTCTAAGGGGTTAAGTTTTTAGTACACTTAAAAACTTACAGACAAAAGATAAATGGACATCCCTTCGGGAATAAAATGTTTCTGCAGAGGACTGTGTATAGGTTTGCACGGTGTCAAGGCCTTTCCCTCTGCATATCCTTAAGATTCTCAAAATAAACCGATAAATTGGCAGTATTAGACATTTTGCAAGAGAAGAAAATTCTCACTGAACCTTGAGCTTAACATCAATGCAAGGGCAACCTGTCTCACATTTTCCAATACTGCAGAACAAATTAACCCATTTCATTCTGTATTAAATAAAAAACACTTTCAAGGCAAAATACTCCCCAAATGCCAAATAATACAACAGAAACGCATTTTAAAATAACACTGAAATCGAGGAATTAATTAAAAAATATTAAACTTCTAAAACATTTGGAATTCTAGGGTCTTAAGCCACGCTCTTCAGTTCATGTCATCTCATCTCCACCTCCTGGCTTCCACAACTTCCTTCAAGTCTGGGCTAAAGTTTCATCTTCTGCAAGAAACCTCTCCTTTCCTCTCTTATGCTAAATTCCTTCCTTCTCGGATAATCTCCAAATTATCCTGTATAAATCCTGGTTGTACATAGTTGCCTGCATGTTATCTTCCCCAGTACACTGGAAACTCCCTAAGGGAAGGGACCATTGTTTTGTTTTGCCTTTCTAGCACTGAGCACGCTGGCCCGCACACAGCAGGCACTTAATAAATGCTTGCTAATTTCAACAAACATTTAATAAGTGTCTATGATAATTTGAATTTAGTAACTGCCTTCAGTTAGAAAGAGTGATTCTCAACAGTAAGAAAAAATTGTTTCCTACTTTCCTTTCCTATGCCAATTTACTTAAAAGGTACTTTTATATAAAATTTACGTTTTAAGGTTTTTCCATTTGCATTTGCTAATAGTGTTGATGTAAAGTCCTTAAACAAATAAGTAATTTTAAAAATTGCATCATGTTACAAATTTGCTTTTTATGGGTACGTTTTAAGGGTATGTTCTTACACATTTATTTGTTGTTCTTGTTGAACCGTTTCAGTTGTGTCTGATTCTTCATGACTCCATTTGTTTTGATTGGGGTTTTTTGGGCAAAAATACTGGAGGAGATTGTCATTTCCTTTTCTAGCTCCTTTTACAGTTGAGGAAATAGGAAAACAGGGTTAAGTGAGGTCCCCAAAGTCATGCCTGAGGGTCTGAGGCCAAATATGAACTTAGTTCTTCCTGACTTCAGGACTGGTGCTCTATCCTCTCTGCCACCTAGCTGTCCATTATGTATTTTATGTTATACTAAAGTCTTTAAAGGAACTAACATTGATTAATGATCAGTTAATAAGCATAGTGTGTTTCCAGTGACATTCTGGCCAGTATTCTCCAGAGAATGCTAGCATATCAAAAGGAAGGTTTAGAAAAATTCATGTAATAGTTAGGGGAAGCAGAAAAGAAAGAAATGCATACTTACATTACTAGGGTCAATAACTACAGCTTTAAGGTACCACCAGCCTATCCTAATAACACTGTCCCATCAATTCAGTGAAATAGAACAGAGGTACCACCCACAAATTAACAATATTTGTGCCTACTACCTAGTTCATGGACTTTAGCCATAATAAAATAATACATCCATTTAGAAACAAACTTTTCTATGTGGCCATACATATCCTTTCATATTTCATAATATTTATGAGCTGTGGAGCTCTGCACTGAATATTTTCCTGAAAATTAGAGTAAAATATTGAAAAACAGATGAGATTTAAATGCTTACCCAGCAGTCAAATTTGTTACTGGATCTGCTTCTTATACCACATTAATCAAATATATTGCAGCATTCCTGAATCATGGGCCGTGATATCCAAGAATCTACATTCTTTCTAGATAGTCTCCATTTTGAGGTGGAATCTGCACAGAGGCAGATTTGGTTGGATGTAGGGAAAACTTTTCTATTAGAACCATGAATAAGTGAATGCTCTGGGAGATGGGAAGAACCACTTATTAAGCACCAACTATTTGCCAGACATTATACTTAGCACTTTATACAGATTATCTCATTTGATTCTCATAGGAAATAATGGGTTTCCCTTCACTGAAGGGAACCTTTTGAGCAAAGGTTGATTGACAATATGATGAGCAAGATGTAGAGGGGACTTTTTGATCCATTAAGGTTTGGATTAGAAGGCTTCTACGGTACTTTGTAATTCACATCCTGTGATTATATGAAATGCTGGCATAGGGAAACATTTACAGAACTCAAAAATCTAAGTTGACCTTTATCTTGTATAGCCAAATAAATTAATTAGTAGTTAGCAAATACAAATCTTCCTTACTCTTTTCCCTCTTCCTTGCTAGAATTCAATCTCTTAAGAACCAGCACTGCCTTTGTCTTTATTTAGAAGAATTAAATATGCTCTATTTCCATGAATGCAAAACAACCACCTCAACTAAAAAAATACCATATGCAGAGATCCTTTAGAAATTTCCGATGTCTTTCTCAACTTTTAAAATCAAAATTTTAAGAAGTTTAAAAGTCTTTAATCATTTTATTGAGATGCTTGTTACATTTTTTAGAGTCCATTTCAGTTAGAGCACATTAAAAATATACTGAGTCTAATAGCAGAACTCATTTTTACTATTTTAGGCTTGTCGGTGAGATAGGCAATTGAGAACATTTGTCAAGGTTTGAGGCAATACATTTTGAGATGCTCCAAGTATTTAGCATAATGAAGCTTAGTTTAATGATTCTCCATTAATAGTTATCTTTATGCCCAGGTATATGTTCTCACAAAGGATTTCAAAGGAAGCTGCTAGTGTGCAGAAATTCTTCAACGCTCCCTGTACAGCAAGCCAAAATTGCTTGCACTGTTTGCTACTGAAGTTCAGTAGCTTTCAAGTTCACTTAATGTAAGACAGTGCCCATGTTTACTGAGCATATTTACTGTAGAACTCCATTATCTTGCAGCTATTCAGTGGCAAGGGTAATACCCACATTAGAGACTTTGCCTGCTATGGCAAGATAATACAACAATAGCTGACATTTATGGATTACTTTAAAGTTTCCAAAGTACTTCGCACACATTATCTCATTTGAGCCACGTGACAGTCCTATGAGGCAGGTACCACAGGTATTACAATCCCTCGCTTTACTGAAATGAAACTGATGCTCAGATGAGTTGACCAAGGTCTCACAGCTAGTGTTGAACTCTGCCTTCCTAACTCCCAACTCCATCACTCCATCCACTACTACTACATCCATGTACTACTACATAGCACAATGTATTCAGGGGGATATGACCTGACCCACACTTCTGTCAAATCGAATTATTTGATAACATAAATTTACAATATATCATTTGTTATAAGGGGACAATAGATGTGCATTTTAGTGAACATGACCAAGGCTGTTAAGGCATCATAAATAAGTGTTGTCTTTTTCTGAGAGAAAAGCAAAGGATTTAATGTGACTGTCTGATTGCCATCAGTAAAAGACTGTATCTTGACCTCTTCAATAAAGTTGTCATCAAAGCCAACTCTGATAAAATAAAGGCAAGCAAAAAAGCCATTCACCCCATGAAATGTACTCTAAGCCCTGAACATGCGGAATCTACTGAGAAAGCAGGTGACACTTGTATGTGATGAATGAAATACTTTCTTTTCTCTGATTATTGTATAAGGTTGCCTCTCCTACAATGAAGTCCATCTTGTCGGTATAAATAGAAATTGATTTCATGTGATCAAATCTAGATGCAAAGGCCAACAAACTCATTTGGTGATCTGGGCAGAATTGGTAGAGAAAGAAGCTAGAAGACTATGTCATGCTTGATTCGGATGTGTTCTACATACAATCCGCAGGCAGATCTTTGGGAGAAATGGTTTTTCAGCTTCATTATTATACTTCATATGTGAAGAATACATTTTTTTCTCTTGAAAGAGCTGTCACATGCAGTATCTAAATTGAACATACCAAGATGATTATCAAGGAGCAGGCCTATAGTACAGAAGACCAGAGTTCAAATCTGCCCTCAGGCATTTAGCTGTGTGACCCTCAACAAGTCACTTAACCTCTTCCTACTTCAGTTTTGTCATCTGTAAAATAAAGATGATAATAGCACTTTCCTCTTAGGATTGTTGTAAGATCATATGAGATAATACTTATAAAGCGCTTAGCACAGTGCATGATACATAGCAAGTTCTATATAAATGTTACCTATTATTATCATTGGGGCAGCTAAATGAGAAGATCTGAGTTCTAATCTGGCCTCAGACACTTTCTGGCTGTGCAACCCTGAGCAAGTCACTTCACCTGTTTTCCTCAGTTTCCTCATCTGTAAAATAATATGGAGAAGGAAACGCAAATCATTTCAACATCTTTAATGAGAAAATTCCCCAAAGAGACACAAACAGTTGGACACAGCTGAAAAGGACTTAACAACAAAATTGTTACCATCATTAATATTATATTTAGAAAAGTGCCTAGCAAATTATTAGTTTAAATTTCCTCTTCATCAGAACCCTGAGAAATTAACAGGAAAATAGGATAGTTTCCCTTGTTAGTGAAGGTTTTTTTGCATGTGCTTTGGGTAGAAGGGAAAGGCTGGTTTCTTTCTCTTTCTATTTCTTTTCTTTTTCTTTTTTTTCAATCTAGAACTGTGATTTCATTATTGTTAGAAATTTCCAGTATAGAAACTGTCTCCATCAATGCAATTTGATAACTTAAGATGTAAAAACAATTGCCTTGGTCACTTAGAGACTGAATAAATTACTCATGGCTACATAGCTAATATGAGTCAGGGATAGGACATGAATATGAGTCTTCTTAACTCTGAGGTCAAATGATTAACCACCAGACCATACTCCCTCCTTTCCTCTACAGGGCACAGGTGGAAAAACTGATTCAGGCACATTACACAACTTATCTACAGCAATACAGCAAGTCAGGGACTAACCAGGGAAGTAAACCCAATCTCTACATTTTATATCTAATGCTTTTCCTCCCATACATTGAGGCATCTATACTCTTGTCTATAGTAAAGTAGAATTGAAAAGAAAAAACACTAAGGGATCTATAAACTCAAGAAATTATTTTGCTGCAAGGTCAGCACACTGGTAACAATGAAACAATAGAATTCAGGCAATCTGGGGTTTAGATTTATTTACCATTAACCAGCTATATAACCTTGGGTAATCACTCACTCTCTGCAAGACTAAATTTCCTTATTGGTAAAATGGAGATAATAATACCTTTAGTACCTAGCTCACATAGTTGTTATGAAGGAAGTGATTTGTGAGCCTTACACTGCCATCTCGGAGATTTCTTCCATATCCAAAGTACTATGTTTTTACTTTCTCATTTAAAGATCAAATGACATAACATAAATGTCAACTATTATTCTAATCAATACTCTTAAAATCTTGGCCAAGTCACTCCCTCTTCAGGGCCTCAGTTTACACTGTGGACTAGATGACCTGTAAAGGTCCCTTCAGACTGTATATCCTATGATACTACATAAATGTAAATTATGACTTGAGACCTCAATTTTCTCATCTAGAGAATGAGTAGGTTGACCTAAACCCTTCCAGGTTTAAGATTCTGATTCAACTGACAAAAGTTAATATTTCTGTATCAAAAACTGATGATGCTTTGGAAAGTATAGTGATTTAATGGTTAGGAAGTCAAAGTAGGAGAAGGTGTTAGCGTTAAATAGGGCAAGAAACAGGTCCTGCTGAACATAAATCAGGAAAATTCATCTTCCTGAGTTGAAATCTGACCCTGTTTGCCTCAGTTTCCTCATATGTAAAATGAGCTGGAGAAAGAAAAGACAAAACATTCCAGTATCTTTGCCAAGAAAACTCCAAATGGTGGAAGAGTTGGATACAATTGAAACACAACTGAACGAATAACCACCACAATGCTAAGGCACAATGTAATAAGTAGAGTGTCCCAAAAATTGAAATTATATTCAAGTTCTACAAACTAGGATATTTGAGGACTATGAAATCGCAACCATAAAATCAGAAGTAGAAGAGGTCACCTCTCTGAACCACACATTCCAGTCACTAGTCTATGTTCTGACAATGGCTCTTCTCTAGTGAGGGCTAAGCAATCCTATCTGGAGTAACTGTCTCTCCACTTTACATGGGTATGGATTACTGCTGACACAGTAATCATTCTCATTCTTCCAGACTATTCCTCATGCTGTTTTGCTGATACATTATGAAAAATTCTGCTTATATATCCTTAGCATAATTCCATGCCTTATTTGTTTTGAGTTGGCTAGCATGTTCTAGTAGCTTATTTTCTATGAAGAAAGAAAAAAATGAGATACACAGAAAGGAACTTACTTAGAGTACTTTCTGATTGCTTTATGTCACCCAAAAGCAAACATCAGAGATTAGGAAAACCAGGCAGCTCTGGACTTTATTAAAAATAACACCATCATCAACAAGCAATAAATATTAAGAGCCTACTGTGTTCTAGGTACTGTGCTACATGCCCAAGTTACAAAGAAAAAACTGAAATAGTTCTTCCCTTGAAGAACATATGTTCTAGTCAGGAGATAGAGCATTTGAAAATACAGACATATACAAAACTGATGTAACTTTGGAGAGGGCAATAGAAGCTAGAGTAATCAGAAAATATTTCATGCAGAAGGTGGTGTTTGAGCTAAACTTGGAAGAAAATTAGTGATTCTAAGAAGAAGAGGAAAGGAGGACGTGTCTTCAGACATGAAGAAGACTGTAAATTAGATGTCATGTATGAAGCACAACATGAAAGTCAGTCTGCCTTGACCACAGTGTATATAAAAGGGAGTTAGGTGTTAAAAGATTGGAAAAATTGGAAGAAGTCAGGTTGAGAACTACTTTAGATGCCAAAAAAGACAAGTTCAAATTAGTCTTACAGGTAATAGGTATTCATAGATGTTTATTGAGGAGGGGAGTGCCATGCTCAGATCAATAGTTTAGTAAATCTTTTCACCAACAATATGGAAGGTGGACTGGGAAGGGAAAAGATTGGAAGCAGAAAGATAAATTAGTAGAGTTTTTCAGTAGTCTAGGCAAAGGGTAATGAGGGCTATAGCTAAAGTAGTAGCTATGTGATGAGTGGGAAGAAGATGGATGTGAGAAATGTTATGGTAAGACATTAAAATAAAAATGCCTCCAATTCTGCATGCTTTAACATGGTTTCCTCTTTCTACTAGTTTCATAATTTATGGTGATGGATTATATTTTTCCAGTAGTTATTTTTATTTTTAAAATATATATTATGAATATTTGCAGGATTTTGCAATTCTTCTTCTACAGATATAAGTTTAGTTTCTGGGACTTAACAATCCTTACAACATGATGACCTGGAGATTTTACATTTCTCTAATGCATCCTGACTCCTATTAAACACAAAGCTTTTGGTCATGCCAATTACATGGTATGTCCATTTCCAATTAACTTCCAAATGTGTCCCTCCATAAGACTTGGAATTGAAGGTTCAGTGAATGGATATAAAAAGAATAAATGATTCAGTTAAAATCTACCATGAGAACATTGAGAGTTATATCATATCATTAGACTAAAATCACCAAAAGCTAAAACACCACTGAATGTATTAATCTTAGGATTAATGTCTAATTCAAAATATATTTTTCATAATGATGAATAGATAGCCAGCTATAAGAACCCAAGAAGTTCAAAGACCATGTCCTTCCTAATAAGTAGCTTATTTCATAATGAAATCAAAAATTGGGAAGTGATCCATGCATGATCAAAAATTAAGTAAAGCAGCTAAAAAACAAAAAGGCTTACCTAAAAATCAACAACAGGATACTTTCCAAAAATTGCTTTAGTTTATTTAAATATTAATTTTTCATTTCAAACTTGTTTCATAAAACTCAAAAAAGCTGCACAGCTTAGCATTTAATTAGCTTTTTTCTTCAAAGTACTTTGTATCATTTAATTAATTTCAACATCATCATAAAAGCAATCCATGCATGATAAAACATCAAAATTTTTTTCAGCAGTATCTTCAACTAAGTCTTACTAACCAATGAGTTATATTTCTATATAAATATGGGCCTAAACTCTATATGCATTGAATTCATATACATATTTGAATTATATTTAGGCTATTGAGAAATTTTTATACCTATAATGCACAATGATTAGGTTATTCAAAACAAAAATAGCATTTCTCAATAAGAAAGTACATTGATTTTTGTGAGAGAATTTCATTCAGAAACAGTTCCAGATGCTTCTATTTCACCATGGCATCATATCTTTACCCAATCATGTACTTACATAATAATGTGAAATGACATCAGATCATCAATGATTTGGATAGTAAAAAAAAACAGTTAAAATCATGATTTTACTCATTTTACCCTTATATTCATTCAGAGGGGACATCCAGTTGCCACCTTCTTTGGAGGACCAAGAAAATTTAGTTACTCTTTAAGCCTACAGTATAGTTCTACTTAATATAAATTCATAGCTTGGTTCCCAAACACCTTCTATCTTAGATAGGCTTAATGCAAACTCAGTCACCTACATTTAATAATCTGGGGTAACTGTGTGGCAGAATATGACAAACAGTGAGAATATTCAGAGTTGCTCAAAATACCTCCAAAATGTCATCCCTGACATAACTCACTGAGATAGCACTTTTTAAGAAATAGCATTCCCAGTTCAGTACCGTGGCACACAGATAAAGGAGTTGGAGTAAAATTAACTAGAGTGAGGCATTCATAAACACTATTTTGTAATGTTATCTCCTTATTTACAAATTCTTTTCAAGTATATTGCAGGTGTCTATAAAATATAATCAAAATACTCCTACTAATTTTTCAATTGCATTCCTGCTTGATCTCATTTTAAATAAAACATTACATTAAAAAATCAGTTAACTCTTTTATATTATATTGAACTAAATTTGAGCAATAGTTTTCTTTCACTAGCAACCAAATGTGAAAATTTCTCGACTTAGAAAAATGAGATTTGTATCAGGATTAGGGTAAAACAGATTTGACCTCATTTCTTCTGAAGCAAGTGAAAGATAACCATCTTGGAATACTGTCAAATGATTTTACAACTGATTTTGCCTTATTGGATATCTGATCCTTGCATGACTCACTGGGGATTTTTAGTCATCTCTGGCTATACATAAAAATAAGGCAACAGAAAATAACCTTTCACCAGCATTTCCTTGTAGCATTAAAAAAAAAAAAAAGCTTACCATATTCCAGCCCGGATAGAGGTAGTCAGTCCCAACAAATTCAAAATAGTGGGCAAAGCCTTCTTTCAACCATACATCCTCCCACCAGACAGGAGTCACAAGGTCACCAAACCACTATGGGGCAAATGAAATTATAATTATGTCATACTAAGAAAGTTCCAGAAACAGACATAGAGTAATTAGATTGACTGAAAAGTCCACGGCAATTGATGTCCTCCCTGCCTTCATTTTATCAAGTGGAAACCTTCAACCACTGGAGAGAAAGATGATGAACCACCCTGATTTTCTGAAGCAACCCAGTATGTGTGGAGAGCAACATGTTATAGTGAAGAGCACACTTGATAGAAGGTTAAATGACATAGACTTTTATCTGGCATTGCCACGCTACTTTGGTGGGCAAGTCACTTGGATTTCTTGGAATTGATCCTAGTTTTTAATCTATTGAATGAGGTAGTATGAACCCTCTAGATAAAAAATTAGGAGTTATAGAGTCATCATGACATAATACTTGTAAAGTTCTTAGCACAATACTTCATAAAATCAAAGATTTAGAGCTGGAAGGGGCCATTGATCATACTTGTATTAGTGTCTAATAATAATAACTCATATACAGGTAAATTTAAGTTTCAGAAAACACTATTTTTTATAATAATAGAAGTTGTATAAAATAGAGGATCAAACACTGGGCTTGGAATCAAAAAGCTCCAGGTTCACGTTCAACCTCTGAAACTATATAACCGTGGGCATGTCACTTAACCTTGATGTGCCTCTGGCAACTGTCTACAACTTATATGCTAAGACAGACTGCTTGTGATCAACACTGGTGGAGAGAGTTAACATAGCAGAAGTTGATGAAATAACAGAAACTTCATGATTTCTTCATGGTTATCTCTGTTTAGTAGGTAGTATATTATAACCATTGCTCAGAAGAGGAAAATAATGCTCAACACATGAAGTGATTTGCCCAAAGATACATACCTAGTAACTAAAAATTCATGATTTGAACTCAGGGCTTTTGGCTCCAAGTTTAATAACCCTTCCACAATACCATGAAGCAAAGGATTTGAGTATCTCTGCAGTCATAGGCAATGTTGTACTTGTCCTATCATAGAAAGAAGAATATGGACAGATCCTGACAAATCAAAGCCAAAGGACACTTTCAACCACATGATCTTCTTATAAGGGTCACTTTAAAAGGTAGATGATTGCTAGATGATATAACATTGAGTACATCCATTTGTTATTAACTCAGCAGATGAGAATTAGCAATTAGAGATTCCTTTTTCATCTTAACATTGGTTAGAAGTCAAATTCATTTGCATTTGATCTAGACATGATCTCTGATCCTGACATGATCCATGATCCATTTTGAAATCCATCTTCTGAAAGGGTCCAGTCTCACAGAAGATGCAAGCTATATGGATAACACATTTATTTCACTTATTCTAAACCAAGATCTATGATTAATTGTTTTCAATGAAAGGATAGACTCTCTTCATTAGCAAATTTCTTTTAGTATTTTTTTAAAATAAAGCCCGAAATTGTGCTATAGCTAGCATGCTGGAATTAGCATAAGGAAAACCTAAATTGAAATTCTGTCTCTGACATTTATTAGCTATGAGACCCTGTACAAGTCAAGAAGCCCATATGTTCCCTCAGGCAAAGTCCTAGGGTCTATAAAGTAAGTCTAAGAAGAATTACTGTTCTGCTTTGATAGAGCTTGTTCCCATCCTGGGGGTCCCCCTTTCTGATTAAATCATACATGTTTTTGTATATATCATATCTCTATATTTTCTTATGTCTATAGATACATACACATATGTCTCTATGTATATATAAATATATCCATGTGCCTAGAGACATGCATACATGAATACATCTATAGAGAAATATATCTGTCTCTAGAGAGATAGAAATAGTTATACACATAAATAATTATATGTGTGTATGCATGTATGTACAATATAGTGACATCCTGTAACAATGATCTACTCTCTTAAATTGACCCTTATAAGAAGAACATGTGGTAGAAAGAATCTTTTAACCTTGATTTGTCAGGGTTTGTCCATGTACTTCTTTATATGATACAGCAAGTACAACATCTCCTGAAAGATACTCAAATCCTTTGTTTGCTTCATGATATTGTTGAAAGATTATTAAACTTGGATTTGAAGTCAGGAGATCTGAGTTCAAATCATGACCTTAGAATTGCCAGCCTACATAGCCTTGAGCAAATTACTTCATGTGTTTGAGTCTTATTTTCCCCTTTTGCAAAATGGTTATAATAATATTTGTAGGCATATGATATATCTCTGTAGAGATATAACTTTCTATCTCTCAAGAGATTTATAGATAGGTATATATTCATTTGTACACATATACAAATGGCTTCAACTAAACAGTGAAGAATGATTGTAATAATATTTATTCAGAAGAATCAAATTTTATCAGAGATTTATCATGATGTTTATTAATGCCTATTAGCACATTAGTAATATAACGTTATTTCATGGACCTCTACATAGACTACCCTCTCCACTGACAAAAAACAAAGCAAAACAAAACCCTATCATTTGTGAAGAGTCCATGTCTGAGTAAGTGAAAGACTTCCTAAGTGGCTACGTGTTGGGAAAAAGGGAATAACAAATTGATTTCAGCAAGAGCAAATTTTGACACGCACCCAAAACTCAGCCTGCATCTTGCAGGCTTGCAATAAATCACTTTCGAGGCCTATCACTGTGCTTACCAAATATATACAGCGTTCAGTATAATCAAAAGAAAGCAGAAGCAGGTTGGTAGAGAGCAGAGATTGAACCTGGTCTCAAAGGAGGTGTCTGGGCAGGAGCACCACTTTACTGTCTAAATTCAATTCAAGAAAGGCAGCTCGCTTATGCTATTTGATCAGAGCAATTTGCCGTATGTTTGTTTTGTGTTTGTAAAGTCAGCCAAGAAAAGGGCACATCTTCTAGTAAAACAACATAGTGCTTTGCATGTAATTAAAACAATTGATTTAATGAGATATTAGGCGAGTGCCTAATCGAAATACTTATATGTCATCTGTAGTTTTCATTCATTCTATACAGTGTCCTTTTTTTTTCTCGTACCTGGTGGCATATCTCATGGACGATGACCATTGTGACATCCAGCAAATAGGAAATGGATGAAATACTGGGATCCAGGAGTATCCTTTGTTCCACAAAAACACTTAGTCCCCAGTTCTCCATAGCAGCATATGGATGCTTAGGCACAGCTAAAAGATCTAGAAATAGAAAGGGGGGAAAGAACGTTTATTACAAAAGCTAGTGAATTAGATATCTGTTTCCTAGAAATATCCAGAAATCATCATGCAAAAGAATGATTGTTCTGAGCGGAGAATTATTATAACATGTACCATATCTATATGAGGGTAGGTATTTTGAATGTTAAACACCAGTTGATTTCATTCATCAAAGTATACCACATGCCTAAGGCCATAGGGACCTGAAAATACCAGTTCTCTACTTGAAAGATCCATCTTGATAAATTTTAACAAATCAAGTCTTCCCTATGAAGCAGTGATCCACAATGACAAATCTATAGCAACCACCAAAGAAAATAGTTTTGGTTTGCTTGAGAGACGACTGCATTCTTCTTCCTTTCATAAAAAGGGCCTCACTTTTTTGTATTACCACAGATATACTTCAAGATATATGTCTGATACATTTATGTTCCTAGATATCTGACCTGTCTATGGAAGGAAATATATTGTAATCTTGACCACAGCTATATACCCCTCTATCTTTTATGTATGCCAGAAGTAGCCTCGGATGTGGCTTTCTCACTGAGTCCAAGTTTTACCGGACAAATCATTTTATTAAAGGGATTTGTTCTGTGACATTTGGATTCAGGCAAAAGACCACACTTGAGGACCTCCAGGGCCACAGGTGGCCTTGAGGATGCAAGTTTCCCACCTCTGAAATTGTATCCTCTCATATGCTTCCCAATCATATAAAAGGGTTAGTCTATATTATCACTAAAATCTATTTCAACTCTAAAAGTGTATCCTGTTTTGGTATTCCTTTAAAAAAGATTATACATCATGTTTAAGACTTATTCTCTGAACAGGTATTTGTTATTGTTATTGTCCAATCATGTCCAACTTTTCATGACCCCATTTGAACAATGACATGATTTGCTATTTCCTTCTCCAGCTCATTTTACAGATGAGGAACTGAGGTAAACAGGGTTAAATGACTTGCCCAGGGTCACACAGTATCTGAGGCCAGATCTGAACTCACAAAGATGAGGCCCATCACTCTATCTAACGCACCACCTAGCTGCTCTCAACAAATATTGAGTGAGCTCCTATTCTCTACAAGACACTGGGTCAGACCTTGAAAATAAAACAAAAATGAAAAAGGGCATGTTCTCTGCCTTCCAGAAGTTGGAAATCTAGTACAGGGGAGAAGACAAATAAATAAGCCATAAAATGAGGTAAAATAACTATATTAACAGAAATCCAAACAATTCAGGGGACTGTGAGAGGAAAAAAATCATATTCCCTTGGAACCAATTAAAGGATATTTCTTGAAGAGCATAGTGTTTGAGGTTGGCCATGAAAGATAGAGGTGGACTGCTTTATGACATGGTGGATAGAGTACCTGGTGTGGAATCAGGAAGACTCATCTTTCCGAGTTCACATTTACTACCTGTATGACCTTGAGGAAGTCACTTAGGCCTCTGTAAAATGAGCTGAGAAGGAAATGACAAACCACTCCAATATCTGTGCCAAGAAAAAATAAAATGAGGCCAAAAAGAGTTTAACGTGACTGAAATGCCTCAGCAGCTACAAAAATGAAGGAAAAATAAAAGTTGTAATAGATTGTGGTTAAAGCTCTGTGCTAAAAATAGAGGGACAAAGATGGACATCAGGATGAAATTTTAGTATACACATAGTACAGTATAGACCGTACAAAAAGATACTCTAGATGAAGGATTTAGGATTTGATGGTTGGAATCGACGAACAGTCAGTTGACAGAGGACTGATGGAAGAAGGCAGGTTTCTAGTACAGGTCATTGGCCAAGAGGAAATATGACATGATCAAAGTGGACAAAGTAATTAAGGTAATAGAATCAAAGAGTCCACAACATCCAGAAGGAGGCCCAGGTACCAAATCAAGCATGGAGACAGAAGAAAAGGTATTGAGGTACAGGGCTGCTACAGAGTGGAAACAATGTCTTATACTTTGTGCCTCCTGTGGACATGGTACAAAATTCATTGGCCCAAAGTAAGTGTTCAATAAATAGGTGATGATAAGCAGAGATATTAGAAACAAAGTTTTGGAAACGACTGTAGTGAGCTTATACTGCATCCCTCAAATAGATGTAAACCTTTTTTTATAGAAAGATGACTTGTTTTTCGTTCATTTTTGTATCCCCAGTACCTAGAACAACTCTTATGCAAAGTATGGCCTCAACAAAAGTGTGTTGAATCACCTTTGTATTAAGTTCATTTTACAGGAGTCACAAGTACTTCCTATACAATACAGTGAATATTTGGATACATTAATTTAATTTAATACAGTAAGAATGCAATTCAACCTTCGAAGAATTCAATCTCATGGAAAGAATGGAAATTGTGGTTCAGAATGTTAAGAGAATAAATGAAAAGAAATGCTAGGGAAAGGTGACCTACCTATACCAGATCTTAAATTTTATTATAAAGCAGCAACGAACAAAACTACTTAGTACTGGCTAAGAAATAGAGTGGTGGATCAGTAGAATAGGTTAGGCACACAAGACACAATAGTCAATTATTTGGTAATCTGCTGTTTGATAAATCCAAAGACCCCAGCATCCTGGATAAGAACTATATAACAAAAACTGCTAGAAAAGCTAGCAGAAACTGGACATAGACTAATGTCTTAAATTATATACCAAAATAAAGTCCAAATGGGTACATGATTTAGATATAAAGACTGATACCACAAGCAAATTAGAAGAGCAAGGAATAGTTTGCCTGTCAGATTTATGGAGAACAGATGAATTTATGACCAAGCAAGAGATATAGAACATTATGAAATCCAAAATAAATAATTTTAGTTACACTAAGTTGAAGTTTTTGCACAAACAAAGCCAATGCAACCAATATTAGGAGGGAGGCAGAAAACAGAAAGAAGTTTTTACAATCAGTGAAAGGCTTTATTTCTAAAAAGAGAGAACTGAGTTAAATTTATAAGAATACAAGTCATCACCCAATTGATTAATCATCAAAAAATATGAACAGGAAGTTTTCAGAGGAAGAAATTAAAGTTATCTATAGTCATATGAAAAAATGCTCTAAATTATTATTAGAGAAATACAAATCAAAACAGCTCTTAGGTACCACATCACACCTGTCTGATTGGCTAACATGACAAAACAGGAAAATGATAAATGCTGGAGATGTAGGAAAATTGGAACACTAATTCATTGTTGGTGGAGTTGTGAATGGATCCAACCATTCTGAAGAGAAATTTGGAACTTTCCCCAAAGGGCTATAAAAAAGTGCATATCCTTTGACCTAAGCAACATCACTTCTAGGGCTGTATTGGAAAGATATCTACATGTACAAAAATATTTTGTGGTGGCCAAGAACCGGAAACTGAGGTGATGTCCATCAACTGGGGAATGACTGAACAAGTTGTCTTATGTGAATGTAATGAAATACTATTATGCTATAAGAAATAATGAGCAGGTGGACTTCAGAAAAACCTAAAACTGAGTAGAACCAGGAGAACACTGTACACAGTAATAGTCACATTGTGCAGTGACTGACTTTGATAGACTTAGCTCTTCTCAGCAATGCAAGGACCTAAAAAATTCCAAAAGACTCACAATGGAAAATGCCATCCACATCCAGAAAAAGAAATATGAAGTCCAAATGTAGATCAAAGCATATTATTTGTTGTCTTTTTTGTTTGGTCTACTTTTATTTTGTTTTTTTCTTTCTCATGGTTCCTCCTATTGGTTCTAATTCTTCTATACAACCCGACTAATGTAAAAATATGTTTAATAAGAATGTATGTGTAGAGCCAATATCAGATTGCACAGTCTTGGGGAGGGAAGAGAGGTAGAAAAAACTTAAAACTTAGGAAAGTAAATGTTGAAAACTAAAAATAAATAAATTTATTTTAAAACTAGTAAAAAGAAGAATGGAGGTTGGGTGCCATAACACCATCAAAAGAGTAATCAACAAGTATTTATTAAGCACCTTCTGTATGCCAGGTTGGGGCAGGTAGGTGATGTAGTGGATAGAGCACCAGACTTGGAAATCAAGAAGATCTAAGTTCAAATCCAGCCTTATCCAGCCAAATCTAGCTGTGTGACCCTGAGCAAGTCACTTAACCCCTATTTGCCTCAAGTCCTCATTTGTAAAATGGGGATACACTGGAGGAAGAAATGGCAAACCACTCCATCATATTTGCCAAGAAAAACCCATAGATAAGAATCCATGGGGTCATGTAGTGTTGGACGTGACCGAACAAATGAACAGCCATGTGTGCCAAGCACTGTGCACTTTCAACTTGACTTTTCTCTGACTCGTGCTACACCCCACAGTAGAAATTTCAGAATTTAGTTTATGTAATCCACATAAAGGAAAGTCAAAAACCAAAGAAGAAAAATATTTTTACATCAACTTCATCTTTTTGAGATAAAATGAAGTAAGACACCAGTAAAGACATAGAACTCTGATTATAATGAATACTATAACCTTTACTTTCAGCAGAAAGTACATGTAATAACTATTTTTTCCCTGAACATTTAAAGAGCAAACACTGAAAAACATTAGCACTATCTAGACAAACAGTGACTGTCTTAGTTTGAGCTTCATTTTGTTGTAATCATTTCAAAGGCATGAAATCACTACATATGTTATGACATAAATCTGCATATGTAAAAATGAGTCAGACACTCCTAAAACCTAAGTTATATTAAACTTTATTTTATGTAACTATAATAGAAAAGACATGATTGACCCAAGGTATAGGTAAATGTGTATAATACTAAGCTTAGTTAAATAGCACCTTGTAAATAAAAATTATGTATGCATGCAAATATGTACATGTAACATAAATATACAGACATATACGTATATTGATACAAAGTAAAAAACTATTTCTCTTGTTTTTAATTTTCTTTTTTCCTTCTTGAGAGTAAATTTTTTTTCCTTCTTTGGAGTTAGATTTAGGGGTGGGGATATATTAAGTATGTAAAGGAGGAAATACGGTAGGGAAATAAATCACAACCTCTGTGTTTGTGTGTGTGTGTGTTTCCTCGGCAATAATTTATTATTTTATTGCTATTTGTCATAAGCTTTTCTTATCTGGGCGTTAATATATATCTTTTCCTGACACTCCCACTATCAGTTACCCCATTTATCAAGAAATAATTTGATATCAAATTCAGTCACCTCCTTCTAGCTTATTTGAACTAGTACTTATTAGAACTAGTTTTTATTTTGGATTTTTAATCATTCCACTATGCCTTCTCCCCACTTTTATCATCCTCAGTGTAATATATGTATTTATATATATATATATATATATATATATATATATATATATATATATGTTAGTATCTGCAAAGATGGAAAAACCACAAGGAATATTAAATGGAATTTTAAAGGTCATACCAAAAATAATGTTGCTACCTCTTATCAAACCCTACCCCATCCTTGAAAGGTCAGTTCAAAGATCACCTCTTCCAGTATACCTCCCCTGATCTCTCTGTCCTCTAAATCTTTGCAGCATTGAACATTCCGTAGTATCGTCTGTTTCCCCTAGACAACATAAAATATGTAATAGAAATACATGTATTGTTAGATTAAGTATCCACATCAGGGAATCATAGAGCCACAAAATCCCTGGAGAAGCCCAAGACTTTTCCTTACCTTCCAAGAAACACTATCTGGCTGCAACAAATGGATGTGATTCCTCAGGAATCCAGTGGCATTTTGTTTGTATCTCACCTAGCACATTCTGCATTATACTAAGGTTATAGATTCAAAAAGACATTTTTGTAATAGAGAGAAGCAGATGTGTAGAATAGATAGAATCCAAGAATTTCAGGAAGACCTGGCTTCAATTCCTTCCTCAGACACTAGCTGTTTGACTGAGGAAATCATTTTATCCTTTTGGGACCTCACTTTCCTCATCGGTAAAATGAGGGACTGGGCTCAACGACCTCTAGGGTCCCTTCTCACTCTAAATATATTTTTCTTATGGTTATTAAGTAATCTACACAATTCTCTATATAAAGGAGAGTGTAGGGGGGAATAAGTAAGGATCACACAATACAAAGTACCTATCCTCCAGAGTTCTGGGGGTGCTTATACTGGTGAAGACAGAAGTTGACATGCTAGCTTTATCCAAGTATATGAAGGGATTTGGTGTAATGAGGAAGAGGGATTAGAACTTCTTTCACTTGACCCAAGAATATGATTGCAGAGGCAGTTTGTATGGAAGAGAAAACTCAACAAAATTAGTGTCCCAAAGCAGAAATCGTTGCCTTTGCAGGCAATAGGTAATCCACTATTAGAGCTCCTCCATTAAAGGCTAGATGAATACCCACCACAAATGTAATAGGAAGTCCTGCTGTACTATCTGTGTGACATTAGGAAAGTCATCTGTCCTTGGGGAGCTCCATATCTTCCTTGGTAATACTGCAAAGTTGGACTACTAGGACATGAGAACATAGAATTTCACAGTCATAGCTCTAGACTGGAAGGAAAATTATCTCAACTCCCACATTTTACAGGTGAGAAAATGGAAACCCAGAGATTTAAAGTGACCTGTCCAAAGTCCTGCAGAGTTGGAATTTGAGTGTTAAGTTCTCTAATATTCCTTCCAGCTCTAATACATGACCCCATGGTCCGACAGAGATTAATATACAGTAGATGACCTCTGAGTTGCTTTTAAATTCAGAGTATTTTATTTTATACAATCTAGGGGGAAATAAAACAAGTACATAGTCAATTATATCATATAACACAATAAGCACAGAAGAGACTCAAAGTGGAAAAGAGATACTCATAGGAAGGGAATGGAGAATAGATAAAAATTGTATGGAAGAGGGGAAATCTGACTTAAGACTAAAAGGAAGCAAAAGATTTCAAGAAGTGGAAATGTGGGAAGAGACTAGTCCAAGTATGAGAGATGGAATATGCAAAGGCATTATGACCAAAAAGGGTAAATTTAGGTCAGGGCTAAAGAGCACTGCAACTTGCCAGAATTATAGAATGTGTGGAAAGGGATATGTAATAATGTCGTTGAGACAAGTTAAAATCAGACTTTGGAACCTCAGGTACTCTACCAAATACAAACTCCACCACGTATGTGAAACTTCACCAAGTATGGATTGAATGTGATAAGAAATGGAGAGTCATTGACATATTTAACACAGTAAGAGCATGGTCAAACTCCCACCCCTTTTTTAAAAGTAATATTAGTTTAATGATGGAGTTTCAGATATATATGATAAGGGAGTTATAAGAGGCTATATGCTATTTATTAGAACTGAATTTACTAAAACTAAGTCTACTAAATTTATTAAAAACAAATGAGATGACATAATAAGAACCTAAACCAGAGTGGTGCTAGTGAGAGTAGAAAGGTTGGGATTTAGAGAAGAGAAATTATATAGTTATTTTTCCTGCATATGAGACTGTAAGGTTCTTGTTGGAAAGAATTTTCTTATGCATACTGGAATTTCCCAAGGCGCACACACACACACACACACAGAGTCACACTCACTCACATACACATACACACACATACACACACACCATTGAATTGAACTGAATTATAGCAAGGTCAGAAGAAAAAATGATTATATCCTATAATAATATTCATGACCAAGTCACTAAGAAAACCTTTAAAATATACATATTAGCATTCAAGTTCCAGTCATTAACATTTCCTTTCACTTTAGACTTGTTTCTAAATGGCAAAACAATTATCCTATTTTTTTCCCTAATTCACAATTTTGCTCTCTCAATTCTTCCACATATAGTTTTTGTAGAACTTTACCCTGGTGACTAAATCTCCAAATCCTTGGCATTTTCATTAAGTGCTATCATATTTTTAAATGTTTTCTCCTCCCAAGATTTCTCTAAGTTGATAATTGTGGCAACTGGATGAATTCATAAAATTCATTCTAGCTATAATGAACAGCTTTCCACTGCAAACTTATTTGTCCCCAAAGACACTTCTTGTTTCTGGGGTACAAACGGCACCACAATTGACTACTAGTGGTATGATGGTTTAGGTGTGAGCTTGCAGTCATGAAAACCTGAGTTAGACTTCTACTTCTGAGAGACAAGTCTTTTAATATCTCTAAGGTTGTTTCCTCATTTGTAAAATGGGGATAGCACCTACTTCACAGGATTGTTGTGAAAATCAGAAAGATATGTAAAGTGCTTTGCAAATCTTAAAGTATTATATAAATATGAGTATTATCACTATTATTATTTACCATTATTACTTGAAAAGTGATTCCAAATGATGATAACTGAAGAATCTGGAATCACATGACTAAGGAGTAATAATATTTGTACACAAGCATTTTCTTGGAAAACACCTCATTGGGCTTCTTCCCATTACATGAGAATCCATCTAAGTTGATACTAATATAAGCAGGTCTTAGAATTATAAAATATATGAAATAAAATTTCAAAGCATTTTCACAGTTCCTGATTGGATATTTTTCGATAGTATTTTATGAATGTATCTGTATATATATATATATATATATATATATATATATATATATATACACATATATGTGTGTATATAGCATGTATTTGTGCATTACATATATACACATATATGGTATCCCATAAGTCTTAGTGAAATTTCAAACCATAAAGTTCATATGCACATACATAATACTTGATGTTCAGTTGTTTGGTCATGTCCAATTCTTCATTCATCTGTGGACGTGCCAGACCCATCAATCCTACACTAATTTTTGAAGTTTGCCCAGATAACAGTCATTGTTTCCATAGCACTGTCTATCCATCTCATCCTCCACCATCCCCTTTCCCTATTGCCTTCAATTTTTCCCAACACCACAGTCTTTTCCAATGTATTCTGTCTTCTCATTATCTGGCCATGTATTTAATCTCAAGTTTCAATATTTGACCATGCTGTGAATAGTCTGAATTAATTTCTTTAAGTATTTACTAATTTGACCTCCTTTTTGTCCAGGGGACCCTCAAAAGCCCTCTCCAGCACCTTAATTCAAAAGTACTGATTCTGTGATGGTTGGTATGTTATATAATATGTGCATATATACATACATGTAACATACATGCAGATGATTTAATGATATAACAAATCAACTATGAAAACATATGAAAATGGCTTGAGTTTGGATTAGACATTTGAGGTAAATAAAAAAGAACTATAGTATTCACACTTCTTCAGCAAATTGTACTATAGAAAGAAAGATATCCTTGGTATCGAAAGACCAGAAGTTAACATCTCCCATTTACTTGGGTGACAAGAACAAGTCACTAAAACTTTCTAAGGCATTCCTTCATCTATAAAATGAGAATAATAATATTTGAACTCCATAGTTCATATTTTTGGAAAACACTATAAACTGCAAAACTCTATATAAATGTGTATTAAGTAATTAAAAAGTACCATACAAAATGGAAGACATCATTATGAGGATGAATCTGAAGAGCTATATGCCTTTCTAACTCTCATCCAAAGACAAAAATTAAAATAAAACCCTCCATCCAGTAACTAAGGTTACATTTTTACACCTATAGGTAAGTTTATTTTGATGTCAAAAGATCCAACTTCTTACTGTGTGATCTAGAGATATTTAACAATAGTATCAGATGGGAAGATGGTGAGTATGTTACCATCCTCCCCCACAGCTTGTCTTTTCTTAGCTGAAAGGGACAGTCATGAGTGCAAATGGGTTGATGCACTGGGAAGGAGAAAAATAAATGAGAATCTAGCTTTGCTTCCCATTCTGTTGCTACACTTTATTTGGCCCAGTAACCACAACAAAGAAAAAATGAGCTGCTAAAGAGATAATGACTACTTCCTTTACTCCACTGCCCATTTAATTAAATTCTTTATAAAGTACTTGTGGATGTTTGACTATGTTTAAATTAGTGTGGGCAGGAAGTACTTGCTACTGCTTGTCATCCTAGCACCCTTATACATTACACAACTGTCACTTGAAATTCCCTAATTCAGCAGCACCCAGAAGTCTAAGCACAAGGCTATATGTAACACAAGTGAAAAATGCTCCTGCTTAGCCTTCCTGAAGGATAATGCTCATTCGTGACTTCTGCAACTGCTAATCTTCTGCAAAAATCATCCATCAATGTGAGATCTACAATGCAATGTGCTTCCCTAACTCTTAAATATTCTATGAAAATGTAAGTAAAAAAAAACCCTAAGGAACATTTGGCAAAGAGAAGAAATTCAGGATCAATATAGAAAACTTTTTTTTTACAAAGCAACTTACACAAAGCTTAAGATAAAAATCTATGTTTTCAAACACACCAAGTATTAATATTGCACACAGTTGAAAATTTTAAAATCTTCTAATTGTATTATCATATAAGACTACACAAATTAAGAGAAAGCTTTGAATTCACCACTTTAAAATAGAGGATTATCCACATTTTATTACTAAAAATATATTTTTTATTCTCAGTCTTGATAATATATATTCTTTCAACTTGTTAAGAATTTATATTTGCCAGTATAAATATAAGTTGATATATAGCAATCAAATATTCATTGAGCTCTTTCTGTGCACAAAACTGTGTGGGGGAAGAAGTATGACATAATATTCCTTGCCCTCAAAAAACTTATCATTTGCAGAAATAAAACAAATAATCATAACAATAAATGATATAAATAACAATCTAAAATAACATACAAGAAATACTGCAAAACACAATTTAATGTTAAGAAATTATGCCTAACACATGATAAAGATTTACAATATTGCTGGCTAGGGTAGTCTGAGAAAGTCTCATTAAAAAGTGGGAATTGAGCCAAAATTTGAACAATGGGCAGCATTTAGAAAGACAGAGAAGGGAAAGGGGGCTTGATGGGGATCCAGGATGAAGGGAATGAAGGCAGTTAATAAGCACTAGGTGGCTGAGTGAATGTCAACTTCATGGAAGTGGAAATGTGCAAAAGACATGTTCCAGACATATACTTATATTGAAGACTCATATTCAATATAAAAATCATAGGAAAATGTGAATCATAACTAGGAATGTTTGATGCTGGTTGATTCAAATCCCTCCTCTGAAAAATGTTGACTTATGACTCTGGCCATGTGAGCTAATCTCTCAATGCCACCAATCAATTTTCCCAGATGATAAGTTACAAAATAGTAGCAGAAGTGTATTAATGAAGAGTTTTCTTTGTGGGAGTTCACATTATCAGTAAAACAGATCCAGATGAAAAGAAAGGGGGAAAAAATCACCCTAATAGGCAGACTCACATTTAATGCAAACCATTAGGATTATTTTTATCATTATTATTTTGGTAGTGGTACAAAGGATAGCATCATGGTGATCCTTCTTGGATGAACTAAAAAATAATAATAATAAATAATAATAGCTAGCATTTATATAGTGACTACTGTGTGCCAGGCACTATGCTCAGACCTTTATGATAATATCTCATTTGATTCTTACCAGTCCCTGTGACGAAGGTACTTTTATCATCCCCATTTTACAGATGAAGAAACAGGTGTTAAGTGACTCGCTCAGGTCACACAGCCATCACTGTTCAGAGTAATCCCTATGGATCTAGGGTCCCTTTTCATCACCACCATCAATATCAACTGTTGATCAAAGACCACAGACTTGGGGAGCCCTGGGAGGAGCAGTATCCCTCAGAACACCAGTCCTTTTTCCAATTCAGCTTTCATAGACATTATCCTTGGAAGCATCCATAGAGAACTTTTTCCCAATCCATCTTAATTCTAATGCCCCCCCCATTGTTTATTTTCAACATATCCAGTATTTAATTTGATTGCACAAGCATTTGTATGTTTTCTCCACCATTGGACTGTGAGCACCTTGATAATATGGTCTGTCTTTTATATTTCTTTGAATTCTAGTGTTTATCACAACACTTAGCACATAGCAAGCACTTAATAAATATTTACTGACTGACTCAATGTATCATGTCCTCTTCTGCTTTAGAATGTAGTCACAATAGAATTCCAGAAAAGAAAGTTCTTATCATCAAAGCCCCTGACACTGTCAAATGGTTCGGTATCAGAAACTGATATGATTTTATCCATAGAAATTACATCTAAAAAATACTTTGCATCCACTTTGCTCTCCATGCTAATGACCATTCAATCTTAGAACATGATTTATAGCTGAAACTGTTTATAGAAATATTGCCCCCTGAAAGCAGACTAATTTGCTATTGTGATATTCTGATACTATATATCCCTAGCACTTAGCATATTATCTTGCACATAGTAAACACAACAAATACTTCATTCATTCATTCATACTGTTACAAGACACTTAGAAGGACTCTCAAATACCCACAATGATCTGTGATCTCATTCATTGGATAATGCATATAGACCATCCAGACCTACTGGACCAGAATGACTCTTGTCTATATCCTCCCCTAAAGTGGCCGTGGCTCCTGCCTCACTTTCTCCGACTACCTCACCTTCACCGTGTGACTAGCCAATCTTCTTTTGCAATCATCGATTTCATTAATCTTTTGCTCCTGGTTATTGTTTAATATTTATCTACTAATTGTTTCAGCTACCTTAATGTCCACTATTCCCCTGCTTTATGGTCATCTTTGTAATGTACGGTGCTTTGAGGATTGTTGTGTTCCACTCCTTGAAGCCATAGCTGAGTATAAAAGACAGATCTTGATTTCAAGATGTTAGGAGTCATAAAAGGAACTTTGCAATTCCCTGAAGACCATCCACCATACTCTTCCCCTTACGTCTCTTCTGGGTCCAACCTCTCCTTCATTTATACTACGGGGGTTCCCAGATAGACATTGACGGATGATTTTTACAGGAAGTCTAGTCAACTGAACCTTAGACATTCTTTACCACTTGAGTTGTTGCTCATGTTTATAGACCAAACTATTTGGAGTGGCTGGAAACTATTTGGAGTGGCTGGAAATCTCTTTTTCTAAAAGACTCTACATCATTACTGAGATCAATAAGACCCAGAGATACAAAGATAATACTTCATTCATTCATACAACATACAAGAAACTTGTACAAAAACAAAATTTTTAAGAAGAAAAAAGTGAAATGGACCCTACCTTCAAGGAGCCTATATTCTATTGGTACTACCTTCCCCCCCACCCCAACTCATATGAAATTTAGTATGGCTAATAAAATATTGGAGCCATAAGCAATAACACTTTGGATTTTCTTTCAGTAATATGAATTTATTGATTCTAAAGAAGTTTATGCCCATAGACTTGATAATGGAATAGAGAAGCCTTAATCCTTGAGGTTAATACCTTACTTATATTCACAATATATCTTTTTAGAAGGTGTAAGGATATGATTGAAGGGACTCCACTAGGTTCTTTGCAGAAAAATATCCAGCAACAATTTCAATCAAAATCAAATAGTTTATTTCAGACCCTGAAGGGGGAAAAACTGCTGACACCCAGCAGTTAACTGTTGATTTTTATTGCCTCTTTTTCAATACAAAGTGTTACTTAATGTTATCTGGCATAAACAATGCATGGATTTTCAGTAAGCTAGTAGAATACACAAGAGATATTGGAATGTACCATGAATTTTAAGAGTTCCCAGAGAAATCTCTTTAATCTCTATAGAATTGTAAAGGTAAGAAAATAAGGGAAGCAAGGAAGGGTATGAGTAGATGGGAGTGAGGGAGTATGGAAACAGTATAGAAAATTAACAGCCCCACAGTATGGGGAAGGGGAGAAGTATGATCCTACTCTGATTTTCCTTGACAGAACTCTGACCCCAACAAACCATATTCACTGTTAAAGAAAACAAAATAGTCCCTTATTGATTTACTCCTTGACATGTATATCATTTAAGGTCTTTTACTTTTGCAACCCAAAGCTCTAAATTTCCCAGTTTAAATGGAACCTAGGAAGAGTAAGAAGATGAACGCAATGGTTCATTCAGGTGTTATGACCTATCTGCTATGGCTTATTGATCAGAATGGGAACAAGGTCCTTGATTACAGAATACTGCTGATGATTTTTTATAAACATCTTTCTAAGAATCTAAAGTAACCCCTTTTCCCTAAATGTTTCTAAAGAAAATATTGGACATCTTTGGATACTTTTCTTTATTAAAATCCATTAATTACTATAGTTTGCATTACATCAAGAAGCGAGACACAAATATAATAATAATGAGGCCCAGACTAGACAAAGTTTTTTTGCTCCTTCTGAGCACCAATATTTAATGTAGACCAGTAAGGTATACCTAACATCTACTTAATAGAAAAGACAATATGCTGTCCTCCACATGGGGAAATATTGAACAGAAATATTCTTTTTGGTGTCCATCACAAAATATTATCCCTAATGTAAATTCTGAGAAAAATAGCATAAAAGAAAATTGAAAACAGTCATTTCCCTACGATCACTACTAATATGGCATGAGGATTCTACAGCTTAGAACAACATGTGAGTGATAACTCCATGCCTACAGCATGGGTATTACTATGAAGTAAATGATAGAATCCATTTCACTGTTTTATGCTATTATTGTAGTTTTCTCTCTCTCAGGGAATACTCTATGCAGATCTTATACATGTGCCCTTGAAATGTGTTTCCAAAATTATTAGAGCGAGGTCCAATATTCAGAATGAAAACACAATATAGAAAAATCATCACACATGATTTGTAACCATAGAATACTCATATCAGCCCCTTGTGACAGGCAGAAGTCACCACTGTTAGAAATCCTAGATGACAGAGTGAACTCACGTAGCCCAAGTATAGATTGGCTATTAGTTAGGAGAAAAGGTAATTTTCATGCTAGGCAGAGTTCCCAGGGAGTCATGAGAAGGTTCAGAAGGAGTGGTAACTGCTACAAAGGCTTAAATCTATGTTGACAGAAGGAAAGGAACAAATATTCTGTATCTGAGCCAGTGGGATTTTATGCAGGTATAATCCCAAATCTGACCGGATCAGTTAGACACCCTCACACTGAAGATCCCATGACAGCCGAAAGTGCTAGTGATATATGATTTGCTGCATTTTAAAAAATTTTTAAACATCTCTAAAACACCTGTAGAACTCTAGTCTAACAACCATTCAATAACTCTTTTAATTAAAAAAAAATCTTTAAATAGCAAAAGCTTTTCCCCAAATGTTATATACATCAGTTCTTACACTTAATTTCTATATTATTTCCTGAGTTTCAGATTATCATTGAAAACACTCACATCTCATGACAGAATATCTCCTTAGAAGAAAGTTTCTAAAAGTATTTTTATGTATTATCTAGAATGAAAAAGATATATATATATACATATATATGTATATATATACATATATGTATATATATATTTTTTTGTCAGAACTATGATTTCATTAGTACAAAGAAGTTTCATTGAGGTAACTAATTCCCTTTACCAATGCAGAACACATGTTCTGTAACTTAGAATTTTAGAAAATTGGGGACACAGACAGGTAAAGAGATTTTCTCACTCATTCACAGTCAGAATGCATCTGAGACAATATTTGAACTCCAAGGCCTACTCTTTACACGTCATGTCTTTCAGCAAATATGTATTACCACTTTTAAATGCCAATTTTACTTCTAAAATTAAAGATCTATAATTTTTTTCAGTAATCACTCTACCAATAGAGACTGCAACCCTCCTTTGCATGTTAGAAGATGATCCTTAAGAACTTTTGTGAGGGACCCTGAGGAACAGTACCACTTGGGGTCACAAGACATCAGGGCACTGAGGGACAATTATTACTTGCAGTTGAAAGGGATTAGGATCCCTTTCTGGGTAAGGACCAGAGAACAGACAAGAAGAGCAATGACAACACTTCTCTCCACATCACACCACCTCAGAAGTACTAAAAATTTCCAGTCCCAGAACTAGCTCTGAAAACAGCAGGGCAAAAAAGCCTGAAGCTCATTTTCAGTCCTACCACCACCACCTAAGAAACAGAACCCAACATTAACATGAAGTTCGAAGTCAAGAAATAGGTTAGAAAAAGAAGCAAACAATAAAAAAGAACCTAATCATAAAAGCTACTATGGTGACAGGTAAGATCAGCATACAAAATAGCTACTAGCAAAGCTTCAAAGAAAAAAAACAAAAATTCAGGTGAATCAGACATGAGCCCAACAAGAACTCCTAGAAGAGTTAGAAAATTACTTTCAAAATCAATTAATGTTAGAATAAAAATTGGAAAATGATAGTGATGTAAGAAAATTATGAAAAGAGTGGACATGCTAGCACTATTCCCACAAACCCAGCAATATATCTGTAAAAAATGACTCTAAACAAATTCTGGAGCTTCTGAACCCACAGAATGATGGAGTGAAGCAAATCTCCATCCCTAGAGAGCAAGGAAGATCACCAGGAAGTGTCTATCACACTGCTCTGGGAGCACCATGCAGTCCAATAGCACAGATGTGACCTGACCAGGCCTTGGGAAGACTGAATCTTGGGCACCTGTGGCAGTTTCCAGACTTCATGTCTACAAAAAGTCAAGGGCAAATTGGAAGGTCAGTAGAAAAACTTGTGTGAAACTTATGTGAGAGAGTAGAGCCACAGCCCCAGGGCAGTGGAGGGGGTGGAAGAGACTGCAGAGGAGGACCCAGCAGCAGCAGCAGGAGAAGGGGCAGCAGCAGCAAAAGTCAATGTTTCTGGAGCTCTAGGCCAACAGATTGTGAGGGGATGGAGTAGCTGACAGTATACCCTGCAACCCCACTGGAAGCAGAAAATAACCTTGACTAAGAGCTCAAAAGTCAAGTAAATAGCTGGGAAAATGAGCAAAAACCAAGAATAGAATCAAAATATAGAATTATACTTTGGTGACAAGGAAGACCAAAGTATAGAAACAAAATACAACAAAGTCAAAGCTCCTCCATCCAAAGCCTCCAAGAAAATATGAATTGGTTTCAGGTCATGGAAGACCTCAAAAAGGATTTTGATAATTAAGTAAGAGAAGTAGAGGAAAAATTGGAGAGAGAAATGAGAGTCATGTAAGAAAATTATGAAAAATGAGTCAACTGCTTGCCAAAGGAGACCCAAAAAATGCTAAAGAAAATAACACTGCAAAAAACAGACTAACCCAAATGACAAAAGAGATCCAAAAAGCCAATGAAGAGAGGAATGCCCTAAAAACCAGAACTGGCCAGATGGAAAAGGAGATCCAAAAGCTCACTGAAGAAAATAATTTCTTAAAGATTAGAATGGAGCACATGGAAGCTAATGACTTTATGAAAAATCAAGAAATTATAAAACAAAGTCAAAAGAATGAAAATATAGGAGACAATGTGAAATATCTCATTGGAAAAACTGACATAGAAAATAGATGCAAGAGAGACAATTTAAAAATTATGGGACTACTTGAAAGTCATGATCAGAAAAAGAGTCTAGATATCATCTTTCAAGACATTATCAAGGAAAACTGCCCTGATATTCTAGAACCAGAGGGTAAAATAAATATTGAAAGAATCCACTGATCACCTCCTGAAAGAGATCCCAAAAGGAAAACTCCTAGGAATATTATAGCCAAATTCCAGAGTTCCCAGGTCAAGGAGAAAATATTGCAAGCAGTCAGAAATAAACAATTTGAGTATTGTGGAAATACAATCAGGATAACACAAGATCTAGCAGCTTTTACATTAAGGGATCACAGAGCTTGAAATGATATTCCTGAAGACAAAGGAATTAAGATTAAAACCAAAAACCCCCTACCCAGCAAAACTGAGTACAATACTTCAGGGGAAAAATTAGTCATTCAGTGAAATAGAGGACTTTCAAGTATTCTGGTTGAAAAGACCAGAGCTGAATAGAAAATTTGATTTTCAAACACAAGAATCAAGGGAAGCATGGAAACATAAACAGGAAAGAGAAATCATAAGGGACTTACTAAATTTGAATTGTTTATATTCTGCATGAAAAGATCATATTTATAACTCTTAAGACTTTTCTCAGTATTAGTGTGGTTGGAGGGATTATATACATATATAGAGAGGGCACAGGGTGAGTTATATAGGTAGGGAAGATATCTAAAAATATAAAATTAAGGGGCAAGAGAGGAATATGTTGGGAGAAGAAAGGGAGAAACAGAACAGGCCAAATTATCTCACATAAAAAAGGCAAAAAGACACTTTTTCAATGGAGGGGAAAAGGGAAGAGGTGAGAGGCAAACAGTGAACCTTAATCTCATCATATTTGGCTTAAGAGGGGAATAACATGCATACTCAATTTGGTATGAAAATCTATCTTATGCTACAGGACAGTAGTGGGGAAGGGGATAAGTGGTGGGAGGAGGGATGATAGAAGCCAGGGAAAATGGGAGGATGGAGAAATTAGAAGTAAACGCTTTTGAGGAGGGATAGGATCAAAAGAGAGAATAGAATGAATGGGGGGCTGAATAGGATGGAGGGTAATATATTTAGTCTTCCACAATATGACTGTTATGGAGTTTTGTATAACTACACATGTATAACCTATATTGAATTGCTTGCCTTCTCAGTGGGGATTTGTGGGGAGGGAGAAAGGCAGAGTAGTTGGAACTGAAAGTTTTAAAAACAAATGTTTATAACTGTTTTTACGTGCAACTGGGGAATAAGATATACAGGCAATGGGGTACAGAAATCTATTTTGCCCTACAAGAAAACAGAAGGGATGGGAATAAGAGAAGGGAAGGGTTTGATATAAGATAGGGAAGACTGGGGGAGGTGGTTATCAGAATGCATGCTGTCTTGGGGTGGGCGGAGGGGAGAGATGGGGAAAAAATTTGGAATTAAAAATCTTGTTGAAGTATCTGTTGGAAGCTAAAAGTATTTTTTTTAATTGTGAAAACATAATTGACAACTCGATAAAAGAAGCATAAAAATACTGAAGAAAATAAAACTTTAAAAAATAGTATTGGGCAAAACAACCGCTTAAAAAGCAGAATTGATCAAATGGAAAAGAACTACAAAATTTTACTGAAGAAAATAATTGCTTTAAAATTAGAATGTTAAGTAAAAGCTAATGACTCAAGAAGACATCAAGAAACAGTATAAACAAAGTCAAAAGAATGAACAAATCGAAGAAAATGTGAAATATCTCATCAGAAAATAAAACTGACTGGAAAATAGATTGAGAGAGAAAATTTAAGAATTATTGGCTGTCTGATATCCATGGATCAAAGAAAGAATCTAGACATTATATTTCAAGAAATTATCAAGGAAAACTGCTTCAATATCCTATAACCAAGATCGAAAAAAAATTGAAGCTCCCAGGTCAAAGAAAAAATACTTCAAGCATCCAGAAAGAAAACATTTAAATACCATGGAGTCACAACTAGGATCACAGAGATTTAACAGCTGTCAGTTTAAAGAAAGAGCAGGCTTGGAATAAGGAAAAAATGGACATTTAATGAAACAGAGAACTTTTACAGATTCCAGATGAAAAGAACAGAGATAAATAGAAATTTTTATATTCAAATGAAAGACTCAAAAAAAGCATAAAAATGTAAACATGAAAGAGAAATCATAAGGGACTCAAGTATATGGGAAGGTGATACATGTAAGCCCTGAGACAGCCCTGCAGAACCTGTGGTCTATGGGCCACTTATAACCATCACACCACTTGCAATGCACCAAATGATTTCCAGAGGCCCATGAAAAATGTAGAGGGAAACATCCTTTGTACGTAGAGGAAATCCTTTAGCATTCAGCAAGCAATGCCCCCTGGGCTACAGGTTATATAGACCTGCCCTAAGAACTCTATCACTATTGGAGCAGTTAGAAGGACTCTTCATGGACATAGGGTACCAGAGTAGTTCAATTATGTTGGAATAATGTAAAAAAAAAATAACTGATAGGTGAAACAGAAGAATGCACTGGGAGAAGAAGAATGGGGGAAATTATCTCATATAAAAGAGGTACACACTAAAGACTTTTTATAGTAGAGGGGAAAATGGGGAAGGGGTCAAGAATCACATGTACCTAACTCTCATCTGAATTCGTTCAAAGCTGGAAGAAAACATATGTATGTGAGTGTGTGTATACATGCACATACACACACATTCAGACACACTAAATTGGGTAGACAAATCTTATCCAACAAAGATGTAAGAAAGGTAGAGGACAAGAGAAAAAGGTGGACTGACAAAAAGGAGAGCATATTAACAGAGGCAGTGATCATAAAGCTTTTGAGGAGGGATAGAGGAGAGACAGAGAGACAGAAAGGGAGATAGATACAGAAAGAGAGAAGGAGGAACAGAAGAAAATAAGATGGAAGGAATGTTCAGTTAGTAATCACAACTGTAAATATGAATGGGATGAATATCCCCATCAATTGAAAGCAGACAGTTGAATGGATTAGAAATCAGAATCCAACAATATGTTGTTTACAAGAAACAAATTTGAAACAAGGAAATACACACAGAGTTAAAATAAAGGTCAAAAGCAGAATCCATTATGCTTCAGCTTCATTAAAAAAACAGGCCTAGTAATCATGATCACAAATAAAGCAAAAATAAATCCAATTACATGAAATAATCAGGAAAATTACATTTTGCTAAAAGGAATCATAGATAATGAAGTAATATCAATACTAAACATATATATGCACCAAATGGCATAGCATCCAGATTCTTAAAGGAAAACTTAAATGAATTACAGGAGGAAATAGACAGTAAAATTATACCAGGAGGGGACCTCAAATTTCCCCTCTAAGAGCTAACTATAAAACAAATAAATAGAAGTTAAGGAGATGAACAGAATTTTAGAAAAGTTGGATATTACAGAGCTCTGGAGAAATCTGAATGGAAATTGAAGGTATATTTTTCTCCCAGATGTACATGGCACCTTCACAAAATATGAGCAAGTACCGGGAAATAAAAACTTCACAATCAAATGCAGAAAAGTAGAAATACTAAATGTACTCTTTTCAGACCATAATGCAATAAAGAAGTATATTCAATATTTTGCCCACTTACATACCAATAAAACTGACAATCTTAAATGAAATGGATAAATATTTATTTTTTTAACAGAAGATGAGATAGAAAATTATCCTTAGGGGGGAAAGTGGAATAAGCCATCAAGAGCTCCCTAAGGAAAAAAAAAATCCCCCAAACAAAAAAGAGTTGCTATGGTCAAAATATTCAGTACCCTTTGAGAAACCTGGTAATAAGCTTGTCCAGCTCAAACTTAACAAGACCAACCCACAGGACAGAATCATTTAGCCTATCATTGGGCCTGTATCCCAATATTTTCCAGCTTGGTACTACCTGCCATGGTTTATGTTCCCTTTTAGAATGCATGGGTGAGTCAACTGGCCATATAGCCACTAAGACCGCAGAGTAGTCACTTGTTCAAAACCCCTGCAACCTCCCAAATTCTCAAAAAAGGGGAATCATTCCCCAGACATAGAGCAATGGCCTATAAATGCATACAACAGGCAGAAGACTTAAGTTAAATCCTTTATGAATTAACATAGGAGAACTTTAATGTTTAGCGTTCACTCCCCACCCTTCCACTCCTCCATCAACTACAAGAGAGAAAAATCACAGACATGGACCAAGGGTAGAGGTGTCTTGCTAATGCAATGACAATGTATGAACATAGCCAGACACTTCAAATGTTCTGCAAGAAGCAGCAGATGTTGACTCCACCCATCCATGTGGAACAACAAGCAAACATTTGCTAACAGCTTAAAAACATGCTGATTCTTTAGCAGAATGTGTCTCTAGGATAGGACTCTCCAATGTTATTGTGACTCTGAAATAACAGAATCCCCTCACCTACTTCATAAGAAGTAGAAGATGCTAATTTTGCTGAGACCCCTGAAAAGGAAGTAAAAGAGTCAGGGAAGCACCAGACAGAGTGCCAGTGAGGGTAGCTACTATATCAAGCCTGAAGGAAATCGTCTGAAACCAACTAAAATGAGTCATGTCACCTACAGAGGGCATATTAAAATCAAAAGTAGAGGGAGTCAAACCAGAGAGAATGCAAAGCTCCCTTAACAAATATGAATCCTGAAGATTCCCCAGATTAAAAAACCTCAAATGAGAAAGCAAATCAGTAAAAAAGGAGAATGAGAATGAATATAGAACAGAAATTAAAGTTTCAATGTGGAATAAAAAAAAAACACACAGTTGATTTGAAATAAAATGAATCCATTATGGTGAATCTTCTTAGAGGAGCAGAGAAATTGACATATTTGTCACATTTGAAACAAGAAAATGCCGAAATCGAAGAAAATGTGACAAGAGAAAAATAAAAGGCAGCAAAACCAAACTAGCACACAAATTCTATAAAAATCAGAGACGTTGACTTTGAGGACAAAATGCTGACAGGCAACTTAAGGGTCACTGGTCTCCTATAAGAACATGGCAGATTATTGTGACTGTTGGTATGGGCTAATGTTTGTATGGAATTTAAGGTCTGTAATGTAATAAATGTATTTATATGTCATATAAATACACATATATAATATATAAAATCTCATTTAATCTTTATAACAAACCTGTAAGGTAGGGGGGTATTATTTTCTCCATTTCACAGATGAGTAAATGGAAAATAAGAGAAGTTAAGTGACTTGGCAACTTAAAGGTAATAATCTTGGAAATAATATAAGAAAAATGCTCAGAAACCAAAGGCATATAAAGACAATATACAGATTGCTTCCAGAATTCTATGTTTCAAAGTCTCAATCTCCAGCTCAGAGTGGTGAAATATAACAATTTCATTGTTATGTATATATATATATATATACACATATAAACACACATAAACATATACACATATGTGTGTATATATATGTGCATATATATATGTGTATATATATATATAATTTAGTAAGCAGATAAGTAAAACATATTCAAATGAAGGGGGAAAAATTTCATAGCAACAAGAAATCACAAAAGGGAATGAACTGATTATTTATAGAAAACAAATTTTCAAATAAAGACATGAAAATAAAATGAGAAACTGGATCAAATTTTATTAAACACATTAGCATTCTATTAAATTCATTTACCATAATTTATTCAGCCATTCCCCAATACATGCCCCTTCTGGATTCCAGTTACTTGTTAATATAAAAAGATGTGCTATAAATATTTTGCATAGATGGGTTCTTTTCTTCTTTCTTTGAATCATTGCAGGATGTACATCTAATAGTCACATTAGTAGGTCATGGCATATGCACAATTGAGTGTCTTTTTGGTGACCATTCCAAATTGCTTTTCAGAATAGCTGGACAAACTTACAATTCCACCAACAGTGAGTTAATGTGACTGACTGTTTTCTCATAGCCCTTCAAATAACTAAGTAGTTTTCCTAAATTTTTCTCTTTGCTTTTGATTATTCCCTTTAAAGGATGACTTTCAGGGAGGGGAGAAGAATGATAAAATTGGAAAATTTAAGTTCTGTAAAAATGAAATATATTAGTGGATTTTAAAATAGCCTCTTTGTCATAATGAAGCATTAGAATAAATAATACCTCAAATTATAAAGTACTATTTTAAAAACTGAAAAAATTCTTTTAAACTCCATTTTTAAAACATATTTCAAGAAGAAAAAACAAATACCTTCTGGTGATTTTTAAAAAGGTTTACCTTAATTCTGCCTGTTAATTTCACAATCAAATTGAAAACAATAAAAAAATTTTCACCTTGCAAAGACAGGAAAAGTATGACTCAGCAGACACTTTCTATTTTAGTAATTTTCAGGTTCAGACCACAAACATATTGGACTTGTATTTGCTATTCAGGACATATTAACAAAGTATAACAAATGCTGAGACTATTAAAAATTCTCATGTTCTGATTCATTATTATCTACTTCAAAACTAATTAGAATTTGCAAAAAAAATGTGAAATGAGCACTCCTAAGTTTTGCTTCCATTACTAATTGAACTAATTGAAACTAATAGCAATATAATATAATATAATAGATATAATAATAGATGTGAATTTTCTAATAAAATAGATATTTTTCTTGAGGAGGAACAGAAAGTTTCTATTTAACAAAATTCTTTTCAATTCAACAAGCATTCATTAAGCCTCTGCTATATGTTAAGTACTATGTTAAACTCGGGATAAAAAGAAAAAAATGATAAAATTCCTGATCTGGAAAGAATTTACCTTTTTCTGAAGTAACACAAAATTTATAGAGATAAGTAAAAAGACAATAATTAGATATGTATATATAATATATAATTATAAAATTATATATTATATAATAATTATTATTAGATAATTAGAGATTGGTCAATGAACCAGGTCCCTACATGCATGTATGGAGTGCCATTAACACATGATATATGAGTGTCAAAAGATGCGCTGATTTCACAGATGAAATTATTTAAGGATCTTGCCTCCAAGAGAGTGATAGTGACTAGTAACAGAAGTGCTTTGGAGAGACTTTAGAGCTTATGTAGACATCCTGTAACCTTTCTGTGGTTTGTAAACCACCAAATGAGGAAGAATTTTTTTTCAATTACCTAGCAATATATTGAAAAGGCTTTAGTTAGACTTGGCCTCTTTTGATTTAATTTTTTGAGTAAAAGAAATTGGAGGCCACAACCTTGTGAATTTTAAAAGCTCAAGCGAAGAAGTCATTCAGGAATATGGGATTCAGGAATCAAGTCCATGTCAGGGTATTCAGCTAATCAAGCATTCATGTTTCAAGGTCTGAACATAGATCTTCAGGACCTAGATCAGCATTAGTGGAGGCAAGGATTCATCCAGCTATGATTCCACATTTAGATATAAAGTTGGCAGGATCAATGCTATGTAGAAATTACATTAAGTCTGAGTCCACTCTTCCCAGAAACTTTATGTACTCTAACAGAGAATGTGTACCAAGGTGCTGGAGAGAAAACTTTGTACTACCATTTTACTATCTCTTCAAAGTAAATATTCCCTTGCAAAAACTAATGGATTAAATGGAACTGGGAGCTAGTCACCGGCAAATAATTATTAGGTGGGAACACATCTCCACTGGGGCCTGATCCAATGGCATTAGAGAAAAGGTACCACAACCTCTCAGGTACAGCTCAGGAACTCTGATGTGAAGACTGTAGCTGGCCTCACTCAGAGAGAATGAGGCCAGAGAGACTGTCCCACAATGATACAAAATAAATACAAAGGGGACAGTCAGGCATGATCTCCTGTGGTATCTGCTGCTTCAGATGAACCTTTAGGGGTACTATAAGTCCCAAGAGGCAGAGACAAAATAGCGAGCACTCCAGTCTTAGAAGAAAAGACAAGGAAGTAGAAGGTGAAACGTTATGCACAAAGAACAAATACACTAGCAGGGACAGGAAATCTGCAGCCTTAAGGCCACATGTGTCCTTCTAAATCCTTAAGGGGGACCTTTTAACTCATTCCAAATTTTACAGAATAAAGGCCGCACTTAAGGATTTAGAAGGCCACGTATGACCCTATGGCCATAGGCTCTCCACACCTGGTAGCTTCATCAAAACAAAGAGTGTGTGAAAGGAAGTAATGTGTAAATGTGTCTGGAGAGTCAGACTAGACACAGATTTTTAATGACTTTAAATTCCAAACAGAAGAGTCTGTATTTTAGACTAGAGGCACTGCAAGAGTACTAAATGTCTTGATAAGGGGAATAACATGGACTGACCATACAAAGGTAGTTGAAAGTGATGCAGTAGACCTATTCTGCTCATGAGGTATATTTTACATATACCTTTTAATAGGAAAAATCATAAAAAGTGTGGTAGGTGGAAAGAAAGTTTCAGGTGGAGACCAAGTAACTAGACAAGAGATTACCACTTTGAAGGAGAAGTATGCTGGACATACTTCTTAAATACAAGTTAAATAGTCAGTGTGAAAACTGACACCTTGGAAATCAGCAGATGCTACAAATCAGGGCTTAATTCATCGTTTCACTGGTTGTCTGGATTTAAAGTGATGAAGAAAAAAACGCAGATTAGACTTAAAAATGTGGTTGGAGAAACAGTTATTAAATGCTTACCAGCACAGTCTTGCTTGGCAGGGTCACATTCCCTTTTATAATTTAGAAAGGTAGGGACGTACAATGGTAAGAACTTGTCAGAGAGCCAAGAGTTCTGTGGGTTTAAATCTTGCTTACTATACTTACTAGGTTTGGGACCTTGGACAAGTTGCTTAGAACCTCACAGAGCCTCCATTTCCTCACTTGTAATGCAGAGGTGACCATACCTAGCAACTACAGGGTTGTTGTGAAGGTCAGAAGGAGAGAACATATGCAACCATCAGTTATTATCACTCATCAATAAAGCTGAAAGGGCTTTGAGCATGGGAATTTGGGAAGAAAACCTTGGAAGTATAACTATTCAGTAGGAGCAGAATATACTTAAAATCTGAAAGTTCAGATGAAAAAATTCCTTGTGCTACTTTATAAGCACTGTTAAAATAGACAATGCTTTGAATACGAGGGTAGGTAACCATGAAATATTAAACATTACATTCTATAGGCATTTGAATCACCTCCATATTTTCAGGCCAGTAACTCACTCCCTCTGTGAGTTTCTTTAAGTATCAATAAATAGGTGCAGCAATTCAATTAGATGCTCATTGAAAATACATTTCACTGTCCATCAACTGATAAGAGAAATAACTGCCGATTCTTTAGCATGACATTTTATCAGCTAAACATAATTAGCTATCAATTTACACAAAAATAAATGATTGTGAAGGTGAACTCTCACCTTAGGGGGCATGGGTTGAAAAGCAGAAGTTCTGTGATGAGGCATAATTCATGTATCAGGCTAATAAAGTATATATTGCACAAAGCTGACAGCAAGGCATGGAAACACTGCATTTCCACTCAGGCTAAATATCACAGCAGGTGGTGAAGTTGCTTTAAATCAGTCAGTCACTTATACTTGAAGGCCAAAGGCAATAGAACTAGCCTATTTGTAGAATTAGCTGAAGTGATCTGACCGTCCCTTTCACGGCACTGCTGTGCAGAGACACTCTAAAAAAAATAAAACAAACAAAAAATCTCCATTATTTCTAAACACAAAATAAAAGTCTAGCTATAGCCTTATGGGCAATGGCATGTGTTATCGTTCTCCCAAAATGTATCAATACCATCATCTATGTAGTATTGCACTTCATGACATAACCTGAACTATGATTTTTAATAAAAAAGTTTTATTTTAAAATAACATTAAATATAATCAGTGGAATTAATTTTCAATATTTGGGCCTTCATTTAGATTTATATTAGAATATTTCATGCATACTATTTCAGATTTAGAGTACTAGCATATGACCTTATTGAAACTTAGAGCAGTACGATGTAATCAAAAGAACCCTAGATCTGGAGTTACTTAGGAGGCACCATAATGTTGAGGCATGAACACTGGAATAATTTTCAAAGGTCTGGGATCAAATCCTGGATCTGCCTCTACTACCCGTGTGACATTGGGTAAATTATTTAAATTCTGACCCTCTTACTCATCTATAAAATTAGGCAGTTGGATTAAACGATCTCTAAGATCCTCTCCAGCTTTATCAGTAAGCACTTACTAAGTAGATACCAGGCACTAGGTACTGTCCTAGGTGCTAGAGGTACAAAGACAAAACCTAAACTAGTCTCTGCCCAAGAGTCTTATAGTCTGGTGGAGAGAAAGGAAAAGGTATATCTCTATCTATCTACATCTACATCTATTCTATATCTCTATATATTATCTCCATCGATCCCCATCTCTACATTAGACTATAAGACTCTTGTAGACAGAGAATGTTTTAACTTTTGCTTTGTATCTCTAGCACCTACAACAGGAGAGAGACAGAGAAGAAAATAAGAAAATCACAATAGTATTGCTTAAATAAGATCCAGAAAAAGAAAATCCAAATATAGACAGAACCAATAACACAATGTTAGGAAGGGTTTAGCAAGCTACTATTTACCCATCTAGATAAAATATCAAAGCTCAATGGAATTTCTACACACTCTCAGTTTCTTGAACAATGGGAATTTTAGGCATCTTTCATAAACATATAGAGGAGGTGCTTTGAGAGAGATGGGACCTTTGGTTCCCCTTAGTTCACATAACATAAGCAAATTATGCCTTAGGCCTCTCACTCCATGTTCAATCTATATGTAGTTTTGTTTTTATTATGTTTCCATTTATGCTGTGTGGTCTTATTTACCCTTTCTTATTTATTCATAAAAATAGGGTAAAAGGACAAAGACCTAGTAACAGGATAATTGGACTCACTTAAAACCTTAATTTTAGTTATAGAGAGATTCAGGGGCAGAGGCAGAGACAGAGAAAAATGCAAAGTAATTTTGAAGCAAACATACTAACAGTTGGGAGCATCAGTTTATAGTGACATGATATGATCAGTTCATGGTATTAGCAAAGTCCTCTTTGTAGAAGGTAGGGTTTGGGCTGAGTTCTGATAGAAGCAAAGGAAGGTATGAGGAAGACATGAGCCAGTACAAAGGCAGGAGATGGAAAGGAAATGAGAGCATCATGTGCAGCATATAGGCCAATTGGACAATTAAAGTATTTTTATTCCCATGTGAAAGATGAGGAAACTATGAATTGAAGTAATTTACCTGAAAGTTGAATAGCTAGTAAATGGTCATGGTTATTATTTTCACCAATCAGCTGATTATTTTCAATAAAACATACTTTACTAGTACTGCAGGGCATTAAAATGGGGCCAAGTAACAGAAGAGTCAGGGCAGGCCGAAATGGACTTATTTATGAAAACAGCTAATAGTGCTCTAGCCTAGTACCCAAGAAAAAAGGCAAAAATGTCACAGGATACTCAGTTGAAGGGTGCAAGACCTTGCAATCAATCTCAAAACAAGAAAAGCTAAATGAAACACATGGTTGAGTTCATTGACAAATGAACTCATAGCCAGCTGAAGCAAGTCACTAGAAAGGCTGAGAAAGGCAGTTAAGGAAACATGGCTTTCATAACCAAAATGAATACAATGAAAATAGCTCTATATTTGGATTAAGAGGATCTGGGTTCCAATTCTTTGTAATATTGGACAAGCCACAAATTTTTAACCTCATTTTCCCCATCTGCAAAGTGATGAGGGTTGCATTAAATGATTTCTAAGGTTTCCTTCCAGTTTTAAATCTATGACCGTTTGATCATTTAACCTAAACAGGAGTTCTCATAAAGTTATGTAATTCTTCAGGGTTTATTTCCACTTTTTTTTAAGAGAAAAAGTAATTTCTCAGTTCTTAAGTGGCACCTCAATTCCATAATAGGAAATTGTTTGTTGTCATTTCATTTCAGCCATGTCTAAGCCAGTCAGCTCCCTAGAATCTATTAAATCAATGCAATCTGCATAGGTGGAGGGAGTTCTCATACCAGAATTCCCTGAGTTTCCAAATCACAAATCTTTTATGTTGTCAGTCAAGTCAACAAGCTTTTAGTACCTACTCTGCATCAGGCACAGTGCAAAGAATTGGAAATGGCTGCCTATTATTCCTAGAATCACAAATATAAGTTTAAGCAGGATGGCATTCTTGTCTCATTAACTGACCCTCCCAAACGCCTCATCATGTCTTGCTTGATTTTGTCATCAGCTTGTTCAAATGATCAGCTATGTGAGTGGAGAATAGATTAGATGCAACTGTTTCCACCAAACAACAGAGCAGTCGCTCACACAGCACATACTAACATAAACAGTGCACATTAGCAGGCGATGAAAATTCTATTAAGTCTTTTACAGCCCTACCAGAGGAAGGGAATTTCTAGTTGAGGCTGCCAAAATGAGGGGTTGCAAATGAGAATATTCCCTAGGGTCCATATGTATGAGACAGTCCTTCATTTTCTACCCTGATGCTTTTATTAAAGATGAAATTGAGAGGCAAAGTATTGTAGTACAAACAATGTTTACAATGGAAGTCAGGAGAATGTAGTTCCACTCCTGACTGCTGTCTTGTGTCTCTATGGTCAGGTTGCCTCAATCTTCTGCAACTATAAAAACATGGGGTTGGAAGATACTTACTAAGGTCATCTGTATCACAAAAAACTGAAAGTCTTACAAATTTTTCTAAGTATAACTGATATTCAAAAATTTGTTATGATGATCACAAATCCTGAGTTAGAACCACTATAATGGGAGCCAATTATAATGAATACTCCTTTTCTTTAAAAGATTAAACAGTGTGGATTTGTGATTCCATCTGATTTCATCTGTGTAGATAAGTTCCAGGGGTGAAACTCCTTCTACCTAAACAGATTAATGAATATTTTCTATTTATAGTCTTAAAGATCTGCCTGGGACATTTTTAGGTTAAATGACTTCCTCAGTCACTGGGATCAGTAAGTCAAAGGCAAGACTTGTAATTCCTAATTCAGAGGCCAGTTCTCTACCCACCATACCATGCTCTCATTTGTCTGCCCATAGGTAGTATTACACACAGAACTGAAAAAAAAATGGTATCATTTGAGTATCTCTATCACAAAGTGCTTTCTTCTTTTATTTCAATTGTTTTCCAGTCATGTCCAACTCTTCATAAACCTATTTGGGGTTTTCTTGACAAAGATACCAGAGTGGTTTGCCATTTCCTTTTCCAGCTCATTTTACAGATAATGAAACTGAGGCAAATGGAGTTAAGTGACTTGTCCAGGGTCAAACAGCTAGTAAGTGTCTGAGGCCAGATTTGAACTCAGGAAAGATGAGTCTTACAGACTCCAAGCTCAACATTCTATCCACTGTGCCACCCAGCTGTCCACTTTCTTCTTAAGAACTCTATAATACAAATTTAAGTATACACAAGCATATGTGTGTATGTATGTATGTATATGTATATGTGTATATACTACAATCCCATTTAATATATGAGAAAACATTCACAATGAAATGGATTCAAACAAGCATCAGACTTGGAGGTAAAAGACTTGGGATCAAACTGTAGTAGCTTAAAGTTGGATGTGGTGACATGTTTGGAATTCCTGCCACTGCAAAGGTTGAGACTGTTGGATCTCCTAAGTTGAGGATTTCTAAACAACAAAGGGTTAAGTCAATCAGGTGTCTACCCTAAGTTCTGCACTTATATGATGATTTCCCCTGAAAGAAGGGTGCCACCAGGTTGTCTAAAGAGGGACAAACTAGCCAAAGTCAGAACAGGTCAAAGTTTCTTTACTGATAGCAGTGGAATCAAGTCAATGAGTGGTCACTATACTTTCAGCCAGGGCAAGTTAAGAGACCCAGTCTTCAAAATAAACAGACACATACAAGCATACATGAATATATGCACACATTATACACATACAGTGAGAGTAAAAGCAATCTTTGTAGTCATGTTCATCAACTCCTTCATTTTATAGGTAAGAAAACAAGTTTGAAAAACTTCACACAGTTTATAACTAAGTCAAGACCAAATTTAGCATAGTATCATGGAATGAAACTCCACTGTTTTTGGAGTCAGAGGACTGAGATTCCATCCCATCACTATTTAACAAAGTTTTGAAGAACTCAAGTACCCACGGGAGTGTAAATCTTTCTTCGGTGTTCAGTATAGCATCCTATTCTAATTTCAGCATTGTATAAGGTACAAGAAAAGAGAAGCCTGCCTATTCAAAGTTCCAGGTTAATTAAACAACTTTCTGTATTCACCCAGTCCCCTACATACATTACTTTGAAGTTGTCTTGACCATGTCCAATCAGATTCAACATCTTAATTCTAACTTCACATCCCTTGCATCTGTGGTCTCAATTATTATCACCATTACCCTAGCATAAACTCTCATAGTCACTTTACTAGATTATTGCAATATTATCCTAGCTGATCTTATTTCTATTCTCTCTCCTCTCCAATATATCTTGTTGATACCATTTTTTAAGAAAAATCTTTTAAATGTAGATCTAGTCAAGTTTCTCCTTTGCTCAACAATCTTTAATGTCTCTCTGGTTCCTTCTACATAAACTCTAACTAATTTTTCTGGTAGTCAAGGAACTTCACATTGAGATACCAGCTTAATTTTATAACCTTGTACAACATTGTTCCCCTCTTTGAATTTTATGCTTGAGTCATATTGGACTATTCTCTTTTTTGCCAAACATCCACTGCACTCATGCCTCTGTTTTTGCTGGACATATTCCCTATTATTAGAATTCCCCCTTTTGGATTCCTATCCATCCTTTAAAGTCCTATACAAACTCTACTTCTATTAAGACTTCTCTGATCCTCTCCTCACTCTCTGCATGCAAATGATCCTCAGACTTCACATAACACTGTTTCTAATTCTCTAATACACAATATGTAAAGTTAGGCATTAGAGTCACCTGTGTGTCTTGTTGATCCAGATCAGGGATCATGTCTTATCTAAACTTTCTATCTTCTCCAACACTTCACATAGGGTTCTGCACAATTAATAAATTACCTTTGGATGACTAAATTTAGATGGATATAGTTAACATAGGAGGGGCTGTAGCAAAAACAGGCTCACAAATACACTGAAGATGAAGTTATAAACGGTCAAACTGAGAGGCATTTTGGAATTAAGCTAAAAAAGTTACAGCAATGCCCATATTCTTATACTCAAGGAGATACAGATATAGATATATCTCCTTGAGTGTGTGTATGTGTATGCATAGATATATACGTACATATGTATATACATATATACATACACATATTTTATGTGTGTGTTTTATATTATATATATGTATGTATACATATATATGTATATATTTCAATATTGATTCCCCTAATAGAAAGCAAGCTCAATATTTTTGCCTTTCTTTATATCCTTAACACTTAGCACAGTGCCTGGTCCATAGTAATAACTTAATAATGGTGTGCTAATTCAGAAAGAAGACATATAAACTGATGTAAAGTGATGTGTGGAAAACCAGGAGAACAATATTCACAAAGATCTGTATAAATGGAAATAACATCAGCATCAGCAAACAAAAATGAGTACTGTATAATTGCAGTAACTAAGCCTGACCCTGGGACAGATCGAAGAATATGAACCGCCTTCTGTTTTATCAGAGTTGGAAGTTTATGGATATGTAACACTGCATATACATTAAAACTTGACTGAAGCGAGGGCTAATTTTGCTGATTTTTTTCTTCTGTCTTTACTATTCTTTGTGACTAGGGATGACTTGCTGGGCAAAGGGGGCAGGAAGTAAATAACTAGAAATAAAGGTGACAAAAATAGTAAGTAGAAATAAAATGCAAAGTTTCTTCCAGGGGTGGAGAACAAAGTTCTCTCAACATTCACCTCCAAACAACTTTAAAATGATTTCTCAATTCGAATTCTGGAGTGGTAAAGCCAACAAAAGGTCAGAATGAAACATTCTTCTGACTCAATACAACTAATGAGTTTGGGAAGATAGATCTGTGACACAGAGGTAGAGAGAGGTTGGCCCAGAGGCTACATAGATAAAACACCAATGGTAGAATTAGTAAGTGGCAATAGAAGTAGCAGCACAGAGATGACAATGGGACCTGGCAGCTGGTAAGAAAGATTATAGTGGATGCCTGTGCTAGAACTGAATATAGGATCAGATGCTATTTGGCAACTCTATTGCCTATGCCCATTTCTGGACCATAGTTCAAGGGCAGCAAGGGAGCAAGAAGCCTGAGGGGCAGCTGCTGAATTTTCTATATGAGAAGATGATACAAGTATCGTCTAAGAATTTTATAACAACATCAGGCTGGGAGGGAAACAGCAACAGTTACTACTGATAATCACTCTTAAGTCAGGAGGCTCCAGAAGAGAGCCCTTCAGAGTACAGCAGGTTTAAGGTTTTGGGAAAGGAGAGGAGAGGAGAAGAGGGGAGGGGAGGGGAAGGGAAAGAAGGAAGGGGAGGAGAGGGGAGGGGAGAGGAGAAATCTAGGTAGTGAAACCCAGGTCAACTGGGTCCTTGCACAGCACTCCCTCACTCAAAACAAAGTCAAGTGCAAGTCATGGCATCATTTCTCTGATGGCATGGTCTTCGGCAATGGCCGAACACAACAACAACAAGAATTTTATAATTATTTGATCTTTTAGAAGAATTCTACATAGAAAGAAGGTATAGGAGTAAGTTTATTATGTTGGGATGATGTAAAGAAAAAATTAATAAATGACAAAAAATTTGCCCTGGGAGAAGGAGTAAGAGGAAGAACAGGGAAAATCTTCTCACATAAAAGAAGCATGCAAGGAAGAATTTTGTAGTAGAGAGGAAAATGTTGGAAGGAGGAAGGCAGACCACTCTTGAACCTCGTTCATATTGAAATTAGTTAAAAGGGGGATGTATGTGTGTGTACATACATACATACATACATATATATATATATATATGTATATTCAATTGTTAAAGGAAATCTATTGTATCTTAACCAAATGGAAAGTAGGCAGGCAAGGGGACAAAGGAGGAGAGTGGTGCTAATAAAAAGTAGGACAGAAAAAAGAATACAGTGATCAGAGGCAAAATAGACTATAAATGATGGACACCAGAGAGAGACAGAAACAGAAAGAAGGCTAAATAGAAGAAATCAGGATGGAAGGAAAGCACAGTTAGTAATAACTGTCAATGTGAATGGATGAATTCACCCATAAAATGGAAGCAGATAGCAGAATGGATTAGAAACAGAACCCCACAATATGTTGTTTACAAGAAACACACTTGAAAAGGCAAGATACAAAGAGTTAAAATAAGGTGTTAGAGCAGAATCTGTTATGATTCAGCTGAACTAAAAAAAAGGCAGGGGTACCAATCATGATCTCAGACAAAGCAAAAACAAAAACAGACCTAATAAAGCAGGGAAACTATAGCTTGCTAAAAGGATCCATAAACAATGAGGTAACACCAATATTAAACATATATGTACCAAATGGCATCTGATCCAAATTCTAAATGGAAAGGGCAAATGAATTATAAGAGGAATGGGAGACCTCAAATTGTCTTTCTTGGAGCTAGATAAATCTAACAGTAAAATAAGTGAGAAAGAAGTCAAAGAGAAGTCTAGAATTTTAGAAAATTAGATTTGATACACCTCTGGAGAAAATTTAATAGGAATAGAAAGAAGTATACATTTCTCAGATGTACATGGCATGACTACGTATAGGCCATTAAAGTCACAAAAAGGCAGAAAAATAGTTAATGTTAAATAAATCATTTTCAGACCACAATGCAATAAAAATTAGATTTAATAAACAAAAAAGCACAGATTAAAAATTAATTGGAACTAAAAAACCTAATTCCAAACAATGAATGGGTCAAAAAAAGTGTAGAAACAATCAATAATTTCATTAAAGAGACTGACAAAAATAACACAATGTACCAAAATTTGTGGGATGTAGCCAAAATGGTACTCAGGGGGAAATGCATATATCAATAAAAGAGAGAAATGACAGACCAACGAACTGGGTGTGGATATATATATTTTTTAAAAAAATAAACTGAAAAGAGATCAAACTTAAAATTTCAAATTAAATACCTAAATGTAAATCCTGAAAAATCAAAGGAGACATTAATAAAATTGGAAACTTAAAAGAAAACCCACTGAAGTAATAAATAAAACTAGGAGCTGGTTTTATGAAAAAAAACAAACAATAAAACAGAAAAAAGTGATTAATTTGATTTTTTTTGCTTTTATTTTACAGATACAAAGAAGAAAATGAAATAAAATTAGTATCAAAAATGGAAAGGGGGCACATACCACCAATGAAGATGAAATTAAAGCAATCATTATCAGCTATTTTCCCAGTAAAACTAACAATATAAGTGATATAGATGAATATTGCAAAAATGTAAACTTTCCAGTTTAACATAAGGAAATAAAATATTTAAGTATTTTATTTTTCCTATCTTAGGAAAATAAAATGAATAAACCATCAATATGCCCCTCTAAGAACAAATCCCCAGGACCAGATGGATTTACAAGTGAATTCTGCTGAACATTTAAGGAACAATTAATCCCAATACTATAGAAACTACCTTTAAAAACAGGTAAAGAAGGAATCCTATCAAATTCCTTTTGTAACAAAACATGGTTTGATACCTAAACTAGGGAGAGAAAAAACAGAGAAAGAAAACTAAAGATCAATTTCCTTAATCAATGAAAAAAATTTAAATAAAATTACTAGCAAGAAGATCACAGCAATATATCACCATGATGATACATACTGACCAGGTGGAATTTGTACCAGGAATGCTGGGATGGTTCAATATTTGGAAAACTATCAGCACATATTAATATTAATAATCAAAATAAAAATCATATGATCTTATTAATAGATTCAAAACTCCTTTCACAAATAAAATACTAAACACTGGAAAATATAGGAATCAATAGAGCCTTTCTAAAATCATGAGCATTTATCTAAAACCAAGAGCAGGCATTATCTGCAATGGGAATAAACTAGAAGCCTTCTCAATAAGACTGAGAGTGAAACGAAGATGTCTCTTATCGCTAACAATATAGTATCAGAAATATTGTATTAGAAATGCCAGCTATAGAAATAAGATGAAAAAGAAATTGAAGGAATAAGTACAGACAATGAGGAAACAAAACGATCACTCTTTGCAGACAATGTGATGATATACTTAAAGAACTCTAGAGAATTAAATAAAAAAACCAGTTGAAACAATTAACATCAGCAAAAAGCAGTAGGACATGAAATAAACACAGATAAATCATCGGCATTTCTCTATTTTACCAACAAAACACAGCAGCAAAAAATGAATTACATATTTCATTGAACATAACCTGAGTATATAAAATACTTGGCAGTCTACCTATCAAGACAAAGCCAGGGATTATATGAACATAGTTATAAAATGCTTTTCACATGAAGACAGATCTAAACAACTAGAGAAATAGCAATTGTTCATACCTAGACCAAGCCAATATAATAAAAATGACAAGTCTCCTTAAATTAATCTATTTATTCAATGTTCTACCAATCAAATTTCTAAAGAATTATATTATTGAGCTAGAAAAAAACAATAGAATAAATATTAAATAATAATAATAAACATTATTATAAATAAATAGAAAAAAACAAAAAAATTCATCCAGAAGAACAAAAGATCATGAATATCTGGAGAATCAATGAAAAAATGTGAAGGAAGGCACTCTAGCAGCATCAGATTTCAAACTATATTACAAAATGGTAATTATCAAAACAGTCTGTTCTGGCTAAGAAACAGAGCGGTGGATCAGTGGGATAGATTACTTAAATAATATTCAATAGTGAGTTATCACAGCAATCGAATTGATGAACCCAAAGAGTCAAACTTTTGGGACAAGAACTCACTATTTGACAAAAATTGCTGGGAAAACTGGAAAGTAATGTGGCAGAAACTAGGCATAAACCAACAGCTACCACTATATAGCAAGATAAGGTCAAAATGTATGATTTATACATAAAAGGTGGTAGCATAAGTAAATTAGGGGACCATGGAAAATGTACCTGTCACATCTATAAATAAAGGAAGAAGTTATGACAAAAGGAAGAAATGGAGAAGACCACAGGAAGTAAAATACATATATTTCTGATTACTGAAATCAAAAAGGTTTTTCACTTCACACAAATAAAGTCAGATCTAAACAACTGGAAAAATAACAATTGTTTGTGAGTAGGCTGAGCCAATATAATAAAAATGAAAATTCTGCTTAAGCTAATATACTTATTCAATAACATATCAATCAAAATACCAAAAAAATTATAGAATAAGTAACAACAAAATTCATCTGGAAGAACAAAAAAGTCCAGAATATCAAGGGAATTAATGAAAAAAAAAATACAAAGGATGATGACCTAACAATACCAGATCTCAAACTATATTATAAAACAGTAATCATCAAAACTGTCCCGTACTAACTAAAAAATCAAGTGGTAGGTCAGTACAATGGATTAGATACACAAGACACAGTAGTCAATTACCATAGTACCATAGTACCATAGCAACCTAGTGTTTGATAAACTCGAAGACCACAGCTTTTAGGATAAGAACTCACTATCTGTCAAAAACTGTTGGTAAGAAAATTACTCTGGGGGAGGAGCCAAGATGGCGGAGTAGAAAGACTCACGTATGCTAGCTCCGAATCCACAGCCCATAAATTTCCTGTAAGAAGAACTTCCCACAAATTCTGGATCACTGCAAGGTGCACAGAAACACAGTGGAAAAGATCTCCATTCCAGAGAGCCCTGGAGAGCCCTCCCCAGGGGTCCGTCATGCCCTGGAAAACAGAGCCCATCCCTGAGCTGCCCTGGCCATATGGCCAAGAGGAACAGATCCGAGCAGGCTTCAGGGATGGAATCTCCAGCAGTTGGGAAGGTCCCTCCACCCACAGATGCTACAGGTCACTGAGAGAGACTTCTGGGCTGGCCGAGAGGGGAGCGAGGTGGGCCCCCTCGGGAGGCAGCCGCAGAGGCAGTGGCAGAGGCAGCTGCCGCCGGGACTCCCCCAGCAGGCAAAAGCTCCATTACCGAAGGTCTCTGCATAAACCCCCTGAGGGAGTTGAGCCTGGGAGGCGGCCCTGCCTCCACCTGCTCCATTACTGAAGGTCTCTGCATAAAGCCCCTGAGGGAACTGAGCCTGGGAGGCGGCCCTGCCCCCACCCCAGCACCAGAACTTAAGCTCACATTGAATAGCAGCCACTCCTGCCGCGGATAGCCCTGAGACTGGGAAGCAGCATTTGAATCTCAGACCCCAAGCACTATCTGGGCAGATCTAGGCAGGGGTGGAGAGGAATCTCAGAAGTCAAGTAACTGGCTGGGAAAATGCCCAGAAAAAGAAAGCAAAATAAGACCATAGAGAGCAACTTTCTTGGGGAAGAGATGTTCCTTCCTCCTTTCATTTCTGATGATGAAATATAATGCTTGCCATCAGGGAAAGACGTGGAGGTCGGGGCCTCTCTCTATCCCAGACATCTGAGGTGGATGTCTGGTGGGCTCAGGCCATGGAAGAGCTCAAAAAGAATTTTGGAAATCAAGTTAGACAGGTGGAGGAAAAACTGGGAAGAGAAATGAGAGATGCAAGAAAAGCATGAAAAACAGGTCAATACCTTGCTAAAGGAGACCCAAAAAAATGCTGAAGAAAATAACACCTTGAAAAATAGGCTCACTCAATTGGCAAAAGAGGTTCAAAAAGCCAATGAGGAGAAGAATGCTTTCAAAAGCAAAATTAGCCAAATGGAAAAAGAGGTTCAAAAGCTGACTGAAGAAAAGAGTTCTCTCAAGATTAGAATGGAACAGATGGAGTCTAATGACTTTCTGAGAAACCAAGAAATCATAAAACAAAACCAAAAGAATGAAAAAATGGAAGAGAATGTGAAATATCTCATGGGAAAAACAACTGACCTGGAAAATAGATCCAAGAGAGACAATTTAAAAATTATGGGACTACCTGAAAGTCATGATCAAAAAAAGAGCCTAGACATCACCTTTCATGAAATTATCAAGGAAAACTGCTCTGAGATGCTAGAACCAGAGGGCAAAATAAGTATTGAAGGAATCCATCGATCACCGCCTGAAAAGAGATCCAAAAAGAGAAACTCCTAGGAACATTGTGGCCAAATTCCAGAGTTCCCAGGTCAAGGAGAAAATATTGCAAGCAGCTAGAAAGAAACAATTCCAGTATTGTGGAAATAAAATCAGGATAACACAAGATCTAGCAGCTTCTACATTAAGGGATCAAAGGGTGTGGAATAGGACATTCCAGAAGTCAAAGGAACTAGGACTCAAACCAAGAATCACCTACCCAGCAAAACTGAGTATAATACTTCAGGGGAAAATATGGTCTTTCAAGGAAATCGAGGACTTTCAAGCATTCTTGATGAAAAGACCAGAGCTGAAAAGAAAATTTCACTTTCAAACACAAGAATGAGATGAAGCATGTAAAAGTAAACAGCAAAGAGAAGTCATAATGGACTTACCAAAGGTGAACTGTTTACATTCCAACATGGAAAGACAATATTTGTAACTCTTAAAACTTTTCAGTATCTGGGTAGTTGGTGGGACCACACACAGGCATACACACACACACACACATGTACATGCGTGCACGCATACACACACATACACACAAGCACGCACACACAGAGACAGAGAGCACAGAGTGAATTGAATAGGATGGGACCATATCTTAAAAGAAATTAAGGTAAATGGTGAGAGAGAAATGTAGTGGGAGGAGAGAGGGTGAAATGGAATGGGGTAAATTATATCTCACTCAAGAGGCAAGCAGGAGACTTTTTAGTGGAGGGAAAAAGAGGAGAGCTGAGAAAAAAAACATGAAGTTTACCATCATCACATTCGACTAAAGGAAGGAGTAAAATGCACACTCATTTTGGTATGAAAACCTATTTTACAGTACAGAAAAATGGGGAAGAAGGAGATAAGCAGGGAGGGAGGGATGATGGAAGGGAGGGCAATGGAAGAAGGGAGCAATTTGAGGTCAACACTCTTGGGGAGGGACAGGATCAAAAGACAGAATAGAAACAATGGGGGGGCAGAATAGGATGGAGGGAAATACAGTTAGTCTTATACAACACGACTGTTATCGAAGTCATTTGCAAAACTACACAGATAGGGCCTATATTGAATTGCCTGCCTTCCCAAAGGGAATGGCTGGGGAGGGAGGGATGGGGAGAATTTGGAACTCAAAGTTTTAGGAACAACTGTTGAGTATCATTCTTGCTACTAGGAAATAAGAAATATAGTTAATGGGGAATAGAAAGTCATCTGGCCCTACAGGACAAAAGAGAAGATGGGGACAAGAGAAGGGAGGGATGATAGAAGAGGGGGCAGATTGGTGATAGGGAAAATTAGAATGCTAGGTGTATTGGGGTGGGGAGAGGGGATAAATGGGGAGAAAATTTGGAACCCAAAATTTTGTGAAAATGAATGTAAAAAGTTAAATGAATAAATAAATTTAAAAAAAAACTGTTGGTAAAACTAGAAAATAATAGGACACAAATTAGAAAGAGACCAACATCTTACACTGTATGCCAAGATAATGTCAAAATAAGTGCATGATTTAGAAATAAAGGGTGTCACCATTAGCATAACAGAAGATCACGGAATAGTCTACCTGTCAGCTTCATGTGGAAGGGAAGAATTCATGGTCAAACAAGAGATAGCATTACAAATCACTAAAATACTGTCATACTAAAAAATGCTCTAAATCACTACTGATAACAGGAATGCAAATTAAAGCAACTCTGATACCACCTCATACCTCTCAGATTGGCTAACATGACAAAAAGAAAGATGACAAATCCGAGAGAGGAGGTTGAAAAATAGGTACACTCAACCACTCTTGGTGGAGCTGTGAACCAGTCCAACCATTCTGAAGAACAATTTGGAACTACATCCAAAGAGCTATAAAACTATGCATCCCTTTGACCCAATGATACCACTACTCATTCTCTATGCCAAGAGAAAAGAAAAGGAAAAATGACCTAAATATCACAAAAATATAGTATTAAATAGTCAACAATATTTATGGTGGCTCATTTTGTGGTGGCAAAGAATTTAAAATTAAGAGAATGCCCATCAACTGGGGAAGGGCTAAAAAAAGTTGTAGTATATGATTGTGATGGACTACTGTTGTGTTATAAGAAATGACAAACAGAATGGATTTCAGAAAAAGCTGGGAAGACTTATGTGAACTCATGTGGACAATCAGGAGAACACTGGACACAGGAAAAGCAATGTTGTAAGGATGATGAATTATGAAAGGCTTTAATTTAAAAAATGATCTAAGACAATTCCAAAGGACTAATGAAGAAAAATGTCATCCACCTTTAGAAAAAGAATTGATGAATTCTGGATGCTGACTAAAGTATACTTTTATACCCACTTTATTTTTCTCATTTTGTACTATATTTTCTTTTGCAACATGACTAAAATTGCAGTATGTTACACATGCCTTCACATGATAATCAGTATCAAATTGTTTTACTTCTCCAGAAGGGGTGAAGCATGAGAGGAAGGGAAACAATTTGGAACTCAAAGTTGTTTTTAGAAATTCTTTTTAAAATTGTTTTATATATAATTGGGAAATATTTAATGAAATAAAAATATTTTTAAAAATAAAATACAAAAAATTAAAGACTATATAGAATGAATAAAGGATTAGTTCAAGAGAACCCTCAAAAAGCCATTAGGACTGCTTCTCATGGCAGGGATAAAAGTTGAGGACAGAGAGGCAATTTTCACCCAAATCAACCCATTTTCCACATCCTACTTCAAGCATTGTCTTTAAAACAAACATGGTTCACTGCTATTTGTAAAAAAGGCAACATTATGTGGTTTACTTTTGGCTTTACGAATAAGAGTCAAAATGAATGGGAGATTTGGACTTAACATGAAGGGGGAATCCTCTGATTCCCTTGAAACAGAATGTGTTTGTAACTGCTCAGCTCATCACAGTTAAACGTGGCAGAACTTTTCCATTTTATGATTCTTCCAGTATCAGTAACTACTTAAATGGCTTAACCAAGATACTTTTTCAAGAGGGAATAGCAGAAAGCAGTACATTTCATCAGCTTCTTCCACACCTCCTGTCATCTCCTCTTCCCAAGCTGTCCAGTTCAATGTCAACAATCATCTTAGAGGGATGTTAGACTGCCTTCTCCAAAAATATACAATTTGGAAGGCTTTAGTACAACTAGTCAGACATACATATAGGAAAGAACTTTGAGCAGAAGAAGACGTAAAAATTGTCAAATTACTATCAGTTTCATTATTATTATACATTGTAATTCCTTATTCAGCCAAATCATTTTTAATCTCCCCCAAAAAACAGGTCATGTAATATTAATCTTCAAGAGGCCAAAATTAACCTGAAAGATAAGGGAAGGAAATATTAAGACAAAACAAAGAGATACGGTGAACTATCATGATATATACTTTCTGAACTTCCCATAGTTGCAATCTGTCCATCAGTCTTTTTTCTCAACCCACATCTCAGCTCTACCCCAGCAAATTGAAATCTTCAGTAACATCATAAAACAGTAAATGGAATTCTGATGGTTGCCACTTTCATCCTGCATTTTCTCCCTTTCTGCAAGTCCCAGTACGTACAAATCTTCACAGTGTAAAATCATTTCATTTCTGTTATTTCTTATGTAATCTAGCTCCATTTCCCGAAGTGAGCACTCTCACTCTTTAGGGTCCCAATGGATGTCAGTTTGGAAAAGGTTAGCTCAAGCCCCAGTTACTGCCTTCCTGGTAAATAAAACCCTTTATGCTTTCATGGGCATCAAGGCCACTAGAGCTCTTAATGAACATAGCTCAAGAAATACACTTTTCATCTAGTTGCATAGGGAAAGGTCTGCCACTCCTCTGAACAACTAAGATTTCACAGTATTTATAAGATCAGGAGTTTTGAGTTGGAAGTGAAATTTGAGACCATCTAGGTCCAATGACTTCATTTTACACCGAAACCGAGGGAGAGTGAGTGATGTGCCGAGGGTCACACAAATATGGCAAAGTTAGGATTTAAATCCAGATCCTCTGGCTCCAAATTCAAAGCTCTTTCCACTGTGCCAACCTACTCAAAAGAGGATGTGAGTGAAACTTCTCCAAAGTTAGTTCTGCCCAAAATATGGAAGATGGAACAGGGAACTGACTAATTTCAAAGAAGGTGTCTATAAAAATCATCATCTCCACCAAAGAAAAATCATTCTCATCCTAAGGACTGGCATTTGCAGAGCCCTTATAGGTTTGCCTCTACATTCCATATTCATTAATCCTCATAACAGCCCTGAATGGTAAAAGTACTATCGAATTATAACCCTCCTTTTAGAAATTCAGAAAAGTGAACCTCAAAATGTACAGTCAACTATCCATGGGCACAAAAAAGAATTGTCAGGGCCAGTGTTTGAACCAAGATTTTGGCAAGGCTTTTTTGTCCATGATCCCACTGTCTCGCAAAGAGCGAAGAGTGGGAATTGCTAACAATGTCAGTTTCTTTCCCTCTCTGACACTGAGAGCACCTGCAAAACTATCACCACTTTAGAATTGCCTGACATCTTGACTATGGCAACAGCCTCCCAACTGGTCTCCTTACCTCAGATGTATCCCAACTATGATGACCTCTCCTACACTTAACCACCAAAGTGATTTTCTATAACTAGGTTCAATTTTAAAGTTTTCCATGTGGCATTTATAACTACTACCTTTTCAGACATTACATACTATATTCCACACACACTATAGCCAGCCAAATTGACTTTCTTCTGATACTCAAATATGGCCCTCCCTTTCCATTTCTGTGCCTTTTAATATTTTGGTACCCATGCCTAGAATGTATCCCCTTCTTACCTCTGCTCTTAGAATCCCTAGCTTGCTTCAGGGCTCAGCTCAACTGTCAAATTTCTGTATGAAGCCTTTCCTGATCCTCTACCTTCAAATTATCTAGCATCCATATATATATATAATATATATATATACACACACATACACATGCGTGTGTATGTGTGTACACATATGTATCTGTATATGAGTGCACACATATATGTATGTAGACATATATGTGCGTATATGTACATAATATATACATGTTTGTATGTATATGTGTGTGTATGCATTGCCTCCTCTTGCTAGACTATAAGTCCCTTGGGGGCAGGAATGATTTCATTTTTGTCTTTGTATCCCCAGGATACTAGGGGTGCCTTAATAAATGCTCACTTATTGATTGATTGAAATGTACTTATGAATTTTACTGTTAACAAGTGTCACTTTATTCCACATATTATTTGTATATCTCTCCCTGAAATTTTTTAAAAACTAAAAAAATTAACATAATATAGAAGTCTTTTATTTAATATTCTGAATGTTTTTTAATAAAAGACTTACAAAATACAGAAACCAAGATTAATAAAGAACTGATTAAGATTTCAGTAGTTACTGAATTATATTACATGGATCAACAGCAAGTCTACTTCTAGTCAGCATCTGAAACAACTTACCAGTTATATTAATGAAACCCAATTAATATGGCATTTCTAAGGGTTAAATTAGGATGAAAATTTGAAAAGACTAGCTTCACATTAAGGAAAAAAATGCTTTAGCAAATGTAACACTATCTGGGTTAGTTTGGAAACTCTTAGTGAAGGGCACAGACACGAATTACACTGATTATACAGGTATATAGGGGTTGTGATCTGCATCTTTGAAGGGAATGCCCACGTAAGTGAGATCACACAGCCATAGGTTTCTTTGAATAAATAATTGTCAGATGCTACCACTCAAGATGACTGCTAATTAAAGGTTAAACTGTAAGTACTCAAAGTTTGGGGGTCATATAGGGGGCACTAGCCTTTAATAGCTCTTAAAATTTTAGCTTAATAAATGTTACTTTCATTTTTATTAGTTCTTTCTGGGGAAGCAGATGTGAACAAGTTAAAAATGAGCTTTTCACCTTCATCATCTACCCTTTTTTGCTTTTTTGCCTTATCTACTTAATGAACCTGAAACTCTCTATTTGCTAGTAATAACATAATTATGTCCCTGGGAACTGATTTTTGTATGGATGCTATTTATTCCTTTACCTATCAGGTCATTAGTTCAGAATTATATGTTTCCCTTGTAACAGCTGATGATAATAAATTTTTAAATTGCATCCCAAAAGGGCTATGAAAATTACCAACGAACCACCTCAAATAGAGCAAAAGCATAACACAATCCTGGAAGAGGACATTCTGACCACTACAGATGTTCACCTTTATTCAACTAACTCAGATAACAGACTCCTACCACATGGCATAAGATACAAATTCAGTTGCCCTAACTTTTGATCCAGGTACATGAAGTAAGGGTCTATCTAAAGAGATCAGAATAATATCTTAGGAGACTCATCAGACTGTGTCAAAAACATAGAACCTTGATTTTAAGGTTATCTTTTAAAAGAAAAAAGAAAATGTGGTCCATAGAAGCAGACAAAGAAACAAACATTTATTAAGTACCTACAAGGTGACAGACATTTTACAAACATTATCTCATATGATCCTCCCAAGAACCCTTGGAAATAGTTACTATGATAATGCCCATTTTATAGATGAGCAAACTGAGACAGAGAGGTAAAGTTTAATTGGTCAGGGTCATGGAGCTTGTAAATGATGGGCAGGATCTGAACTCAGATCCAGGGCATTAGCCATTGTGCTCATTTAGCTGTTGGTAGATATTGGTGATTTCAACAGCTTAAAAATGGAGAATCGGAGATCTAGAAACCATGAAATCATGAAACTTCTATTTCAGTTGAGAAATCTGTTTTAAGAGGCATCTCTTGGTAAAGTCCCTTACAAACTACAGAGAACTACATTTGATTCTTCATATGTTTAACTTTTTATAACAAAAGCTACTTAATAACTCCCTGCCCCATATACCACTCATGCAAATAATTACTGATGTATCTTAAAAGCCCAGTTAACACACACTCTTAACTTTTCTATCTTTTCTTATTTATCTTTATACTGTTTAATGGATTTGAAAACGATTATCTCTTCTAAAATAACTGGAAAAAAATGATGTTACTATTATTTTCAGTTATATTTAAGAATAGCAGAAAATCACCTTAAACATTTTAAAAAAGGCTCTTATTTATGAAGTTGCTTCCCTCAGCTATGATGTATACTATGCTCTCCTCATTAGCATTTTCTTCATGTAACTACATGACCAAAACAAACACTGATGTCAAAAGTTCTCAAATTCAACTTGAAAATCTCAAGAGAAGGAAGGCAAATATTGTCATTTATGGAGAGGCTTCCACTTCATCCTGTTCTCTTATCACCACACTTACTATAGCCCATCAACACCAAGGAAACTGACTCAGTTTTTTTCACCTGAATATCAGAATCACGATAAGTAAATCAGAAGAGATATTCTTTCAAACCTAAACCTAGAGTGGTTGGGTCAATAAAATAAATGCAAGGTAATTTGTAAAGGGAAGGCACTAGCAGGAAGGGGAGCAGTTACAGCAAGAGAATTTTTTTTTTTTTTTTACAAAAAGTAGCAATTGAGACTAGTTTTTAAAGCAATAATGGATTCAAAGAACCAGATTAAAAAGAATTTAGGTTTAGAGAATAGTTAATGCAAAGGAAAAGAGATGCCTCTGGATCACAAGATCAGTCAGTTAGAAGATTAGTCACTTTCTTTCAACTCATTTTACTCTCTAACCTTCCACAAAAGAAAAAGAAAGTGCCAGATTAGCACAATTACAGTTGAATCCACAAGACAAAGATGAGCGAACCTCAAAATAAAATCTTTATTAATTAGCACGGAAGAATCACAATTCTTAAAGCTCTCACTCAGCATCCCTCCCTAACTAACCTCCAAATAGCAAATTCATCATCTGACTCACAGATATGAACTTGTGGTCTATTTTTAGGATTTTTTTTGCCTACCCTGTAATTATTCTGCAGGAAGACCCCATCAGCACCACTTGCCTAGCCTTAGGTGAGGTGAGAGGGTACTAAAAATATTGTGCCTTGTGACTGATCCCTGGCCCTCGGTTAGGGATCTCCAAAACTACAGAGAATATGATCAGTACATTTAACCTCTCCTACCTCCCGACAACCCCAACAAAGAAGAAAGTAATTCAGCATAGTCTGAGAAGGAAAAGAAGAAAGAAGAATTAGGGCAAGAGATCACTAGACACTGCTGTCCAAGGTCTACAAAAGACACATGAACATCAAAATTATCAACATTTTCAAATTATAAAAAAGTTGATTCCAAAGTGGAAAGTTTCTCTAAAGAAATAAAAGACATTAAATTTAGAACAAAAAAAAAATACTGAAGTGGAGGAGAATCTAGAAGGAGAGAAGCAAAAGGCAATGATTTTAAAAGAATATAAAAACTTTGATATTTTGGCTTATTAAGAGAATCTGTCAGAGAGTGATTAAATTCTGGCTTCTTGAAGAAATAATAGAATAAATGGTAATCTGTTTTACTTTCTGTTTTTCCTTTTTGTTTTATTGTCATGAACAAAGGGGGACAAGATTAATCACTAACCATTTTTTTTTTGCTATTTAAAAGTTTTAAAAGATGGCAGAGGAAAGAGCATTCTAACTAAACCTTCCTATCTATTAAATAACTTAAAAATGCATTGATAGAATATATGTATAATATATAATAGAATGTATAACATAATAAAATTGAATTCTAAAGTGGCATAACTAACCAAAGGTCAGGGTACAAAAATACAATACCCATTCCTATTAAAAACAGTAGAAAGCATACAAATAAATGGAGTTAGTCTTTAAAATGATAAGAAGTATGTATCTAAAACCAAGAGCAAAGACATTTTCCCAGTATAATTTATAAGGTCAGAAGGAGAGGTCTGTGGTACTGAGTTGGAAGCTAGCCAGAAGTACAGCACAGCAGCCAGTCAGCTGTGGACTTCAAGGTAGTAGTTGCAGTAGTAGAAGTACTGGGAACACTACTAGCCAGAATCAGTAAGAGAATTAGATTATCAAGTCCCAAAGAGATTCCAGGGGATACCTGTACTCGTACTAGGTATAAGATCATTTGGAACTATATTATTCATTACCCAGTTCTCAGTTGCAGTTCCCAGGCAGAGAGGAGTATTTAGGGTAGGTCACAAGGGACCAGAGGCCCTACTTGGGTATAGTTTGCAGTTCCAGAAGAAGAGGAATTGTGGTCACCATAGAGCGGGGCCTTTGTTGGATCAAGATCAGACCATAGACCAGAAGAACAGTGAGCACATCTCTTCCCAAATCATACTACCTTGGAGGATGAAAAGGCCTAAAGCTTGAGACAATGACCAGGTGAGGAGAGCCCAACTCTACCATAAAATTCAAAGTCAAGAAATAGGTTGAAAAAAATGAGCAAACAACAATGGTGACAGGGAAGCTTAAGACAAAAACTAAGAAGACAGTGTTGTTAAAATATGCATGGAGAAAAAATGTATAAAACAATTTCCAAAGTGGATATTAATATAAAATTTTAAAATACTAGCCAAGAGATTATAGCACAATATATCACAAAGATCATACAAAGATTTATACAAGGAATGAAAGAAATCTCTAAGTATAATTGACACAGCAATAACGAAAAACAACAAAAAATCATATTGTTATCTCAACAGATACGGAAAAGCTTTGGACAGAAATACAATACCCATTCTTATTAAAAACACTAGAAAGCATATAAATACATGGAGTTAGCCTTTAAAATGATAAGAAGTATCTACCTAAAACCAAAAGCAAGCATAATCTGTAAGGGGATAAACTAGAACACTTCCCAAAAATATCAGGGGTGAAGTAAGAATGTCTACTACCACCACTATTATTTGATATTCCATTGGAAATACCAGCTGTAGCAATGACAAGAAAAAGAAATTGAAAGAATAAAAACAAGCAACGAGGAAATAAAACTACTACTCTTTGCAGATGGTGTGACAGCATACTTAGAGAACCTAAGAGAATCAACTAAAAAGCTAATAGAAATAATTTGTATTATAAAAAATAAATCCACATGAATTATCAATATTTTTATATACTATCGACAAAAATAGAGAAATTCCATTTAAAATAGCTGCAGGTAGTATAAAATAATTGGGAGTCTGCCTTCCAAGACAAACATAGAAACAATATGAATGCTATTATAAAACATATTTAACACAAAGACAAATCTAAATAATTAGAAAAAATATTAATTGCACACAAGCAGCCTGAGCCAATATAAATATGATATTAACTAAATTAATTTTGGGCAGCTAGGTGGCACAATAGATAGAGTCGGAAAGGTCTGGATTTAGGGGTTACTCAAATACTAGATTACTAAAATCATTTACTTTAGTATATTTAGTATTGCATATATTGAGTATATTTAGTATTTAGCATTTAGTAATATTTAGCATATTATGTATAGTAATATACATATTATATTATAAAATTATATTACCTTATAATACATAATACAATAATATATGTATATTATTGTATTATGTACATATATATATTATCTATTTCATTCATCCACTACTCTATTTCTTAACCAGTACCAAGTAATTCTGATGATTACCACTGTGTAATATAGTTTGAAATCTGGTACTGCTAGGCTGCCTTTCTTCATTTTTTTCTTTGATTTCCTTGATATTCTTGACCTTGCATTCTTAGTGATGAATTTTGCTACTATTGTTTCTATATCCATAAAATAATACTTTGATAGTTGTATTGATAATGCATTTTTTGTCAGTATAATCAAGTGTCTCTGATTGAATAATGTGATTAAAAAAGATCTTCCCCACCCATTAATGGGCCTGGGAAGATTTGTAGGAAGGCCCACACCTTTTGTTAATGAGTCACTGGTTCTCAAAGGTTGTGAGGCACTCTGGCTCTAAAAAGTATATAAAGATTCTGAGGTGCGGTTTTATTTTGGGGCTTAGTTCATGATCCCATTTGGGGTTTTCTGGGCAGAGATACTGGAGTTATTTGTCACTTCCTTCTTCAGCTCATTTTATGACTGAAAAAAGCAGACTGAAGTGATTCACCCAGGGTCACACAGCTAGTAAATATCTAAGGCTAAATTGGAACTCAAGTCTTCCTAACTCTAGATCAGGCCCTCTATCTACTATATCATCTAACCACTCCAGCAATACCACTACAAGTTCTATATTTAAAGGAATCAAAGAAAAAGTAAAGGGACCCATAGGCCCATTTTTTTCTGCTATAAAATTCAAAATAGTTTTTCCAGGATTAATTATTCTTAATTGCAAACATTTATATTTTGCCTCTAGGAATGTTAAATTCCAATATGGTCTCTCCTTAAGTTTGTTGGTGATTAGTCTTGTAAGATACTGACTATGGCTTCTTGGTACATGAATTCTTTCTTTTTATCTGATTATGTTATTTTTTTTTTCATTTACTTGGAAACTCTGGGTTTGGGGTTCGCCTACAACTTCCTAGGAGCTTTCAATTAGGAGATTCTTTCAGGACATTACTAGTAGATTCTATTTTTACTCTGTCCTCTAATTCTGAAATATCTGAGCAATTTTCACTTATTAAAATATGGTACCCAGGTCCATTTGGTTATGTGTAAGATTATGATATTCATTCAAGTAGTCCAGTGATTCTTAAATTATCCTGTTTTCCAGGTCAGTTGTTGATAGCAGATAGGGAAGGATGAAAGGAAATAAGTATTTAAATATTGCCCTCTTCTTGCCAGGCATTGTGCTAAGTCTTTTATTTTTTTTAATAGATACCACACTTGATCTTCATAATAAGCCTGTGATTTTACCCATATTACCACTGAGGAAACTGAGACATATGCCCTCCCTTCTATCACATTCCTCCCTTCCCTTATCCTCATCTTCCCTCATTTTGTAGGGCATGATAGATTTCTATACCCTATTACCTGTATTTCTTATTTCCCAGTTGTATGCAAAAACATTTCTCAACATTTGTTCCAAATACTTTGAACTCCAACTTCTCTCCCTTCTTTCCTCCACACCCATCTCCATTGAGAAGACAAGGAATTCAACACAGGTTATAAATGGATAGTTTTGTAAAAGATTTCCACAATAGTCATGTTGTGTAAGACTAACTATATTTCCCTCCATCCTATCCTGCTCCCTATTTCTTCTATTCTTTCTTTTGACCTTGCCCCTCCCCATAAGTGTTTACTTCTAATTACTCCCTTCTCTCATTTGTCCTCCCTTCTATCATCCCCCTCACCTCACTTGTCCCCTTTTCCCCTACTTTCCTGTAGTGTGAACTATACTTTCATACCAAATTGACTGGGCATGTTATTCCCTCCTTAAGCCAAATGTGAAGAGAGTAAGCTTCACTTTTTCCCTCTCACCTCCTCCCTTTTCTCCTCCATTGAAAAAGCTATTTCTTGCCTCTTTTATGAGAGATAATTTGCCCCATTCCATTTCTCCCTTTCTCATCCCAATATATTCATCTCTCACCCTTTAATTTTATTGTTTTTAGATACCATCCCTTCTTAGTCAACTCACCCTGTACTCTCTGTCTATATGTGTGTGTGTGTGTGTGTGTGTGTGTGTGTGTGTGTGTGTGTGTAATCTATCCAACTAACCAAATACTGAGAAAAGTCTCAAGAGTTACAAATATTATCTTTCCATGTAGGAATGTAAACAGTTCAATTTTAGTAATTCTCTTATGATATCTCTTTCCTGTTTACCTTTTCATGTTTCTCTTGATTCTTGCATTTGAAAGTCAGATTTTCTATTCAGCTCTGGTCTTTTCATCAAGAATACATGAAAGTCCTCTATTTCATTGAATGACCATTTTTTCCCCTGAAGTATTATACTCAGTTTTGCTGAGTAGGCAATTCTTGGTTTTAATTATAGTTCCTTTGATTTCCAGAATATCCTATTCCAAGCCCTTTGATCCCTTAATGTAGAAGCTACCAGATCCTTTGTTATCCTGATTGTAATTTCGCAATACTCAAATTGTTTCTTTCTAACTATTTGCAATATTTTTTCCTTGACCTAGGAACTCTGGAATTTGGTTGCAATATTCCTAGGAGTTTTTCTTTTCTTCTTCAGGAGGTGATCAGTGGATTCTTTCAATATTTATTTTACCCTCTAGTTCTAGAATATCAGGGCTCTTTTCCTTAATAATTTTATGAAAGATGATATCTAGACTCTTTTTTTATCATGGCTTTCAGGTAGTTCCATAATTTTTAAATTGTCTCTCCTGGATCTATTTTCCAGGTCAGTTGTTTTCCCAATGAGATATCTCACATCATCTTCTAATTTTTTCATTCTTTTGGTTTTGCTTTGTAATTTCTTGGTTTCTCAGAAAGTCATTAGCTTCTATCTGTTCCATTCTAATTTTTAAAGAACTATTTTCTTCAATGAACTTTTGAACCTCCTTTTCCATTTGACTAATTCTGCTCTTTAAAGCATTCTTCTCCTCATTGGCTTTTTGGGCCTCTTTTGCCATTTGAGTTAGTCTATTTTGTAAGTTGTTAATTTCTTCAGCTTTTTTTTGAGTCTCCTTTAGCAAGCTGTTGTTTTTCATGATTTTCTTGCATCCCTCTCATTTCTCTTCCCAATTTTTCCTTCACCTCTCTTACTTGATTTTCAAAATCCTTTTTGAACTCTTCCATGGCTTGAGACCATTACATATTTATTTTGAAGGTTTTGCAAGCAGAAGCCTTGACTTTTTGGCCTTCCTCTGAAGACCTAAATTGTTCCTCCTCATATGAAAGGATAGAAGAAAATAACCTGCTCACCTTCTATTGGCTTATTCTTTTTCCCTTTTGGGGGTATTTTCCCAGCCAGTTACTTAACTTTTGGGTTCTTTGTAAGGGCCAAGCTCAGCGTCAGATCAGTGGCTCAATTCCCCCAGGGGCTTTAGGCAGAGGGCTCCCACGGCTGCCACTCAAGGCTGAGATTCAGATCAGCTGCTCAATTCTCCCAAGGGTTTTACTTGGAGGTCTCCCAGCGTTGCCACTCCAGACCACGCTCCCCTCTCCTGGGTGAAGGAGCCCTCCCACTGACCTTTGAAGCTGTTTGTGGGTTGAGCAATCTGGGAACTTGTGCTGCCAGTGGCTCCCTGAAGTCTGTTCAGGGTCCTGTCCCTACCACATTGGGATGCATGTTCTCCACACTTCCTGGGCTGTGCTGCTAAATTCAATGATATCTTAACTGTAACCACTGTGGAATCATGGAAAGTGTCATGAAATAGGACAATCAGGAGACCAGGGTTCTAGACCTGCTGGGGTACTCCTAGGTGTGTCTGCTCTTATTTCATTTCTTCCAACAACTCTTGGGCTGTTTGTAGGCAAGGAATTTTTCTGCTTAAGAATCTACTTGTAGCTGTTTGGGAGTTACTTTTCTTTATCTCTCTTGGACATTTCTTGACCTGTGATATTTTCTCATCGTGGTCAATGTTTTCTACTATTTATTTACATCTTCAGCTTAGTTTGATATGTTGTATCATGGCCAGGCTTCACTGTTCATATTCTTAAATCAGATGGTCATGACCTGTTTGGGCCTGTCTTTTACTGTGTGGATTTCTGGTTCCAGCTTCCATCTCCCCAATGTGCCTGTACTCAGACTGTTCCCAACAGTCTCTTTGTAGCTTACTCAGCCAAAGTAGTATGGTATTTTCAAGCCACCTAACACATCTCAGTCAGCCTACCAGTATCTAGACCCCTGGAGAATATGTGGTGTGAGCACTCTGAGCTTGTGTGCCCCCCTATAACATCACAATCAGAACACTGAAGATTTCAAATGTCTCTAGAGTATCACTGGTCAGGACATTAGCAGGCTTTCATCCTTTTTAACAGTGCTCAGCCAAGAAAACTCCAAATGGGGTCACAAAATCTCAGACCTGACTAAAAACAACTGAACAGCAGCAAATGCTAGCTTCCGTGAAATAATCTCCCAAATCACACAGGCTTCCGGATGTTTATTTGGGAAGACTTAGGCTGCAAGAAGATGCTCACTGTTGTTTCTCTTTTGATTTCTTGACCATAATTAAATTTGGCACCCCTCAGATATTTGTTGGAATAAATGTGATAGAGCTGGTCTCCTTTCTTACCTTTCACTCATTGCCATAACTATAAGTGGTTTCTTATCTTGTACAGTCAGATGATGCTGACCTTCTTATTGCCTTTGAATATTAAGGCAGTTAGGAACATCCTGCAGAACTTCAATGGAAAGAAGAAATGCTGACAGATGTTATCTTTAAGACAGTCTCTAGCAGAATCCAATTATCAATCATTTGGCTAAGGTTCTCTGTTCTATCTCCTCCCTCTAATCAGATTTCTGAAGTTCTCCATCTTGCTGCCTCTCTGCCAGAGTTCCTCTAGTTTTCTTTTATACATTTTTCTAATAACACTACCTTTATATGTTATTCTGGAAAACAGATATCATTTTCTTGTGGCATTTTTTTACCCAGATTTTGATTTAATTAAAATAGGGAACTTTCAGCAGGAAAGTCCACCCTCTGAAATTTATATCCTTTGAGATTTTCCTGGGGTCCATTAATAAATAACCACTGGCACCTTCTCTATAAATTATAATCTTAAACAGTTGCCTAGAGCACTGAGAGATTTAAAAAACTGGCCTAAAGTCAGTCAGTCAGTATATATTGAACCCAGGTGTTCCTCGGTTCTCTCTCTCCATAACAATATACTGCTTTGTATACAAAATAATAATAATAAAAGAAACAGCAGATAATGGAGAGCACAATCAGCTGGGGTGGACAGGTGGAATCAGGAAAAGTACCGTGTAGAAGCTGATGCTTAATTTCAGCCAGGTGGTACACTGGTACGGTGGATAGGGTGTCAGACTCTTCTTCCTGAGCTAAAATCTGGCTTCAAACATATACTATCTGTTTGACTCTGGGAAAGTAATTTAACTTTGCCTCAGTTTTCTCATCTGTCAAATGAGCCAAAGAAAGGAACAGCAAACCACTCCAGTGTCTTTGCCAAGAAAATCTCAAATAGGGTCACAAACAGTTGGGCATGTCTGAACCACCACAACAATAAAATTTCAGCTGTGAAGCAAGCTAGAAATTCCAAAATGTGGAATTGGAGAGAGAGCATTACAAGCATGGGGAACCAACTCCACTTGGGTACAGTCTATGTACATGCAGAGAAAAGAAAGAGATGGAATATCATGGGTTAGGAGCAGAATGTGGACTGTGTCGTCTTCATTCAACGTACGTGCAGGGCAGTACAACGTAGCCTGGAGTCATGTTGTACATTACTGCTCTTCCCCATTCATAAATTTATTTGTAGCCTTCCCTTCCTTCAGAGACTATGGCATACAAATATAACCCAGAACTCAAGCCTATTTGCACAAGATTCTCCTTATTGGTGAAGAATGATTACTCAGCATTCAGTGTCTGCCTAAGAGGGAGCACTGGTAAAAACTTGAGAAAGGAAATACTTATCTTTGTTCTTCTGGCTTCCAGCTTTGAAAGAGATGTGAGCAGCTACAGATTCTCTTCAGGGAGAACTCCCTGGAAAGATTCCAGGAATGAACCAACATGTAGAGGAGACAGCACCTTAACAATGTCCCTGTGCACAGCCCACCATTATAGAAACTGGGGGTGAGAAATGGATTGCGCTGAGATATTCAATAGACAGTGTCATTGAAACAACAGGCATGAACTTGGACAGATTATGAGAGACAGGGGAGGATAAAGGGGCCTGGTGTGCTGTGATCCATGGGGTCACAAGGAGTTGGACACGACTGAAAGATTCAACGCACAATGTTCATTCCCTCTGTGTCTTATATAGTATATATTCTTAGCTGTATAACTTCTCTAATTTTTATTCACTACCACCTCAGATAAATGTATTTGTCTAGTGCAGAGGATATAGTGCTGGGTCTGGCATTGGGAAAGATTAAGTTCCAGCTTCAGATACTTACTAGTTGTATGACCCTGGTAAGTCACTTACCCTCTGTTTGCCTCTGTTCATCTATACAGTAATGATAATAATAGCACCTGCCTCCCAGGGTTGTTGAGGGATCAAATGAGATAGTAATTGTAAAGGGTTTAGCACACACACACAAAAATATTATATAAATATTAGTTGCTGTTGCTATGTAACTGGTATTTAATGGGAAAAGGGTCAAGTTAATATAAATTAGTCCAAAGCACTCTTTCCTCCATTAGGCACAGGGATCATCACAGTGACTTGAACCTAAAATGTATTTCTAAATTGTAAAATGTAATCCAACAATATTAGCATGGATAGATAAATATCATTCTAGTTTATCACGTCCTTTCAGATAAGAGCAGAGTGGCTGGCCTCCTAGCTCCAGTTTCCTGCTCCACTCTTGGCAGGAATCAGTCTCCCTCAGAGAAGGATGGACAGAGAAGACCCTAGAGATATCTACCCTACCTGCTGTGAGTCACACCTGGACAATCCATGTGAATGTACATTACCTACATAGAAAAACACACACATCTACACCCTGCACTTATATAGATCTGGTTTTGGATCTCATTTCAGAATCCCTCTTGAATCCCACCTAGCTGTGTAACATTGGGCAGTATGTGTGTATATAAATAGTATATTACCCAAGGAAAATGAACATAAGATCCCTGAAGTTAGGGACTGCTTATGTCCCCACCAGAGTCTAGCATCCTGTGCCTTTCCCATAATGCACATTTCACAAATGCTTGTCTTAATGTTCATGATATAAACTTGCTTAAACCTAATTTCTAAACAGATGTTGGGAGGCCCCAAGGATGACACCAAACTCCCTAAAATTTAGGGCGAAATAAAAAAAGTTGCCACAAACAACAGTAGAGGGAGAAAGATTGTTCTCCATCTGGTTTACATATTCTATATGATGAAAAATATTTTAAGAGCTTTTCAATCAGCTGTCACTAAGTAAGGCAATCTTAAGTGAGGATGCATTAAAGAAACTCAATAACTCAACTGATTTGATAGCTTGAAAGGACAATGTTCAGGTGCTTTCAAAGTGGAAAAAATAAAAGTAACCAACATTACACTCCACAGAATTTAATTTACAGATTCCTCAAAAGGGGAGGGGGATCAAAGTCCTTTTCCCAAAGGAGAGATCTTGAAGAGAGGCAGAAGACAGAGATAGAAGTGAAAGCATAGTTCCTTAAGTGGGAGAATTTTAGTAATGTGCTAAATGATCACAGTGTACACTCTGGAACAACCTGCTGCCCATAAAACCAAGCTGAAGATTTAGTAGCAGGATTCCGTTGCCCCTAATTAAGCAGGAATGGAGTAAAGTTGCAGTAGGCTGAGGTACTCAAGTGGAATATAAAAATAAAATTGGTCAGCCATAGGATTGTAGCTGACAAGACTCTGGGTCCTGACCATCAGGACACCCATATCTTCCACACTGATGTAAAAAAAAAGCATCCTTAGAATGGCAGCACACCACCCTGCTCAAGCTCATGCATGCTTTACGAGCTAATGATGCCAAATCAAGTCTTGGGCCACTTAATAAAGGAAGACCTTCCTGATGCCCCAATTGTCAGTGATCTCTCCCTGCAGCTTAGGGTAGTGAACAGGCACAATCCTTGAAGTTAGAAGAACTGAATTCAAATCCCACATCAGACAATTATACTAGCTATGTGACATTGGGAAAATCATGGAACCTCTCTGAGTTTCAGTTTCCTGATCCGTAAAATGGGAATAATAATGTCACCTATCTCACAAAGGTACTGTAAGGATGTGAGGACACATGACATAATGTGTGTAAAGTACCACAGAGATGTGAATTATTATCATCAATATCCGTTTATATAATGATGCCATCTACATGTGGCACCATTAATCAGATATAAGTTCCTTGGGCATACATGTGTTTTCATTTTTTGGTTTTTTTATCCCCATTGTTTAACACAGTGCCTAGTACACAATATGATAAATCAATTCTTGTTGAATTTGTATTGGATTAGATTGGAGAGTAAATCAACCTTGTGTCAAAAATGCAAATACAATTGTTTGATTTTTTTCAAGATGTTCTTCCCCTATGAAATAAATTAGTCCAAAGTACAAGATTTCAAACCACCTAACCCTTCTTACAGAAGAGCTTTACAGTAAGCCAAAGGCTATTTATTACCTTTTAATAAAGTGTACTTTCTTTCTTGGCTTATATGCACAAGAATCATTACTCTAATTTTCTTTAACATTCTGGAAAGCATTCCAGATCCCAAAAAGGATTTAACAAAGGCCAAAGTCATCGCAAAAAAGACAGTGCCCCTCCTTCTCCTTGGAACAATCTCCCCTCTTCCATGCCAGAAGGGCAGTTATGCCAGGAAGAGTTAACTGTGAAACTCTTCAGGAATCTTTGAGAAGAAAATAGGGAAATAATGTCATTTTGCATTATTCAGTTGGAATACCATTTTTAAAATACACACACATTACTATCTATGTCTTAATCCATGCCTCACTGGGAAAAAAAATGACTAGCTAGAACTGAAAAGATAAATTGTTAATCAAAATGTTTCACACACTTGGCATAGCACATAACCAGAATGTGGAATCCTGCCTCTTGTCCTTAATGAATATAGACTATGATGGTTATATGGGGAATACAAAGTTTAAATGTGAGAAGTTGTAATAAGTGCATGCAATTTGTTCCCCCATTTTAAGATGGTCCTAACTGCCAGTGAACTAATTCTCATTGTCTCTTGCCATAGCCACAAGATACACTATAAAATCTGCATAATATTCATGCTCTTATCTTATTTCTAGAAACAATAAAATCTGCAACTGGAAGAAAGACTCTTTCTAGAGATGAAAATTGAACACCCAATAAGGGATCAAATAGATGAACAGCACCAGAATGCTTTAAAACAATTGTTTTAGAATGAGACAGACTGAGTCAATGTAGCAATCAAAAATACAGACACTGGATAGCAATGTTGTTCAGTAGTGTCTGACTCTGTGACCCCATTTGGGGTTTTTCTGGCAAAAATATTACAGTAGTTTGCCATTTCCTTCTCCAGCTACTTTTACAGATGAGAAAACTGAGGTAAACATAGTTAAGTGACTTGCCCAAGGTCACAGAGCTAGTAAACGTCTGAGGCCAGATTTGAATTTATGCAGATGAATCTTTCTGACTCCAGATCCTGTGCTACCAAGTTCAGAGATTTACAGAGGCATTGAATGAACTGTCCTCATGTACAAAAACAATAAAACAATATATACCAAAGCCTATATACTCTATCTCTAAATATATACATATATGTGTATATATGGCTGTATATACATGGGCTGTCTCTAAATTATACACAGAGGTACATACACACTTGGACAGTTCAAGGGCACAGTGGATAGAGTTTCAGGGCCTACAGTGAAAAAGACTTACACACCTGAGTTCAAATATTTCCTCAGTCACTAACTGTGTGACCCTGGGCAAGACACTTGACCACATTCACCTGTTTCCTCATTTGTAAAATGAGCTAGAGAAGGCAATGGAAAACCACTCTAGTATTTCTACCAAGAAAACCCACATATGGGGTCATGAAGAGTCAAACTCTACTCAAAACAACTGAGAGATAGATTAGATAGATAGATAGATGAATACATAAATGAATGAATACATAGAAGTTTAGATAGATAACTGGATGGATAGATAGATACACACATATATATTATATGTTGTAACAAATAGACTTTCACCCAGGATTCCCAGTACTGAGAATAAATCACATGGAAGTTAAAAAAAAGAAAGAAATGAAGCCTAACATTTATCTTTTAAAACTTCATAGCTGCAGAGGGCAGAGCCAAGATAGTGTACTTGTTGAGCTCTCTCCCAAACCCTTCCAAATACCTGTAAAAAAAAAATTACTCTAAACAAATTCTTGATCTGTAGAACCCACAAAATAACCTAGTCTCCAAACCAAGACAGCCTGGAAGGTCAACAGGAAGGATCTATCACAGATGGCTGGAAACAGAGTAAAGTCTAGCATGGACTGAGCTGGCATAGATGGGGCCAGAGCAGTCCTCAAGGGACTGAATCATTTGAAGCTGTGGTGGTTTGTAGACTTTTCAACCCACAAACGTAAAAGACAGCATAGAAGGTCAGTGGTAAAATTTTGTTGGACCTGAGTAGGGGATGGGGTATGGCCTGATCCCATCCCCAAGGCAGTAGAGGTGGTGGTAACAGCTGGAGCAGCAGCACCAGCTGCTGCTGCTGCTTCCAGAGCTCCCATGCCCACAGATGGTGTGGGGATCAAGCATCTTATCAGAGGGCAATTTCAGGGATCTCTTTACTGGTACTGAGGTAGGATTTTCCACCTTTCACCTGCTTGGATCTGAGTCACAGCCCTGGGTGGCAGTCCTGGGGCAAGGAGGAGCTCTGGTACAGTGAAGCTTGTGGTGCAGTAGAGAGGGAATCTTCCTCACTGTTCCAAGACAGAAAAGAGTGCTTGTGGTCACTCACAGACCAGAGCACAGGCCACGAAAGGAGGAAAACACCACATCTTTCCTTTGATCATACCACCTTGGAAGAACTGAAAATTTACAGGTCCCTAGAAGTAGCTCTGACAACAGCTGAACAAAACCCTTGAAGTTTCAGGACAGTATACCACTCCTCCCCAACTGGAAGCAGAGTCCTACCTTGACAAAGAATAAGAAAGTCAAGTATTTGACTGGGGAGATGATCAGACAGTGTAGAAAACCTCAGACCATAGAATCTCACTTTGGTGAATAGATCAAAACATACCACCAGAAGAAGACAACAAAGTCAAAGCTCCCACAACCAAAGCCTCCAAGGAAAATATGAATTGGTCTCAGGCCAGGGAAGAGCTCAAAAAGGATTTTGAAAATCAAGTAAGAGAAAACTGGGAAAAGAAATGAGAATGATGCAAGAAAATCATGAAAAGTGAGTCAACAGCTTGCTACAGGAGATCCAAAATATACTGAAGAAAATAACATCTTAAAAAACAGACTAACTCTAATGGCAAAAGATGTCCAAAAAGTCAATGAGGAGAAGAATGCCTTAAAAAGCAGAACTGGCCAAGATGATATTTGTAACTCATGAGACCTTTCTCAGTATTGGGGTATTTGGAGAGAGAAAGAGAGAGAGAGAGAGAGAGAGAGAGAGAGAGAGAGAGAGAGAGAGAGAGAGAGAGAGAGAGAGTGTGTGTGTGTGTGTACACACATATACATATATTATACACACAGACACACATACACACCACAGGTGAATTAAATGTGAAGGGAAGATATTTAAAAAATAAAATTGAGAGGTGAGAGAGGAAAATATTGGGAGGAGAAAGGAAGAGATATAATGGGTAACAGGAGGCAAGAAAAAGGTTTTACAATGGAGGGGAAGAGGGGAGAGGGGAGAGGGAATGAGTGATCTCATTGGATTTGGCTTAAGGAGGGAATGACATACACACTCAATTGGGTATCTGACCCTATAGGAAAGTAGGGGGAAAGGGATAAGAGGGGGGGTGATACAAGTGAGGACAGATTGGGTGAGGGGGTAGTTGGAGGAAAACACTTTTGAAAAGGAACAGGGTCAAAGGAGAGAATAGAGTAAATGAGGGGCAGGACAGGATGGAGGAAAATATAGTCTTTCAGAACAAGACTATTATGGAAGTATTTTGCATAATTATATTGACCTTCTTGCCTTCTCAATTAGGGTAGGTGGAGAGGGAAGAAGGGAGAGAGTTTGAAACCCCAAGTTTTAAAAACAAATGTTAAAAATTGTTTTTATATGCAACTGAGAAATAAGATATACAGGCAGTGGGGTATAGAAATCTATCTTGCCCTACAAGAAAGTGAAGGGGAGGGAGGACTGGAGGCAGGGTGGAATGATAGAGGGAGGGTGGACAGGGGGAATGGGTAATCAGAATGCAAACCATTTTGGGGTAGGGGTATGGGAGAGATGGGGAGAAAATTTAGAACTCGAAATCCTGTGGAAATGAATGTTGACTAAGTTAATTAATTAAAAAATGAAAAACATTCATAGCAGCTCTCCTTCTGGTACCACAGAAGAGAACACAAAGCAAGTGCCCGTAAGTTCAGGAATGTCTGAAGAAACCATTCTATCATTATGCAATAAGAAATTGTGGAAATGAGAAATTCAGATAAATGAGGAGATTTATAAGAACTGAAGCAGAAATGCAACCAAATGAACATTAATTACAATAAATGCAAAGGTCACACTGAATGAATGACAAATTTATAATGCACTCTGAGAATGGAAATAAACCTACCTCCTCTAGGTGGAAAAGCGGAGGACCACCAGAGCAGAATGTTGTATGCCTTGTTAAATTTGTCAGTGTTATCTCTGGTGTTTCTACTTATTTCTTTTGCTTTATTAAATGAGTGAGTTCAATAATGGCAGAGGGAAAGGAGGGAATATAAACACAAAAGGTAACAATAAAACTTCATTAATATGATTTTAGTGCAAATTTTATTCTTGATTTTATACACAACAAAATTAATTCCAAAGTAATCACGCTGAAATCTCAAATTTATAGTAACCCACTTAATTACACCACTATCATAAAAAAAAAAAATCACAGAGTTATCTGTCTAGAGAAAAATCCAAAAAATAAACATTTTTAGCCATTTACTCATGATATAGGCAAATTTGCACCAAAAATGGAAAGTACGTTCCCATAACACTATTTGTATACTGTTCCTTTTTGGAAACTATTGATTTCTATGCTAAGGTCTATCCAAGGAAATTTTAATAATTAAATACTATTGGGTCTTCACTATCGTCACTATTACACGGCTTCCCCTACAGGACTGTCCCACACAGACAATCTTCCTATAAAGAAGCAATAACGTGCCCATAATAATTTGCCAATATTGTGAATTTATAGTTGAACAGAAAAAAATAAAAATGCATATATTACTTAGTCCCAACTCCTAAATGTCTTTTTTTGTCACATAAAAGTATGTTGATTAGAGTTTGCACATTAAAGGGTGCAAAACTGTATTCACTGCTTCCATTTTCCCTACATATTTATTTACAATTCAGAAATTTCTGGAATAGTGGCATCCTTATAATAACAGCCTGCAACTTAGCATACAAACCAAACCTGCTTATTAATTTGTAAATAATGGCATTGAACTGGTTTGTACTGACATTTTTAATTGGCCACAATTATTTTTCATTATCGTTATCTTTCATTTTGATTTAACTACAGACCCTGTATAAAACTGAAGGCAGGCAGACGGCTGAATCATTCTGTTACAAATAAATTATCTTGGATTAATCATTCTGTTACAAATAAATTATCTTGGATTAATGTCTTTATATACATGTTGATGATGTTGAAACATGAATGTTTAACTTTAATTGAATCTCCCTGTTTGTCTATAGGAACAAAAGCAATCATTGTTCATCAGCTTTGTTTCCTGGGGACTTTGAAAGAACTTAAACAGAAGCTGCTTTTCTTAGTCATTCATTGAAATATACAAAATATTCCTTGGTGACCAGATCAAGAGACAGGAATTCTATTTCAAGCTTTGTCAGTGACTCACTACATGGATTTGACATAATATAATACTTTTCTCCCTGTTATATTTTCATCAAAAAAATTGGGATAACAACATTTTCTATCTACTTCAGGGGTAGGAGAAGAAAGGAGGGAATGTCTGCAGTGTTTAGAGAGCTTCCAAAGAAAGTGGTTCATTATTGCCTCGACCATGCATACTTTAAAAGAGAGAGAAATCAATTCACCAGTCTTTGAGAAAAGAATGTCAATGTTTCTTTACTCACATGTTTGATAACAAACAGGAAGAATAACCCAACACAAGAAAAAAAATTGATGCAATCAGTTGAAGCTAGGAGTTGATATCAGATTAGTAAAAACTGAAATAGTTGAAAAAACTTAAGTGTAACATATAGTTTTTTGATTAAATGGACTAAGTTATTCATTTTCCTTTAAATTCTATTTAATAAACAGCCACTAAGTACCTACTGTGCCTGAGCACTGTTTGTTCTGGTTATGGACTGTCACATCTTCTTTGTTCTCAAGAAGCTTAAAATCAAATGGGGTTTGGAAGAGTTGAGTATGACATGTATTAATGTATGCAGGTAAGAAAAGCAAAAAGTAGACCCTTCCAAGGCAGGGATTGTCACATTATGGTATAAATACTCAGTACCTGGTGCACTGTCTGACATGTAGTAAGTACTGAATAAATATTTATTGGCCGACAAAGTACTATAGGGAAATTTGAGGAGCAGTCAGTAGCTTTCATCTGGAAAAACAGGGGAACGTATCATGGAAAAAGTGATATCAAAACTAGTCTTTGATGGAAGAAAAGGATTTCAAGAAAAATAGAGGAAGTGAATTCCAGTCTTGGAGGCAATCTGCACAAAAGCAGAGAGGCTTCCATTTTTGTTTCCATTTTGCTTGAACATAAGAGTACACTTAGGAGAGTACTGTGAAATCAATCTTGATGAGGTGTTTAAAATGATTGTGGAGTGCCTTCTTCCATAGACAATGGGGAGCTTCTGAAGGTCTTTGAGTAGAGTAATAAGAAAATTAGCAAGATTATTGTGGCAGCTTTCTAAAAGATAAATTGGTGAAAGCTTGTATTTTTTTTTCACAGCAGTCTTTGACAATATCTTATCATGAAGGATAAATAAGAAAAGGGAAGTATTTAAGGAATGTGATGATGTGAGTGGAAAGAAGCTTGATTTGTAGTCAGAATACCTAGATTTGAGTTTGTCCTATGTAACCTTGGGCAAATCACTAAAACTCTCAGGCTCTCAGTTTCCTCACCTGTAAACCTGGGACCCTAACTGGGTCAAGACCTTCCATGTGTGAAGATCATTCATATGTGAAGATCATTCATGTCTGAATAAATGTGGAAAATTCCAGGTAGCTGCTGAAAACTGTTATATTTACATCTGTGCCTAAAATTTTAAAAAATAATAATAATTGCTTCCCTGGAAAACATCTTAAATTTAAAAAATCATCATCTTACTTGGCCCTGACAACAGAAGTTATTCACTATAATGCAACACAGACATCTCAATTATTTAACAAAGAATAATTTTGCAAGGCAGAAAGTCTAGAATAATCAATGCTATAAAGTAGGCTTGAGTTACCAACACTCCCAACACATACACTTCCCACATCTGTGTCATTCATATTAGATCCTGTACATATTTATTCTCCCACTGCTGGTATTTATATATTTGTGGGTGAATGTGTCCTACATTTATTTATGGGGAAGAGGGCAAAAATTACTATTTATTATCGAGTCATTCCAGTAGTGTCTGATTTTTCATGACCCCATTTGGGGTTTTCTTGGCAATGACAATGTAGTTTTGCCATCTTCTTCTCCAGTTTACTTTACAAATGAGGAAACTGAGGCAAACAGGGTTAAGTGACAGGGTCACAAAACGAATTAGTGTCTGTCTGTGTTTGCCCTTCATTTTTGAAAAAGACTGTGACATCAGAGAAATGATGACATGACTTGCACTGGACTGTGCAGGTCACCAGTCTCACTTTCTCCTACTGACCCTTCTGGATCCAGTGACCAGATATTCATCAGTATGACCAGAGATGGTCCAGGATGCAGTGGGAAACTTTGGCCTTTTTCTCTTAAGGCCTATTCAGGTATTCATGTAGGGTAAGGTGACACATATTCAGTAAATAGGCCTCTTTAAGAAGTAATCATGGAATGGCCCTTCTAATGAGCAAAAGGAAAAAATATGAGTGAATAAAGCTGGGAGGGAAAGAGCAACAGTTAGATTTGAACCCTGGTCTTCATGATTCCAGGCCTAGAGATTCATACACTGCACCACCTAGCTGCCTAGCCATGGAGAGAACAACATGTATTCAGATCATGAATTCTTTCCTTCCAAGTCCAGAAGTCTTTGAGAAATCTTCAGCATTTAGATGTGAAAAAAGAGTCTTAGGATGCCATAATTAAAGTGGACCATGTGTTCAGTTCTTTCACTTGGAAAATAAGGATGGTGGGAGGGAGAATTGAACTGGATGATCTCTAAAGTCCATTCTATCCCTAAATCCCATGCTTTTATTACCTTATGAACTAATACATCTGGGCTCTAAGTGTCCACTCTATGAGATACAAGATTAGACTGACTGCTAAGGTCCCTCAGTTTTAAAATTCTATAAATTTATGATTTAATCCTTCATAAAATAAGCAAATAACACAAGATAAATATAAGCCCCAAGTAAGAGACCACTAAAACAATATATTGAAAATGACTATTCCACCAATGAAAATTTCAACAAAATGCAGAGCACTAAGATATAAACGTCAAGAACTTTAAAATTATAGTTTTTTAAAGAGGAAACATGGCATGGACAAAAGAATGCTGTATTTGGAATGAGGAATATTTTGGGTTCAAAACCTGTCTCAGACATTTACAAGCTGCATTACCTTGATGAGGGTCATTTAATCCCCCTGAAACTCAGTTTTTTCAACTGTAAAATGGAAAAATAATATTAGTGCCTACTTCATATTATTGGCATTAGGATCAAAAGAGATATGTATATAAAGGATCTATAAATGTCAGAGAATTCTTCCTTATATTTAAATAGAGGCTGTCTCTTTATATTCATGACCTATTTGGCTTAAACTTAGACTGCTATGTCCCAGAGTTCCCCATGCCTGAAATGCACTTCTTCCCTTGTTTCTGCTTCTCAGAATTTCTGGTTTCTTTCAACACTCAGCTCCAGCATATGGACATTAAGGAGTCCCCATCCCCAGCTTCTACTGCTTCCTCCCTCCACCAAGGTTACCTTCTATCTATCTCTAAGATGCATGTTGCCTCCCATTAGAATATAAGGGCCTGCTTCATTTCTGGCTTTGCATTCACAGTGCCTGCCTGATACACAGTAGGCATTTAATAAATCCTTGTTGGATGACTAGTTCACAGTTATTTGGGTAGGGCAGCTAGGTGGGGTAGTGGACAGAGTGCCAGTCCTGGAGTCAAGAAGACCTAAGTTCAAATCTAGTACTTATTCACCATGTAACCCTGAGCAAGTCACTTCACCATGTTTGCCTCAGTTTCCTCATCTGCCAAATAAGTTGGAGAAGGACATGGCAAATCACTCTAGTACCTCTGCCAAGAAAACTTTGGATGAGGTCATGAAGAGTCAGAAAAGAGTAAAAAAGGACTAAAAAATAACAACAAAAGGTTTTGAAGTCATGTTTAAATCAACTAGAAAATAAAAACTGAATGACCCCACAGCTCAATGTAAGTTAAAGCGTTTTTTGTTCACCTTTCAAGTTTAACCACAATCAGGACTACAAATAACAACACTCCAACACTCCCCCAGATGTTACATAATAATAGTCCACATTTGGGTAGCACTTTAAAGTTTCCAAAGTGCCTTAAAATATCATTTCATATATATATATATATATATATATATATATATATATATATATATATATATATATGTATATATATATATACATATATACACACACACACACACACACACACACACACATATATATATATATATATATATATATATATATATATATGTATATATCATTTGATCCTCACAACAACCCTGGGAGATAGGTGCTATTATTATCCCCAGTTTCCAGAGGAGGAAACTGAAGCAAAGAAAGGTTAAGTGACCTTCACCCAGGGTCACACATTCAAAAAGCAAAAGGAAAGGTTTCTTGTGTTGGCAAAAATTTGAGGTGTAACAACTCTTCAAATAGCTTAGTAAGGGTGGAATGACATTCAAGCATCATTGCTAGGAAAAGTGGAATACATAAGAGAGAGAAATATATTTTCCTGCATTCCAGAAACTGAAAGAAAGGACCTAAAAAGTAGAAGAGCTGAATATATATGATTTCAAAACTTTTTCTTTCTCTCCTTTCTCCTTTTCTTTCTTTCCACCAGCCATCAGCAACATATGAAGACAAGCTCCTTCATCTTTCTTACAGCCTCAATCCTATATCTAGTTTTTGTTACCCAAACCCTAATTGCATGAAGAGTATTGAATTTGAAGGCGAAGAATTGATGGTTAACATTCTGGCTCTGCCACTTATTACCTCTTAGACTGAGTTTTCTCCTCTGTAAAAATGAGAAGGTTGGACTAGATGACCTTAAGTCCGTTCCAGCTTGAAAATAATGATCCCAAGATCTTTAACTAAACAAATCAGCCTCTTACCTGTCAGATTCAAGTTTCTATAAAGTGAGGAGAGTTAAATTAGATAGCCTCAAAAATTTCATAAATCTATATCTCTGCGCTCTACAAAAGAAGCAAATTCAATTCAATTTAACAAACATTTATTAGACATGTGCAATGCCCTGTGAAAAACGCTGAAAGAAATATTCAATTAAGCCCTGATCTTCCTCAGATGGAGCAAGCACACAATTTGGCACAGAGATAGGAAGTCATTTTTAGAACATTTGGGACAGTTATAAAGGTCTCATAGTGGCAATTTTACAATTATATGTGGGCTACTTGTAGTTAATTTTCCCTTTATCCAAAAATATTTCATGGTTGCTTTGGTTTTTCTTTGGTCCAGACATGAGTTCATCAGTGTGGGGAACTCCCAGTGTGGAAGCTTTGTCCATTGTTGCAGAATGGTAAGTCATCTGAAACTCAAAGTCTCGGAAAGTCTACTGGCATGCTAAGAGGTAAAGTGATTGGCTCATGGTCATAAAGCAAGTATACTTCAGAGGTAGGGCTTGAACCATTGCCTTCCTCACTCCATCCACCATGCCATGCTACCTTGTTATTTGACAATGATCCTAAAAGAATCCAAATCTAGCCCCACTTCCCACTATTTGCTTATTTACATTTGCCTCAGGTTACCAAAATGGATTCATGATTTCATTGATCTGAATGTTCCCTCCAATAATGCAAACCATAATCCATCAGTACCAGCGCTGTATAACACTTATTCATATCTTCCCAAAAACGGATGCTGTGTTCACAATAAAGGCTGAGAGACCTTCATCCCTTTCTCCCAATACTCTGATATATCAATGGAGCACTCCAGCTATCCAGAGCAGACCTTAAACACTTCTTCATTAATACTACTTAAGGTAGTCCATAGTTCTTTATTTGTTATGTGTCAGAACTTTTACTGCACTCTCTATTTGCTCTTCAGGGTATAATAATTTTCAGTCCTTCAGAGACTGTTGTATCCTATGATTAACATGCATAAAAATCAGGAGACTCTTAGCATGTAAGAGATAGGCCCTTTGTTTCTGGGAAAGGTTTAAGGTCATCAAACAAGCTTAACAATTTCCCAAAGGAAATTCAGCCTGTTCTCATCATGTACAACTGAAACTGCAATTCACTGTCCATGTATATATGTCTATAGATACATATATATGCTTATGCATAGTATGTGCATATGTATATGTCTATAGACATTGTATCTATAGACATACATATAAGTATGTGCATATATGTTTTATACACATTTGCATATAGAAGACATCTGTATAAATATGTCCATATTAGATGTGACATATATGTATATACACTGCATGCATTTCATGCTCATGTATATATATTGAAATTAGATATGCAAATGTGGGTTGTATGTATAGATATACATATATGCATACATTATACATATATTTGTAATGGATTAATGGACAAGCTCTATTGGTTAGATATACATATATGCATACATTATACATATATTTGTAATGGATTAATGGACAAGTTCTATAGGTTTCCCATCCACTTCTTGCTTACAACAATTAGGGCAATAGATTCTCTTCAGCCACTTCACTTCTTTTCATTGTTTTTGGTTTTTTTTTCCCAGTGATGACACTTAGACCAAACACTTTAGAATGGTTATAGATTTCATTCAGAAGGCTCTGCAATCAGCACACTGTCATTACTGAGAAGGAGCACTTGGAGGACCTCACCATTTATAAAGAATGATTCCTTGCTGCATTTTTTCCAGGACACTGGCAAGCAATTTCAGTGAGTATGAGTATATTTCCCTGTTTTCTGTCTGCCTGATAATCAATAAAGGACTATCAAATAAAGTTATCCCTGTTGTTTTATCTTTCAAGGATTTGCACATAGGTGTATGAGAAATATCTTGATGGAAGAGAGCCTTGTATTTTTCTCTATCGATTTCATTTTTTTACAAGCCAGAAACAATAAGTACAGCATGTCATCAACATCTTTCCATATTATATGATGCCATCTACCATGGAAGCTTGCCTAGATCATTACTTTTACTATCAACAAACATGTCCTCAATATTTATGCAAATTCAAGCTTTTTATATAATTGGGCACTTTTCCATATCATTTTAATGATGATTTTTTTTTTTTGGTTATAAGATCTGAGCTGTTTTTCATGTTTTTATTATCATCCCTCCTTTCTAATACCTTGCAATTCACATCTTTTTCCCATATTGCAATCCAGATTCTTCCATCATGTCTCAGAACACTCTTTACCTTTGAATATCTCTTCAGCCCTAGAATTTACTCCTCAAAAGTACTCTCAGCCCTTGCCATCCCACTGTGTTTGACTGTTGGAATTTCAGAACCTCCATTTAAGGAAGGAATACCTGCCTTGTTTTACAACTACCTTTTATTTGCTATCTTCCTCCATTAGAACTTAAGCTCCTTAAGGGCAGAGACTCTTTTTGCTTATATTTTGTATTTACAATGAATGTTTAACAGAGCTGACCACATGATAGGTATTTACTTGTTGACTGACTACTATCCTACTACCCTAAGAGTTATTATTTCTATTGGAGCACTCTTTTGTATACTTGATGTATATATGCCTGCTTCTTCCACCTATGTTCTTTTTAATGACCTTTGCCTCTTCTATTCCCTGTTATGGAAGTATATATAAATCAATTAAATGTTTATATAAAATTGGCATATTCAGTGTCTATGTCCTTTCTTGAGTTCATATCCAATTTTTTACATCAATGATTTGATTAAATAGGTCAGGTTGAAATTGTTCTAATTGCAAATCCCATTTTTTTCTCATTCTCACCAAACCAGCGGTTTGATTCTACACAAGCAGTTGATTCAGGAATGATTCCCATATCAGTAATGAGTTATTTATTATTATTATTTATTATCTGTTGAAATATATAAATATATAATATATATTATTCATTTATATGTTATATATATATTATTTATTATCTGTTGAAATATAATATAGCTATAATATATAATTATTGAAATATAATCCATTTGAAGGTGATGTTTTTTAAAGTGATGTCTAATTCTGATTCTTTCTCAAAGAATGCTTTACAGTGTTTAAGGTCTTCTGATTTTTTTCTAAAAGAAAGTATCATGATGCATAAGCATGAAGATTCTTTATAATCTACAAACATCCCTTATCTTTTTCAACCATTTTTCATCATCCTCATTTATTCCTACCTTTACGTGGCAATCACCACCTAGCAAGTATATGCTGACTTAATCTGGAAGGTTTTATTGAATTCTTTATAGAATTCCTCTGCCTCTTCATCTTCTGCCACTGATACTGTGGTATATAAAATGAAATTATTTTCATGGTGGTCTTTTGCAAATGCTTATGAGCACTACAATAGAGGATGATCAAATGTCCCATGAAATTATGTTTCTTATTGCTTTCGTACATATAAAACTAACTCTGCCAATTCCTTTTTCTCCCTCTCAATAGAGAGTCTTTAAGCCATCTTTTCATTTAGCTACCGTTTTCATTTAGTTCATCAAGACTGATATAATTCAGTTCCTTTAACATTATGTTCATTTGCTGGTCACTGGACAAGGACTGCATATTTGGATTATATATAACTAAAGTGAAGTTTTCATAGATAATCTAAAAGCTCTGTGATTCTGAATGGCCTCTTTCCCCTTTTTACCTCTCTACTATGGTCCCTGGAAAGCAGAAGAAAGCTACACAAAAGAGACAAATATTCTATATTTTAATTTATTTCAGTGATTGCCACAGCCAAAGAACTCATCTTCCAATGGCCCATCAACTGGGTATGAGACTCTCTATACATAGCTAGGCTGATCCTCAGAAAGTAGACTCAGTATGTTACCAGGGCATACTCAAATCTTTTCCAGCAAGGTAGAGCTTGCCAGATTTTATGCTCCACTGTCATAACATTTGAGAACCCAGTGTCATTACTGCACCCCAATGAAGCATCAGAGTAGGATTTGTACTTTTTTCTATTAAAAAATGATATCAAATGAGGTATTCCAATGTGTTCTTCCACTACATACTATAAATTTCACAACTTATATAATTATACATAAGTATAATTATATATATATAATTATAACATATGTAATTTTATACTTACAAAAACATGTCCAAACTGTAAAGGTTCAAATGAAGACTTCATAGAACATCTTGCAAAGGAAAAAAAAGACTATTCTCAAAGAAATCAAAGGATGCTTCAAAGGAACTTAGGAAAGGTGATTTTTAAAGCATACTTCAGTAGCAAAAGGGGAAAAAAAGAATCCACCAATAGCATAGAAATATAATTCATTTTATTTCCCCTTTAGTCAATTCTCTCCTATCTGCAGGGAGCCCTGTCTCCTTTAAATGCTGTAAGAGGAAAGTCTGAATAATATAAATCCCCACCCTGAAGTGGAAGGAACATTGTGACATTGAGATGGAGATGCTTACTGGGTTCCGTGGCAAGGAAACCTCCAAAGATGGAAGAAAGTCAGTGGAATCAGAAAGTGCCTCACACTTTACCCTGGGTAGCCCTAATTCTAATAAATCAAAATCTGTCATTGAAAGCAACAGATCTATTTTGAGTAAAGCAGTCCTGCTCAGAATCAGATTTGTCACGGCACATTCCCTTAATCCTTAGCAGTATGACTTCGGTAAACACAGTATTTCAAACAATATAACACATTATTTTATAAAGCAGCCTTCAGAGTCACTGCCTCTCTGAATGCTTTCCAGTTAAATAACACAGTTACTAACTTAAACATTTTTTAAAATAAGCACAGGAGAGAAGGGAAAAGCAGTATGGGCCACTGAGCAAAGAAATGCTTGAATATTGATGGGGAGTTAATGAGATAGAGAAAAAGAGAAGGAGCTGTCTCAGTCTGCAAGCCTAGCAAACCAAGGGCTTGTGCGATAGCAATGAGGAAGTGAATGGAAGGGATGAACACTGACCACCCATCTACTTGGATATTTATACCTCTGTGCGCCAACCTCAGGAGCTGCTCTATATATGTATGGACGGCACTTTGCTTGCAAATGATACCGCACTATCTGTTGCACTGGCCAAGCATTCACCTTTTTAGAAACATTACTACAGATTTTAGTTATGAAGCTCCAAAAGCTATCCAAATAAAACCTCTCTGGAAATTCTGTCTCTATCCCAATTGCATTTGCCACCTGTTCTGTTCCTCTCTACCCACCACCTACCTCTTACCCTTTCAATAGAAATATAAAGGGATGGTGGCTAGGTGTCAGACAGACACAAGAGGAAAAAGAATAGAAAAGAAATGCAATGAAATAATTGGAGGCTTCAATCAAAAAGAGACCAAAGGTAGATGCTAAAATCATTGCAGAAAAGGCTAATTAGGAATGAACAAGAGGCAGGAAGGCATCATTTTCAATGTCCAACTTAGAAGAGATATATTGCAAAATTAAGTAAGAAAGCAGAATAATAGAATGACTTAGGGCAGCATGGTGTAGGAGGAAAATCTCTGGACTTGGAGTCATGAGACCTGGGCTTGAGTTGCAGATGTCATGCTTGCACATTGCATCTCCCTAACCTTCTGTTCACTATGACCTTGGGTAAGTCATTCCATAAGTTTGAACCTCAATTTACTTTCCATGCCTACTTCACATGGTTGCACACAGGCTTAAATGAGAAAAATACATGAAAACCACTTCTTTAACTTTCAATTGCTACTGAATTGTTACTTATTACATCTATCATCCACTCAAAAGCATTTTCAATGCCTTAGAATGATATGGAGGTGACTGGTTATCAAAACCTATTCCAGTGGAGCATACGAAGAGCTGGCCCTAACTAGCTGGAGTCATTGGGAGATATAGGCTAAGTTAGGAGAATCTCAACAAAAAAATGGTAGACATCAAATATGTATTGTTCTTGTCCAGAGAAATTCATGAAATGATCTTTGGGATAGGAAGATTATAATCTCTACTGGCAGAAGGAAGTATTGATACTGATGAAATCATGGCTCATTTGAATTATCAAAACATCACTGTAGTGTTCCTAGGTGGAGTCACTGCACTCAACTTCAATAGCCAACAGGGATGACGTAAATGAAAGGGGGGTTTGTGACATCAAAAGATAAATTATTCCAGGAATGTTCAAAATACTTGCTATTGCTAGCTTGTCCTACTGAGAGGACAGGGTGGCAATTGACTGGAGAAGTCAGTTACTTAATAAATATAAACATTATTGATTATATACAAAAGCACAGACTAATTCTAACCAGATGTCTCCATAATGTCTCCATTAGGTCCCAGAGGGAAGTGGATAACCCAGCACACATCCATCAGTACCACTGGAAATACAATTCAAAGGGCATGTCCCAAGAGGGTGATGTGGATGAATAAGCATAAATCCATCACTTCCACTAGAAACACAATTCAAACACAATGCCCTTACTAATGGTGTGTCAGTAGGATATTGTATTATGAAGGATAGCTTTATTAATACATTGTGGTGAAATTGCTATGTTTGAGACACATCAATGGCCCATGAAATAGCAAACCAGTTAGCTGAATTCAGTGACAAGAAGGTAGAAGTGCATAGACCATTTTAACATTACTTCAAATTCACTTGATATGAAAAATCTGAATCATATATTTTGGGAACATAGTTCCCCAAATTTTATCATGCCAGCATGTGACCAAATTGCTAAAGAAAAAAGAATTGATTAGGTATTACCATAATGATCACTTTCATTTTATTTTCATTTTGTCCTGCTTAAAAATCTTTAACACACACACACACACACATACACTTAATTGTCACTGTCTACTGCAGTATACTCACTAGAAACCTGGTGTTTCACATCATACAAACTGAGATTGAGGGAGAACATTTTGGTAACAGAGATACTTTTCAAAGTACAAGAGGAGTCAGAAAAGCTCTTTTTTCCCAGTCTAAAGAACTACTAGAAGAGATATAGAATGGTTCCAGTCGGTAATAATAACAGTTAACATTTATATAGCCCTTATAGAATGGTTCCAGTTGGCAATAATAACAGCTAACATTTATATAACCTTATTGTGCTAAGCACTTTACATTTATTATTTCATTTGTTTCTCACAACTATCCTGGGATATAGGTGCTATTACTACCCTCATTTTATGGATGACGAAACTGAGGCTAAGAGCAGTTAAGTGACTTGCCAGGGTCACAGCTAATGAATATCTGAGCTCAAATTTGAATTACAGTTCAAAAATCAATTAACTGACCCAAATCTTGGACTTCTTGTCATGGTAGCAGGAGCAAGAAGTCTTAGGAGATATATTAATCAACATCCTCTGGGACTTCTGAAATCTCTGCCAGGAGTGGAATTACATCCAGAGAACAGGATAATGACTCCAAGTATGACAAAGGTCTCAGCATAAGTCAGACAAGTGGTTTTGACCAAATCTAGAGAAAAGGTCTTAAAGAGAAGATATGAGATGGGATTTCATACTAACTTACTTTTCCCTTTGAATATCAGTCAACGAGGGGCAGAGAAGATGCAGGAAGTTGGTAGTTGCAAGGTAAACAAGGCATCACTCTGCCCTGGATAGAGAAGAGTGCAAAATGGATTGAGGAGAGGACTTAAGCTTCTTCCCCAAACACTGGTCACAGCAGGGATCCAATCAGTCATCCTATAGCCTCTGCTTCTCTCCATTATCTTTCCTGATTTCCAGAATATCAGTAAGCAGCTCTGTGTGGCACTTTGCCAGACCACCATTCTTTGGTAGCCTCTCATTCTCTCTGCACCCACCCAAAAGACCCAGAACAAAGTTCCAAACAACACTCAGTGCTATGGATTCCTAGTGGCAATTCTTGTTGACTTCTTCAAGTTTGGGACTGAAAGAGCAGATTCAGATTCTCATCTGCAGCTCTTCAAACCCTACTCCAGAATCCTAGGGAAATTCACTTAAAGCAAAGTTTAGGAACAACTTGTATCTAGGCAGGAGGGGGAACCTGCAGCCTTAAGGCCACATGTGTCCCTCAAAGTCCTCAGGTGTGACCCTTTCACCGAATTCAAACAAATCCCCTTAATAAAAAGATAATTGAGGGATAGAGAGACACTTCTAGCTGGGGTTTAGGAAAGGCCACAGGTAAGAAGTAATAACAGAGCTGAGCTTTGAAGAAAACAAGAGATCCTAAAAGACTGAGTTGAGAAGTGAAAGTAACATGGAACCACTAGAATCAAAACAAGTGGCTTTGGTCAAACTTGGACATCTACATGGTGTAGTGGATAGAGTGCCAGGCCTGAAGTCAGGAAGATTTTTTTGAGTTCAAATCCGGCTTCAGACACTTACTAGCTGAGTGACTCAGGACAAGTCATTTAACCCTATTTGTCTCAGTTCCTCATTTATTAAATGAGCTACAGAAGGAAATGGCAAACCCCTCTAGTATCTTTGCCAAGAAAAGCCCAAATGGAGTCATGAAGAGTCAAATGAATAAACTAAAATGAATAAATAGCAACAACGAATTATAGCAACATCAAATTATGTGGGACACCCTCCCAAAAAAGAAACCAAATCCAAAAGTCACAAGGAAAGAAATGTTCACTGTCAAATTTTTCCAATTCAAGTAATCATCATGGCCTCCAGCTTGGTCTAAGCCAAATCCCTATGGAAAACTTTCAAATTCACTCTGCCATATATCAATTTAACAACCCTGGAATCAGTTTTAGCTCTTCCCCCTTCCTTAACTGCCCATATCCCATCAATTACCAAGTCCTGTTGATTTTATACCCATAACATTTCTTGCAACAGACTCTTTCTCTCCATTCACAACCAATACATGATTATTCTGAATATGTAATAGGAGTTTGGTGCACACCCCTTGCAGAGTACATGTGGGTATAGACCTGTAGGGATCGTCCAACAGAGCACGCAGAATGAGCTCACCTGGACACTTTCAGAGAAGCATGTAGCTCAGCACTGAAAGACTTAACTTGAACTTTTAGATGATGAAGAAATTCCTCTCTTGGCACCCATGATATATGGAAGAGGGTGCCAAAGAGTACTGGCCAACCAGCCAGGAAGAGTCACTTGGAAATTCAGAAATCTCTTCTCTCTTTGACTATTGCAGAAGTCTCCTAATCTGTCACTCTGCTCCCATTATCTCTCCTTTCTAATCTTTTTTCCATGCAATTTCCAAAGAAACATTCCTAAAGTACAGATCTGAACATTTCACTCCTACTTGAGAAGCTCCAGTGGTTCCCCATTGGCAAATGCAAATCTTTTTCAGTAATTAAGCCTTTCACAGTCTACCAATGGCCTACATTCCCATGCTTATTATATGTTATTCCCTTTCGTATACAATATAATGTAGTCCAACTGACCTACTTGCTGTTCCTTATACATGACTTTCCAGCCCCTAAATCTATAATTTTGTACAGCCTATTCCCCTTAACTGGAATGCAATCCTTCCATGTTTCTTGATTCCGTAACTTCATTCAAAGTTCAGCTCAATTGCTACTTTCTACAAGAAGCCTACCCTCAGCCTTACCCCTCCTCTTTCTAATTCTCTCTCTCTTCCAATTATTTTTATATTTACTTTGCACATACTTTGTTTTACTTACCAGTGTACATCTTATTTCCCCCCCAAAAAAACATAAACTAAAGTAAGAAATGTTCCATATTTGTCTTTTTATACACAGCACCTAGTTCCATGCCTGGTACATAGTAAGCAAGCACTTAATTAATTGTTGATGCTATTATTATTTTAATAGCTCGTTGTTAAAGTGCATACAGTTTTAAAAACACACTTTTTCTATGTAGTAATTTTTTGGTAAGAAATTAGCCCTAATTTTATTTATTGTGCTGGAAAGTTTCTCTGATCTATCCTTATCTACAGGCCTTCTAGGCCAGTATTTACAAATTATGTCAATGAGTTTCAAGTCTAAACAAATTCCAAGGCCAACTTCATCTAAGAAACACAGGAACAAATAGTTAAATCCAAACTCTCTGAACTGGTATTTAAGGTTTTTCTAAATCTTGTCCAAATCTACCTCATTAACCATACCCCCAACCATTCACCTATGTGAACCTAACACATTGTCCACATTCCCATCTCTTTGCTCACAAAATTACTTCCATCTGATTCTGTCACCTGCATGAATATTTTCTTGACCACCCACCTCCTCTCACTTATTTTTCCATCATCTCTCTTCTTCTAGACATTACTACTGCCACCCATTTTTAGACACTTAAACTACTCAACAAACCCAACATACATTGCTATATGACATGTTATGATCTTCATTATTAAATGGAGTTAAAAAATTCTTCTGTTACCTAAATTACCAGGATTTTGAAAAAGAAATGCTTTCTCAATTCTAAAATGCAATAGAAATGTGAGCCCTCATATTAGTCACCTAATGCCTAGCACAGGAGCCTTTCAGAAGCACCCAAAATATTTACTGAATTTTATATATACAATGATTTTAAGAATAAGGAAGCATATAGCCCATTTTGTCAAAGATGGGTACAGAGAAAGTTGATATCAAAGAAATATAATGATGGTTTAGGGGAAAAATATTGGATTTATAAAGGACACAGATACACAAGTGGTAATCATAGCCTTGCCCTGATCTAATTATAATGTTTTTAAATCACTTAAACTCTCTGGGATGCATTTCCTTATCTGTGAAATGACAGTTTTTAATTAGATCATCTCTAAGGTAACATCCCAACTTCAGTTAACCTATAACTCAAACTAATTAATCAAAAATAAATCAAAAAGTTTTAATGAAGTTGAACTACAGTGGGGGAGAAATTGAATAAGTCAAAAATTTGACATGAAGCCCAACTAAGCCAGAATATCTGAAGGCTGAACAGTATAAATGGAAATCTATTTGGATAAATAATAAGAATAGATAGAAACTGGAAGAAGGTTGCTTGCATTGCTGTAGTGATCAAATCATTTAAGCCAATACTTCAATACCTGATATTCTATAGAAAGAAGTAAAACAACCCAGAAGTGGGGAGAAAGCCTGAATCAGAAATATACCTTAAAAAATTTGTGCTGAAGGTGATCACATTAAAAGCACCAAAGGAGAAATTTTCTTTTTAATAGTATTTTATTTTTTCCAATTGCATGTAAAACCAATTTTTATAAAATTCATTTTTTAAAAAAGTTTTGAGTTCCAAATTTTCTCTCTCCTTCCTTTCCTTTTCCCCTTCCTAAACCAGTGAGCAACTAGATATGAATTATATATGGATAATCATGTAAGACATATTTTCCATATTTGTCATGATGTGAAAAAAGAAACAGAAAAAAAGAAAAAAAACATGAAAAAATAAAATGAAAACAGTATAATAGCAATTTTCAATATTTTCAAGAGGGAAAGATGTCAAACATTATTATCAGGAAAAGATGCTCAAGTAGGTATCAGTAAGAACCAACCCATATCATCACAACTTTATAAAATCTCTTCAATAAAAATCTATGTACATATTTATGCTATATAAAAGGATGATAAGAGATCAAGTTGGCCCTCTCAGACAATTTTCTACAGCAGACCAAATCTTCACAGCTGCCACACAACTAATCTACAGAAAACCCAAGATCCAACACTGTTTTTATGTTGACCATTAAAAAAAAGATTCAGTAAAACAAAACCCAGATTTAAAGACTTCTCCAACAATGACTTTCATTTATACATCAAATTTATATAAAATATAATTTTATCTAATAATATTCTTTTTATCAATATTAAAAGAGAGAAAAAACAGCAAAATATGTACTCATGAAACACATGAGCACTGGACATGGAAGAAGTCCCAAGGAGAGCACAAATGGAAGAGGCATTCAACAATGTATCAAATTACATCCATCCTCTGAATACTATAAGGCTTCCTCAAGCCATAGGAGTCCAGAGCTACTTAAATGAAATCAGTTTAATAATCTACCCAGGGGATAAAAAAAAAAAAGGTGAAGAATGCCTAGATTAAGACAAACAGTTGGATAGGTAGCATATGAAGAACAAAATGTCAAAAGTGTTAATTCTGGGTTGTGCCTTGTGCATTTTCCTCCAACAATCAATGGCTAGGAAGGAAATATGATCCAAGACTAGTCATCGGTAGTCAACATTGACTGACAGAGAATTTGGACACTGTAATTACAAAATACTGGAAGGGCATGTAGGCAAAGCACTCATGACAATTCTCATGATGCTTGACAACATGTAATATTTGTTTACTATGTATTTAAGTCATATTAACATGCAGGTTTCTTTCAACTGTTAGGGTGAAGAGCACTGGTTTGCATGGAAATTATATTTGTTAGTAGATGAACTTCAGTTAAGCTAACACGTCTCCATTGAGTCACCACCATATATAAGGTGGTACAAATCCCCACACGCATATGTGTCTTGGGATTCTTCTGGCAAAACAATCTCTACTATTGTTGAATTTTTCACATCACAGTAGATTAAAAACAAATACAAATCACTAAACTACTAATGAACTTGAATCCCATGCCCAATATCTTTTAATTAGATTGCATCCTAAAAGCAGACTTTTATTTTACAATGAAAGTCAATAATAATTCTCTTTTGAGTTTTGACATAGACTAAATGGTATCTTATTGATCAAAAGTCATTAATGTGTCTCCCAAAGATGTCTAATCTTAGATCAGAGAAAAAGTAACTTTCTTGCTCAAAGGATTTAGCACCTATGTGCCTATACTGTAGTCAAAAAGAATATGGCAGATACTAAAATTCCCATTTAATAGATTAAGAAACTGAAGTCCAGAGAGAATTCTACCCAAAATTAAACAGTGAGTTAGTGGTAAAGTGGAAAATTAAATGAGCTCTTCTATTTAACTTTTCATCTAAATTCTGAAATATACCACTGAAAACCTAGATCCATAGAAGGTAAACCAGAAGGTAAAGAGCAGTTATTGTGGAAGGCTTATTTTTCTTTAATAGAAAAGTCTAAAACTGATATATTGAAGGGGAAAAAAACTTATTGTAGAGATTACTTTTTAAAAAAAAAATCTAAGGTTAAGCTTAGGTGTTCTCACTAAACCTGTCAAGTACTATCTCTGATAGTAATTTCTTCCCACTTGGACCTTGTCAGTTTCAATGAAGATTTGCACTAAACTTGGCCCACATAGTGATCAAGTATAGAAATGTCTATTCACAAGAAATTTTAAGATTAGCAAATTATTCTTAATTTTGACTTTGCAATTTTACATGACTACTGTAATAGAGAAAACACATATCATATCATAGTATATAAATATATACAGAGGATAATCATAAAGAAAATAAGAGAAACAAAAAGGTACTATGGCCAAACCCAGATTATTCAAAAGTGAAGTTGGACAGAAATAATTTTTGTTAATAATTTGCATGGCAACTACAATTTTTTCAATATTTCTCTGCAGAAGTTGAAGGTTTTATGCCTAGAAATTCTGGCTAGAATGCCTAGCATTGAAAGGAATTTTCCAAGATTTGTTTGTGTAAACTGCCTAATACTTGACAATAAATAATGCTTCAAAGCAGAATTTTGCCTGATTTTTTAGAAATGTTTTATATTTTGATTTGGAAAAGCCCCTAATTTGGACAAGAAAAATGCTTCCAGTAATATTAAGCCCTAGGAACTTAAGATGTGAATGGTGTTTTAAAACATATATATTATCTGTTTCATTTACTGATATCAACAATACATGTTAAGTAAATAATAGTAAGAGCCTATTTTTTCTTTTTTTAAATTAAACTATTTTACTTGTTTTCAATGTTTGACAATCGTTTCCATATATCTTAGATTTTTTTCACTCCCTCCCCTGCAATCCCCTCCTTCCCCAGTCCCTCCTTGAGACACAGTACAATCTTACATAGGTTCTACACATATATTCCTATTAAATGCATGTTGCATAGAAGAGTTAAAATGAATGGGAGAAACTATAAAATAAAACAACACTAAACAAAACATAGTACAAAAGAAAACGGTCTGTTTCTATCTGTGATCCAATTCCATAGTTCTTTCTCTGGATGTGGAAGGTGTTTTGCCTCAAGAGTCCACTGGAAATTTTTTAAGTCCATGCATTTCAATGAACTACTAAGTCTACCAGAAAAATTCCTCACACATTGTGGTTGTTGCCATGGGCAAAGTTCTCCTGGTTCTGCTCCTTTCACTTAGCATCAGTTCATATATGTTTTTCCAGGTTTCTCTGAAGTCTTCCTGCTTATTGTTTCTCATAGTACAATAGTATTCCATTACATTCATATACCACAACTTGTTCAGCCATTCCCCAGTTGATGGACATCCCCTTGATTTACAGTTTTTGACCACCACAAAGAGAGCTGCTATAAATATGTTTGTACATGTGGGAGGGACCCTTTCCCATTTCTATGAGCCCTTTGGGATAGAATCCCAGAAGCAATATTGATGGGTCATTTTTGTAGCCTTTTGGGCATAGTTCCAAATTGCTCTCCAAAATGGCTGGATCAGCTCACAGCTCCACCAGCAATGAACTTCTCCAACATTTATCACCTTCATGTTTTGTCATGTTATCCAATCTCACAGATGAGATGTGGTACCTCAGAGTTGTTTTGATTTGCATTTCTCTAATCAATAGTGATTTAGAGCATTTTTTATATGACTATAGATAGCTTTAATTTCTTCCTCTGAAAACTCCCTGTTCATATTCTTTGGTCACTTATCAATTGGGGAATGACTTGTATTCTTGTACATCTGACTCAGTTCTCTATATATTTTAGAAATGAAGCCTTTATCACAGATATTAGTTGCAAAAATTCTTTCTCAGTTTTCTGCTTCTCTCCTAGTCTTGGCTGAATGGGATCTGGTTGTGCAAAAACTTTTCAATTTAATGTAATCAAAATTATCCATTTTGTACTTCATAATGTTCTCTATCTCTTGTTTGGTCATAAATTTGTCCATTCTCTATATCTGACAAATACACTATTCCTTGATCCACTAATTTGTTTATAATATCAACCTTTATAACTAGACCATGTATCCATTTGGACTTTATTCTTGTGTACAGTATCAAGCATTGGTTTATGCCCAGTTTCTGCCACACTGTTATCCAATTTTCACAACAATTTTTGTCAGACAGTGAGTTTTTATCCCAGAAGCTGGGGTCCTTCGGTTTATCAAACAGTAGATTACTATGCTCATTAACTACTGTGTCTTGAGTACCTAACCTATTCCACTGGTCTGTTTCTTAGCCAGTACCAAGTGATTTTGATGATTGCTGCTTTATAATACAATCTGATATTGTATTATCTGATCTGATACGGCTAAGCCACCTTCCCTAACATTTCCTTTCATTAGTTCCCTTGACACTCTGGACCTTTTGTTCTTCCAGATGAATTTTGATATTATTTTATCCAGCTCTAGAAAATAATTATCTGGTAGTTTGATTTGTAGGGCACTTAATAAGTAAATTAATTTAGGTAGAATTGTCATTTTTATTATATTAGCTTGGCCTACCCATGGAGCCTATTTTTTTCTAAAAAGAAAAATAATTGAGATGCTTATGATAAATGAGCTACATTTTGGATTAAGATCCAGACATCTCTTCTGGACTTGTCAATACTCTCGGGTCATCAAAAGCAAAGTCCTTTGTGTAGAACATAAAAGAATCAAAATTTCTGTTCAAATTCCCACTATAGAAAAACATGCGTCTTAAAGAACACAAAAATTAACTAGCAATTACTTTAGTCAAAGATTTCTTGTCCTATGAAATCTTTTGCCATGATCAAAACTACCCTTTTGGACTTATCTTCCATGCTTAACACAGGTCATTTATCACCTACTCAGATTGATTTGTACAAACACAACAAAAGAACCAAGAGTTCCCTCTCACATCATAATTCATTTTGTCCTTTGCATGTAAGTTACCAATATCCAACATTTGAAAAGCAACAAAATTCTTGAGGTTCACAATTGAGATTTTAGAAGTAAGAATCTTGCTTCTCAGAACATATTTCCTTAACACTTATTAAACACCTACTACATGCCAGGCCCTGTGCTAAGTGCTGGGTATGCAAAGGAGGCAAGAGACAGTCCCTGCCCTCAAGAAACTCACATTTTAACAGAAAAAGGATCATTTCTAGTACGCACATACAATTCCACCATGAATGATCCTACAAGCTTTCCATCATGCTTGTGCATGTTTGGGAAGCTGCCTCCTATGAAAGAGGTCATGTGACCACACACCCAGTATCTAAACTAAAATCTCAGAGATGTTTATCAACTAGCCACAGCTTCAACTCAGAAGATCTGTGAAAGAAACAAAAGATATCATGATGCTAGAATATGGCATCAAGACTTTCAACAAGGAGACATACAGTTCTAATGAAAAACCTTGGTATTCAAGCATCTCTGAAGTCAGCAGATCCCCAGAAAGAGAATTCATATAAAGTTACTGAGAGAATGGGTAACTTGCCTCTTTACAAAACAACACAGAGAATAAAGGGGCCCTATTAGGACTATTTACCAGGACTGTCACAGGAGAGTTAGTTGAACTTCCTAATGAGTAGGTGGAACGATGAACACTTACCTAGTAAAGACTGAGGAAAAGAGATGGTTCACCAGCTATAAAAAGACGTCCTAATCCAGATAAAAGGTTTTAAAAGTGATGTATCCCACAAAGGAAGCCATGCATATAGAGTAGGGGAACTGAACCCAGAGGTGACTTCTTGCTTTCCCAAAACAGATATAGAGATTGCTAGGGTAGAGATGCAACTCAGAGAGTAAAATCATAACAATAGTCAGACATCTGATATGGCTGCCAGATCAAGTGCAGAAAAAAAAGTCCAGAGGGATCCTGAGGGTCAGCCTATACCAACCTCCAGCTCTGGCACAGGAGCAGAGAGAGCTGCCAATGACAGGAGAATGAGGTCTAGTAGACCAGTCGCTGGATTGAACTATGATGTTACAAGCAAACTTGAAGATACAGTTACGCGTGTATCTAGGTGACAGGTACCAGAGAGAGCTCAAATGAAAAGCACCTTGTACATGATTGTTTGTGTTTACTATTGTGTGTTTGAATATGTTTGCTTATTAATTCACTGTTAGATTCATTTGACTGGGTTTTCTGGTATATTCATGCTTCAGCAATGTATGTTAATTGTTTTGCATATATACTACTGCTTATATTTATATTGTGTTTTATAGGTAGGGCTATTGATAATTTTTTTACTGCAGTTAGCTTTAAATTGTTAGCTTATTGTTTTTTAATAATTCCTCTGTACTATGAATATGCATGTACTTTCTAAATACACTTGTATTATGACCTACGTATTATATATTATGGCATGTTGTCAATGTACCATCCTCTCAGGCAATGCTCTGTATAGTGCCATGTCTACTTCATGAAGTGCTAATGTGCATTTGATTTATGCAATAGTACCAAAGGTTGGCACAAATTATCTTTGTCATTTTAAAATACTGATGTTTGTTTTCACATTGAATAGTTGCTGTTTTGGACTTTCCTCGGCTGATCTCTGCAAGGGACTGCAAAGAATTTGGGTCCAGATAGGAATATAATCCAAGTCTCAAAGTCCACTGGCATGGGACTGTTTCATTGGTGAAGATCAATCTCCTGTGTCTACATGTGGGGCAGGGTGGAATTGGAATTGGAGAGAATAGGAGAGAAGAGATCTGTAGTTTTTGGGGGTCTCTCTTCAGGTCTCTTGGGTTTTCTTCAGGTTCTATAGTTCCTAGAGGAGCTTTTGTCTATGGGCTTCCAGATAGAAAACATGGATGATGCCAACCCTACTTCAGGTTCCTGAAGGGGGAATAAGAAACTGACAGGAGAGGAGCTGGCAGTCTCCATCACATCCCTGTCTCCAGCTTGCTATACTAGAGACTTCAGGAAATTTCCCATTTCGGGTAAGATCTGGGACTCTCTCTTGATGGAGCTGAGTTTCCTCTCTCCAAACAGAAAAGCTCCTTCACTCTGTCCTGTGTATAATTTCTCTGAATTCTAATTTGCTATTAACTGGGATAAATGGAAGGAAAAAGAGAAGAAGGGTGAAGGGAAGGGAGTACAAGGAGAAAAAGGAGGAAAAAGAGGAGGAAAAGGAAGCTAAGAATGGGGTGGGGGAGGGAAAACAGTACCCAGGTCCAGAGACAAGATGAAGTCCAAATGAGTACAATAATTTGGAATGGGGAATTGTAAGATTGCTGTTCTGGGTTTCCCTAAATGGAAGATCTCAGAGGAGGTCTCTTAATATCCATCCTCCACTCTCTCTAAATAGAGAAAAATAGGGGCCCAAGAAACAGCACTTAATAAGCAGGAATAAGCTTCAGAGTTGATGTGACCTTGTCAGAGGATGAGTTCTTGGAGACCATGTCCAGGACTCCAGTCAAAATGATAACTTTCCTGGAAATTTCCATTTTTGAAACCATAACCCTGTATGTATGCATTTTATAGACTGGATTTTAGTAGTATGTATTTTATAACTTTGTTTTCACAAAATTTAAAAGTTATCACACCACTATTTCCCTGGCAATTGTCACCTTCAAGATGAAACAGAAGATTTGCATCTCTATCAGACACTAAATGTATGCACAGCCCTCCCCTTAAAAGTACTCTGATAACCTAAGTACACCATTAATTTTTATCTCAAATACTTATTATTTTAAGTCATGTATCAAAAGCCTACAAAGACTATATTTACTGTTGCTTTCTCTTTGGGAGGCAGAGAAACTCATAGATTAGTAGTTTGAACTGTCACTCTATGAGAAAATTCTGAGGACTGAGGAGAGAATTAATGGATAGTTTAAGAGACACTAGAGAAGACAAAGAAAAAAAAGAGAGAGACCTTCTTGCTTGATGAGATTATTTTAACCTTTATCTTTCAAAGAGAATGGAGAAAATTCTTGAGAAGAGAGTGGGTTTTTTGCTTAGTACCTTGAGTCAACTGAATGGTGGAACTGTAATTTCAGAAGTTATCTGCTTTAAAGTTTTGTCTTTTGAAAAAAAAAACTTTCTTAGAAAACAAAGTTTGGTAACTTTTACTTTAGAATCTAAAAGAAGTTATAAAAGTTCAAAGAAGGACAATGATGTCAATTAGCTAAAATGCTCAAGTTGAAAATTTCTTGGTTGAGATACTCTGGCTGTGATCTCTCCCACAGCCAAGATATTGCAAATAATTTTATGTATTCATGTTATTATTAAGATATTGCCATTTTAATGACAATAAGGAATTATATTAACATATTTGTGGATTTTTCTGGGTCTTATAATGATGAAAATTAATATGGTAATAACTTAAATAGCAGAGAGAAAGGTGACCACTCCCACAAGTAACTTTGGTGGAATGTTCATTACCCCCAAAATACATTGCTATGCAATCCTTAATTATCTGATAAGATCGTAAAATTTAAATGTTTATAGTAAAAGGAAACCCTGTTGAAAGTAATCTGTGAAGCTTTCTAATCCTCAAAACTAATAAATGAATCACAGATTTACCAAGTACCTACTATGTAGCAAACACAGAAAACTTCTGTAAAAAGATAAAATGCACTGATACAGAGCAATTAGAGTCAAAAACAAAAGCAAAAAAAAATTGATTATGTCTCTCTTACAGAGTATTTCAGCTTAATTTGCTTTTAGAGACTTAACCCTCATAAGCATAAATATTCTTGAGCCTCAGTTTTTTTTTAAATTAAGCTATTTAAAAACCTCACTGATCTCATAAGCTATTTAAATGCTAAGGTTTATGGGAATACTGCTCAGCTTTGGTCACCTCTCTTTTACTGACTGATTGACTGGGCTCTGGCAGCCACTAATCCTACTGTCTAAAATGTAATAATATGATACTTTCTTCTTCTGAAGCTCAGGGCTATTGTGTGGCTATAATTGAGTAGGGACTGACCATCAGTCAGTTAAGAAAACAAAAGCAATTCAAAAGAGGATTATTCCTGCTATTATTTTGTTCTGAATACATTCAATCTGTTTATCTTTCCTGCTTGCACTGGTTGAAAAATTCAGTTTCTTTGAGTCAATGCTATGTAATTTATGAGACCTTTAGAATTATTTATCTTCTTATTTTAGCTTTAAATATCAAAGAAAGAGAGATGTGATGGGGGCAGAGGGAGAGGGGGCAGAAGAGTTTTTCCCACTCCAGCAAAACTGACCATGGCTGCCAAGTGGATGAAAGCCATGGGAAGTCTTATAGTTATTGGCAGATTGTTAGGGGAATGAAAGGGGAAGGGTCTGCAGGGGATTATTATGCTAAATTGTAGCACACAGATGTTTATTTCAAGAGTTCACTGGAAATTTCATTGCATTTTTAAAAATATTTACCTTCTTAATGGTTATCTTATAGTTTACTAAAATTTAATGTTAAAAAACAATTAGAACTATTCTGGGCATCATATTTTAGGAAAGACATTGATAAAGTAAGTTCAAGAGAACCAGCAGGAAAAGGGTCTTGAGTCACATGCCACATGAAGATCAGCTGAAGGAATTGTGGGTATTTAGTCTTGGTTCAGTGGGAAGCCATGAGAGCTGCCTTCAAGTATCTGAAGGGCTGTCATGTGAAAGAGAGATTAGACTTCTATTTGGCCCCAGAAAGCAGATCCAGGAGCAATGAGAACAAGTTACAAAAAGGCATATTTATAAATGAAGTAAAGAAAAACTTCTCGATAGTTACAAGTATCCCAAAGTGGACGATGCCAACTTTGGAAGTAGTGTGTTGGTTCAAATACCCCCTCAGAAGTTTCTAAACTATGAGATCTCAGGCAAGTCTCTCAGTGTCTATGGGCTTTAGTTTCTGCATCTGGAACATAAGAGATTGGAGTCAATGACCTTTGGAGTACCTCAAGGCCTCTGTCTTTGATCTTCTCATTAAGCACCATTGATTGGTGTGACATAATAGGGATTCTTTGGTGACATGGGTTAAAGTAGATGATGAAAGAATTCTTTGATGTTATAGATGCTTTAGTCCTAGGTTCCAATATAAGAACTAATAATTCATGTTTAAAAGATCTCTGTTATTGTTAGTGTGAGTATGCCACCTAACAAACTGGAACCCCTCTCTGTGGGCCACTTTTTCTATGTTGCATTGGCCACAAATAAAACAAAATCATCTTATGAAATAATACCTAGTGAAGATAGGTTTAAGAGGAGTAGGGGGGAAAGGAGAGAAGGGTAAGTTGCTATGAGCTGACAGCAGAATATCAGAATTCAATATCATAAAGGCAGGAGAGTTTTAAGTCATGGTGAAGTCAAAGATATTAAAGACATCATCTTGGGGAGACAATATGATATAGGAGAAAGACCACTGGATTCAATCAAAGGACTTTGGTTTGATTCCTGCTTCTGCCATATAATAACTGAATGACACTGAGTAAGTTAATCAATCCTTAAACATTTTATTGAGTACAAACTGTGTCAGGCATTGTGCTAAGTATTGTCCTCAATCATTTATCTGGGTCTCAGTTTCCTCATTTGTAAAATGAGAGTTTGGATAATAGTTCCTTCTAGGTAACTCCCAGTTCTAAATCTTTGATTCTGATTCCTGTGGGTGGCTGAGATGAAATAAAGACTCAGATCATGGGAAATGAATAAGCTAATGCACTAGGAGACCATAGTATATGAAGGGACATCGAGGTATATATTGAGGTCCCACATATAAATAAAGGAGATAAGGGAGACAAGAGCACTGAAAGCCAGATACTGGATCCCCTGAGAAAAAAGGAAAAACTATCAAGATGCCCTAAGTGACTACAATAAGGAATCTGACCTGGGAAATAAAATAAAATGGAGGTTGCTGAGTGATAGTCACAGAGATAAACTGGGAGTGGTCACAAGGAGCAAAGATGACACTTTTGACTCTATGATCAAAACCATAGATTAGATTCTAATTGACTCCAATTCTCCTCCTGACTCTGTATCAGAGACTATGAATTAAGGAGCACCTATTCCATGAGAGAATGGCCAAGGAGGCAGGATCCTCAAGGGAAGGTTTTCCGTGAGTACAAGAAGATGTAAAGAGTATGAATGGAAGAGATCTAGTCAGACTAAAAGATTGTTAATGGTGAAACAAGAGTTGTGGAGCACACGATTGAAGGTAGAAGAAGAGAGAGGTTGAGGAAAAGGAAGACTGAGATAGATGGAAATGAGACTACAGGGAGTGGCAGTAGAGTAAGGAGGTTTTCATCTCAGCAGTTGTTGAATCCAAATCAGTAATAGAGGAGGCAGGAGCTTACTTACTATAGAATGGGGGAATGTATTAAAACATTGAGAGTCCCACATCAGGAGACAGTTAACTACTTTCTCAAGCCCCAGGGAAGAAGTCAAGCCAATAGGGTTGTTGAGTTGGGCATTAGTGTCTGCAAATATCAAGTGAGAATGCCCAGTGTGATGAATAAACGTGCTCTATGCCAGTTATTTTGCCACATATCAAAATGACATGAAGAAAATACCCAGTAGATGGAACACACACAGGTTCTGTGTAACTTGTAACTGAAACCTTAGTCCTAGATGAGGTTTCAGTGCCAGGAGATCTGGAATCTGAGGTTTTGGTCCTAGGTAGAGGTCTAAGTACTTAACATTAAGGTCTAAGTGGCTGATTTTGTTCAAAAGATTCAGCAAAGCAAGGTGGTGACACTCAGACCTCCACACATGCCAGTGGATTCTGGGCTGAGGAAGCTTCTGATTTAAAGAAGAGGCCAAGGTTAAAACCCAAATTCCTTTATGTCTAATAATAGAGTTAGAGTGTCAATTCACACACACACACACACACACACACACACACACACACACACCAATGATGGAAGGGTCCATGGACAGAAAGGGCTCCAAAACCACAGTGACTGCTTGGGTAATGGCAGCACCATTCCTGATCTCCAGATCCTGACCAGTCAAGTGACCACACTTAACGTGGCCAATTTCAACCTTTCAGAATGAAAGCTCCTAATGTAAATAGAAAGCACAACATAAAAAAACTGAACACTATGGATTACAATGATCAAGCTTAGCCCTGAAAAACAGATAAGAAAAAACATCTCCCTCACACCCTTCTTTCTAGAAACGGGAGGACAAGCATAGAGTACATTATGTTTTCTGTCAAATTCATTGGATAAATTTTGCTGAACTGCTCCTTTTACTCCTCTCTCTTATTTTTTTCATTGTTACTAGGGATGGCTCACTGGGTAAGCAATGTCAGGAGAGTAATACATTTGGAAATGAAGGTAATGGAAAAACTTCTATCAATAAAACTTTAAAAATTAAATAATGTAAGCCTCTTAGTGGTCAGCACTATTTTGTCCTTATGTTTGTATTCTTACCACCTTAAATCTAGTAGACATTAATAAATGTTGGCTAAATTATGTTGTAGTAGAAAGTACTCTAGAGGACATGAGTTCATAATACAATTATTTTTAATTACTACTTTGGATAAGTCATTTAACCTCTCTGGGCCTCAGCTCCTTTATCTATAAAATGAAAAGGTTGGATTAGATGACTTCCAATCTCTCTTTTAGCTCTTAATCTATGATATTCTCATTTAATGAAATATATATATGTATATATATCTATATATACACACACACACACACACACACACACATACTCATGGATTAACAAAGTTGGTATAACTTACCCAGATCACGCTGCCATTCCTTCTCCGCAGAACAAGGATCTGAATAGTTTTTCAGACTCCAAAACCAGAGTTCTACCCCATAAGCAAAATAGAGTTTAACAATACCATTTTTTTGCTCTTGTTTCAGTCATGTTCAACTCTTTATAGCTCCATTTGGAGTTTTCTTGGTAAGGATACTGGAGTGATTTGCCATTTCCTTCTCCAGCTCATTTCACAGATGAGGAAACTGAAGGAACAGAGTTAAGTGACTGGCCCAGGGTCACACAGTTAGTAAATGTTTGAGGTCAGATTTTAACCCAGGTCTCACTCCAAGACCTGTACTCTATCCAATTCACCACATAACTGCCTCGGTAATACAACTAACCCAGATTTAACAAGATAATAAAGGAGAGACCTCCATTTTCTAGATGGTATAAAGACAACAATCCATCAACAATCATTTTCATTTTGGTATTTGATAGAAATGGATTATGGTAGGGTACAACTGGTAGTGTCTATTTATCATCTCTCAGGGAGAAGGGTAAAAAACTTTAACAAAACAGCAGACTTACAAGCATTCCTGATGAAAACACTAAAGCTGAGTAAAAACTCTGAAAACATAAAACAGAGTTTCAAGAAACCTTTACAAGTTAATACAGAAAAATGCTATCCACCTCCAGAGAAAGAACAGATGGAATCTGATTTAGATAGAAGCACACTTCTGTTTAACTTTTTTTGGTGGATATTTTGACCTGTTTTCTTTTACAACATGACTAATACAGAAATTGTATGACTGCACATGTATAACCTATATCAAATTGCTTGCCTTCTCAATGAATGAAGAGGGACGGAAGAGAATTTGGAACTCAAAAAATTTTTTTAAATGTTTAATAAATGTACATGTAATTGGAAAAAATAAATAAAATAATTTAAAAAGTAAACAAAATACATCAGAGCAATAGGGAGGAAGGAGCTAGATGATGATTAAGTGCTCACTTTTCAAAAGAGGGGAAAGGGATGAGTAACCTTTCAAAAATCTAGTGTTATTCAAAGTCACAGAGGGAGATAAGTAAAGCAAACCCAGGACAAGGATATAATGGTTTTGTTCTGTTGGGATGACTTTAAGAATGGAAAGAAAATGGAGCAAAAGGAATACATTAGAGAAGAAATGGGGAAGGGTAAGAGGGGTAAATAACTTATTATTTCATAAAATGATGGCATTTGAGTTAAACTAATATGGTGAGAGTATAACCCCTGTCCCATTGCTATGGGACTCTTTCTTTATTGGTAGAGATGAAGACCCTGCCCTGTATGAGGAACAGGGCAGAGTTGGAGAGAGGTAAGAGAGCTCCAGCATTTGCCACTCACCCTTCAGGACTCTTCAAGCTTTTGAAGGGTTTCAGGAACTTCTAGTTTCCAAATTTGAGAAAGAAAATGGAAAAGGCCAACCCCACTTCTGGTTGCTGAAGGAAAAGACTAGGATGACACAAGAGGATTGGGTAGTCTCCATCATGCCCCTACTCCCAACTTGCTATTGTAGAGACTACAGGGAGTTTCCCCTTGGGTGAGATCCAGGACCTCTACTCTTGGTTGAGATGAGTTATCTCTCTCCCAGTGGGAGAGCTTCTTCCCTCTGCATTGTCTGGTATACATTTTCCTATGTATTCTTTCTCTAGTTTCTGTTTTACTATGATTCTGCTATTTGGTGGGAAAGGGATAAAGTTTTGGATATAGAGTTAGGATACCCCTTCCCCCTCAAAACTGACTAAGCAATCAGAAGTTATGTGGAACCCACTCAGATTGCCTAGACCAAGAATATTTAAGAGAGCTGATAGATATAGTTTTAACCCAGTCCCCCGTCTCCTTGAGGAAGATGGAGTGGTGCCCTCTGTGCTCAATCTCCTGCTTCCCCTCTAGGCAAAAATGAAAGGCTCCCTTGGAGAAAAATAGAGGAAGAAGAAGCTAGAGATGTGTACTATGCCTCCCTTCAAGCCACAGAACAAAAGCCCTTGACACATGTGGAGGCTCACCACACATGTGCAGCCCACTCTTCCATTGTAGATTATTATATAATGACCACACTCGGAGATGAGAAAAGAAAGTTGAACACATGTGCAAGTACACACACACACACACACACACACACACACACACACACACGTTTGGCCTATGAAAACATTAAAGAAGATGCAGACAGGCAAAGAGACAAGTTAAAAGAAGATGGGACATAGGAAAATAAAAAGGAGGCTAGTCAGGGAAGGAAAAGTCACACAAAGACCAAACTTTAACTTTAGAGGACTGATCATAAAGAGGGGATTCAGAAAAGAGAGAAATAAATTGTAAGAGGAAATCTTAGAAACTTTTCCAATAAGATCAGAGGGAAACTTTGAATGGCCATTGTCACCACTATTTGGCAGAGTTCTAAAAATACTTTTTTGTTGTCGAGGAATTTCAATCGTATCTGCCTCTTCATGACCCTATTTAGGGTTTTCTTAGCAAAGATACTGGAGTGGCTTGCCATTTCCTCCTCTGAATCATTTTGAAAATGAGGAAACTGAGGCAAACAGGATTACGTGACTTCACCAGGGTCACACAGCTAGTGATTATCGGAACTCACGTCATTCTGACTCCAGATCTAGTACTCTATACTATGCCACATAGGTTGCCCCTAGAAATACTAGCTATAAAAAGAAGAAAAGAAAACAAAACTTAAGGGAAAAGGACAGGAAAAAAAGGAAATGAAATTTCTGGATTATTTTTTCAGATGATGACACTTAACTTAAAAAACCCTAAAGTGTCAACTAAAAAATGAACTGAAATATCAATAATGTCAGTAAAGTAGCAGGATATAAAATAAACTCATAAAAGTCCCTCGCTTTTCTGTATTTTACCAATAAAAGCTAGCAGAAAGATATAGGAAGATCAATTCTATTTAAAATAACTAAAGAATATATAAAGTATCTAGAAATCTACCTGGCAAAGCCCACACAGAGTTGATATGAATATAATCACAAAAATCTCTTTACAGAAATAAAACCATCTAAATGATTACCAAAATATTAATTGATCATGTCTGGGTCATGACAATATAATAAAAATACTTCACTTATCACCAGTACCATACTGGTCAAATCATGAAAAATTTTTGTTTTGGTATAGATCCAGATCACTTTCTGGAATAGGCTACTTCATAGCTCTATGTCATTTACCTTTTTGGGGGGGGGTTGTCATCTGTCTGGTTGTAGAGTGGAAGGAAGTCAAGTTTTTTTATTTGTATTTTTCTTATTAGTGATTTGTAGTAAATATTCATGTTGTTATTGATGACTTGGATTGCTTCCCTTGGCAATGAGGTGTCATGGTAGATAGAACACTGGGTCTAGAGTCAGGAAGGCCCAATTTCAAATCTGACCTTAGTTCTTGCAGTATTTTTGTAGTAGCAAAGAATTGAAAATTAAGTAGGTTCACCCCTGTGGTGAGTAAAACCTGAATAAACTATAGTATTATAATACATGGTATAGGATGGAGTGTTACTGAACCATAAATAAACAAATGGAATTCTGAGAAATTTGAGACAATTTTTAAGAAATGATTCAAAGTGAAATGAATTGAACCAGGAGAACAATTTATATAATGACTATAGCATTGAAAAAGAAAACAATTAAAGAATTATTATCATTGAAATGTCTATCCATGATTCCAAAATGTCAATGATGAATCATGTTTTCCATTCTCTGGCACAGTTCCTGGAACACAGAATGGAGGTTGACTTGATTTGGACAAGAAGCACAGAATGAGGCATAGACTATCAGACATAACTAATTCATGAATTTGTTTTGTGTGACTATACTTATTTCCTAAAAGGGAGAGACTGAGAAGGAGGGAAGAGATGGGTAATAGTAGCAATATTTTTAAAAGAAAAAAATCAGTAAATCCTTAAGAAAATAAACAATAAGATTGCATAAACAGATTCAGAAGAAGATACAGAGAATCAGGTGGATGGACCACCATCTAAAATTTCAAGTAAAGAAAAGAAAATAACTGTAGAAAGTAGAGAGTTACTGCTTTTTCTTACAGTATTCTTTCTGTTCTTTGCATTAGGAAATAACATTTGTCAATGTCTGTCAAATTCATAATAAAAAAGAAAATTTTAATAAAAGTAAATGAATTATTGAATGTTAATATGATTAATACAAGCAAGTTTATGTTTGAACATTTTCTCTTACAGGCAATGGAAAGTAGTTAACATTGGATTTATCACAGTGACTAAGCAGGTAAGATTTCTAATACAAAAGGGAAGGTAGAGGTCAGATGGCAATGGGTAGAATATATTAGCCAGAGAGGCCCCTTTATCAGAGATGGGCACTAATTAATTCAAGCACTGGTTGAAAACACTTTCTTTTTCTTAATGAGAAACCATAAGACAAAAGACTCAGACAGGATTAGAATAAAAAAGTTTTTAACATATACATACAAATATTTAAGTTAACAAATCTATAAAATATAAAAACTTAAATATTTAAGTAAATGTAAATTGCTTATTAAAAAATAAGCTCTGCAAATTATTGAACACTATTTTGTCACCATGGGGATTACAGTAAGAACTATAGTTAGTAGGTTAGTAGTAACTGGTCTTTTAAGATCAAGCACTATACAAATTATTTCCCCCCACCTCAGTACAATACAAACATCACCACCATGCTGGATTTCACTCAATATCTAAAAAGAGTTACATAGTACATGAAGAAATGATCATTTTCCATAGAACCTAATGAATTCAGAGATCCATATTTAAAGGAGTTACTAATGTTAATATTAGTAAATATCCTTTAGTTAATTTCTGCTAAGAACCCATAGGATTAACCACCTATACTCTAAGTCTCTCCACTATTTGCTGCATCAGCCTCCTTACAGAGATTCAAAAATTTCTGAAGCTTCTGTTATTCTAATCTGGCATACACATATTAGGTACAAAGAGAACAAATGATTATAATTTTTAAGTGGTATGATATCAGGTCCTCCTCTATGAAAAGGCAGGAAAGGGCTTGAAGAAGCTAATTGGCAAATGACCCAACTAATCAGATGGTTTGTAAACAAGGGAATTTTGTTATATTTTCGTATTTGTAAATCACAAAACAACTGACAGCTGTGATATATGATACAAAGAACAAGGATGTCATGTCATAAAAGAAAAGGTATCACACTAAATCACAGGTTTTGAGAGCTGGGAAGAGATCTCAGAAGCCATGCAACCCAACTCAAATTTAAAAAAAAAGGAATCCTCACTCTAATATACCTAACCAGTGGTCATCCATCCTCTTCAAGAAGACCTCTAGTGATGGGGAATCCACTGTCTCCCATGGTAGCCCTTTCCACTTGTAGACAGCTCTCATTAGGAAGTTGTATTTTGTTTTGCTCTCCTGACATCAAGCCTAAATTGACCTCTTTGTCACTTTAATCTCATTGCTCCCAATTCTGCCCTGCAAAGTCAAACAGAACTAGTTGAAGCAATCAGTGTTTTATAATGGAATCCTTAAAACTCTTTAAGCAACTTTTATCCCCACTTATAGCATCTTTTATCCAGGCTAAACTTTCCCCAGTTCTTTCAGCCTAGGAGGAACCCAGGTCCTTTGAGCATAGTATTTTGTAGATGTCAAGATACCAAATCACAAGATCTCAAAAAAATATGTAGCTACACACATCACCTACATGTAGCTAATAATGAAGTCCTGATAATAAATCATTATGTCCATTATTGATTTATGATTAAATAAAAACAAATTTTTCAACTAGGCTAAATTTTCTATGCATGAATTCCCCAAATGTAATTTAGACTATAACATATAAATTTATTTCATTATAAACATATAATTAATTACTGATATGGTACAAGAAACTCAAGGAATAAGAAGAAAATCTACAAATTTTCTATGCTACTAACTACTCTTCTACTGAAATATTACCTCTTCTTTGAAATCTTTCCCAATTACTTTAATTCATATTAATGTATCCCATGCTTAGCATCTCAGAATTTGTCTTTGCAAGTAATTGTATTCTGTCATCAGTTATTCCTCTACATATATGTATAGATATTCTTACACACACATATTATTCTCATACATATACGCACACATTTCCTAGCCAGTCAGGATAATAAGCCCTTTGTGTACAATGGCCATATTGTAGTGTCTTTTATATCCCTGAAATCCCTTGTATGGCTCAAGACACTGAAGTTTTTTAATTCAACTCAGAAAAAGCTGGAAAAATGTGGGCTCTTCACTTTACTGAAGTTCGTAGTTTTAAAACTTCAGAGAAATTGTAACATAAATCTGCAAAGCTATAAAAAAAATCTTCTTCCCAATCAATCAAAATCTAAATAGGATGACTAGCTCTAGAATTCTAATATTATGTGAGACCATTTTACCTGTCACTCACAATTTTTGAAAATAGTGCGAAGACAATAGGGATCTAATGTTCACATATAGCTTACCGAGAATAATATGTTTAGCAGCACAAAGTTCAGGGTCTTCTTTATTAACATGATCTCAAACTGCAAAAATAAATTTCTGCATCTTTGAAAGCCTGTTCAGTATGAAACAATTTCAAGATTTCAGGACTTGAAAGAAGAGAAGAGGGTCATTTTTAATAACATTCTTTTATGGAATGTCCTCAGCTTCTGCTATTTTTGGTAATACGTTAGGCATGACAATGGATGTAATCAACCCAAAGAGGGAACTGTTATAACTTTTCTACTTTCTTTTATTCTCCTTATGTGAGGCATCGAAAAGAAGTCGATCTTAGATCCATGAAGCCAAACCAGGCTTAGATAGTTATCAGTAGTTATAAATTGTATTTAATAAAAATAATTGTGAACTTCATATGCTTAGAGTTATTAAGGATTATTTTACTATATAGAGTCATTAGTGACAGATTTGATTTCTGTCAATCTCATGAGTCCCTTGCTGGTCTATGTGCTTGATAGATAGTTCATTGATATATTGATTACTGAGCTAAGAATTCCCCTACAGTCTATATTCTGATGATTCCCGTTAACTACTCCTCTTTGTCTAGAGCAAAACTATGTATGTTGCTGTTTTGTAGCATTAGCTTTACAGGCATGCTAGAACCAAAGCCAAAACATCCCAGAAATCCTAGTACCCTGACACACTTAGGGGAGCATAGATTGAAAAGCTGGTACAAGTTGACAGCTTCTCTACTTCACCTTCCTAGTACAAAGGATCAATAACACATCTTTCTTTCAAAGAGCATATATTTCTTATGTTGTCATGGTGAACATTTGCTCCATACAAAAGAAAAGAATTATTTTGTCTGGGAGGAGGCACCCCTACGGTTTTTGTTCTAAAATTCTAATATATAAGTAAATGAATTTAGCAAAGTTAACTTTGTATGAACTTAGAAAGTAAGTTGCTTATTTAGAAAGGCAAGGGGTTATTACTAAGAGCCAACATGGATTAATTAAAGAACAAGTCACATCAGATTAACCTCATTTGCTTTTCTGACAGGGTTACTAGACTGGGAAATGAAGTGGACATAGTACAATTGAATTTAAGCTGGGCATTAAATGAAATCTCTTACTATAACTTTGGGTACAATATAAAGACATGATAATATAATCAGATGGGTCTCCAATTAGTTAACTGACTGGACCCAAAGAGTAATATATTGATGCCACTGGTCAAGGTCATACATAGTGGGACATAATAAAATTGGTCCTTGGTCTTAGGCTGCATAATAATATAGTCAGATGGGTCTCCAGCTGGTAAAGTGACTAGACACAAAGAATGATGTTTTGATGTCACTAACCAGGGACATATGCAACTGAATATAATAAAACTTGTCCTTGGTCAGTATTTTATCTATTATAAATGAAAACATTTTTCTGTTATTGTGTAGTCATTTTTCAACTGGGTCAGATTCTTCATGATCCCATTTGGGGTATTCTTGGCAGAGATACTGGAGTGGTTTTCTACTTCTTTCTCCAGCTTATTTTACAGATGAGGAAACTGAGGCAAACAAGATTAAGAGACTTTTCCAGGGTAACACAGTTAAATAGGAACTCAGGAAGATGAGTCTTCTTGACTCCAGGTTAGGCACTCTATCTACTGTGCCACCCAGCTGCCTCTAAATGAAGGCAGAGATTATCGTTTATACTAGAGATGCTATGAAACTAAGGTTAGCAGAAACATCAGATAACAGACTCCAGTTCCAAAAAGTTATCCATAGAGTAGAATTGGAGATTGGAGCTTATTTGATATTGCATATATCTGTGATCTCAATGAAAGGGGCATTCCTTCTGATAAAAAAGATCACAACCAAACCATATCTTGCCCTTTTGCCCAAGATATGACCTCCAATAAGAATCTCAATGAGGAGTCCACCCAATGTACTGCAGACTTCCCTCCAGTTTTCTTGATGCTGAAATGGAATAATAGGAAATGAATCAATTTCATCATGTTAGTCCTTCTCATTTAAAGAAGAATGTGTTATGAGTTGTCTCCAGTTCCCACATTGTTTCTGATAGCATGAGAGCTAGCAGTTGATATTTATATCTGTAAGTCCAATACCTCAATATCTTTCACCATATCACAGTTGATAGATGACACATTCTGATTGTTTCAGGAGTATGTAACACAAGGGCCTAAATCTTTCCAATCTAGCTTTTGCTAACACAGAAATATTCTACCCATGGGTCACAGAATTAAAGAGTAGTTTTCAATCACAGACAGAGGACAAGACTCTCTTGATGTAATGCTGAGACCCCAAAGGAAAAAATTATGTTTCTATCCACTTAATGTAGAGAAGAAGGTGGAGATACCAGGCTCCCCTCAGTACAAAACTATTTACACCTGCTCACTGAAATTCCAGTGTAAACAGGTGGTATATTACTTCCAAGAAAGTGGACTTAATTGGAGACATAAGCATAGGACATACTTTGACTTGAAGTAGTAGGCAAGACTTTTGGAGCACTGTTTTCAGCCATCAATCTTGTGAATGTCTTGCCATGTAGCAGGGAACTCCTGCTTTCTCCTATTTCTTTTTCAATCATAGATTTCTCTGATAATACTTTAAATGTCACTTCTTTTGCCCAATTCTTGATTAATAAATATGCTTTCAGTCTCCTCATGCCATCCTTATGCCTCTCCATGGACCTTTGGAAGGTACTGAACTGTAATCCTTTCAAGACCTTAATATATGCCATGATTCATAGCCACAAAAGAATAAACTGGGACACAAAAGATCCAGGTTTTTGTGAGCCTTGGGAGTTGCCTGAGGTTGGAAGAACACAGATGGTTTTTTAAAAAAGTCTTTGTTTCAAGGAGAAACTTGCTGTGAATGAAATCAGGCACAATTTCCAAAATACAAGGAAGTTTTCTTTTTAATTCCCACTCATTTCTCAATCCAACAGATTGTTCATGAAGAGTCATTCAAAGACATGGGTACTGATGGATCAATTCTGTGAACTATTCATCCAACTTCTATCACAGTCTGGAAAACAAACATTCTTCCTCCACTTGGTTTTAACTTTGGCAATAGTTTGACCAGGATCTTTGAGAGAATTCAGATCTCATTTAGGAGATCACCAATTTCTAGGACTTTAATGCAATCAGAACAATATCATCTGCAGACAGGAGCACCAGAAGGCTTTACCATCTGTCAAGAAGCCCTCTTCCATTTGAAAGCTGTACATGACATCATCCTCCACAACAGTGGTAAATTCCTTTTGTTAACATGTCTGTTTTAAATTCTAGTGAATCCCAGGATAAAGTGATCTCTGTTGCACCAAAAACCTTGTACAATTTGAAACAGAGTTTGGAGACATAAAGTGGTGTTTTGTTTTACCAAATCAAATGATTTTTTTTACATCAAGAAGCAAGCATTATGAGACTATGTTCTAAACCAGGGGCTCTTCAGTATTTTGTGTCATGATTCTTTTGATACTAGTGAAAATTACTGATTCCTTCTTAGACTTTTTTTATGCCTGAAAGATTTCAGATAGAGGTTGATGAAAATCAAGATGTACTTTTCCCCATCCGAGTTCACAGACACCCTGAGATCTATCCATGGATACCTTGAGAAATCCATGGACTCAAGTCAAAAACTTCTGTATACCTTTCAGTCAATTTTATGACTGTAAAAATTTATTCTGCTAAAGAAAGTCATTTATGAAAGCCTGCCTGTGCCATTCTCATATCTTCACCAAGGAATCTTCAATGCATGTGTATATTAGTCTCAAATTTCTTTTAAAGATGGGAAACTAGTATGGAATATGAATGTAATGGAATACTATGGTGCTATAAGCACAGATCTGTTAGCAGGCAGATTTCAGAAAACCCATTGCAGATTTCAGAAAAAACATGGAAAACTTACATGAACTGATGCCAAGTAAACTGAGCAGAACCAGGAAAACAACGTACACAGCAACAGCAATGCTGTATGATGATTAACTGTGATAGACTTAGCTCTTCTCAGCAATACAATGATTCAACAATTCCAAAATACTCATGATGGAAAACACCATCCACATCCAGAGGAAGGGCAATGGAATCTGAATGCAGATACAGGCATACTATTTTCACTTTTTTTGCTTTTTTCTTTCTTGCTGTTTTTTTCTCTTTTGTTCTGTCTCTTCTTTCACAGCATGATTAATATGGAAATATGTTTCACATGATTGTACAGGTATAAACTATATCAGATCAATTGCTGTCTTGGGGAGGGAAGAGAGAAGAAGAGAGAAAGAAAAATTTGGAACTCAAAATTTTACAAAAATGAATATTGGAAACTATCTTTACATGTAATTGGTGAAAAATATGATTAAGAAAAAAGATGAGAAACTGGGCATTTGGAACCAGTTAATAATTTCTCAGTTATTTCTGTTAATGGTGGTGGTAGGGTGTGGTGTGTGTACATGTGTGTTTGTGTATGATTGCATATGTGCTTGTGTGCATTTAGGAGAAAAGGAAATTATTAAAAGTTTGGGTCATTTTTTCCAAGTTGTTAATATCCTCCCTTTGTTTTAAGATACTTTGACACTCAAAGCACCCAAAATTTTGTCTTCTCCAGCATTAACTTATATTGTCTGGCTGCTTTTCTCATCATTTTGAAAGTATTATTTCTTCCTCCTTGTATATCATATCAAGAATTGTAATATTTTGACTCTAAATGTAATAGCTGCATTTAATTCATGGGAAAAAGAGTTTGTCACAAAAATTTTTTTACGTAGCTATTCCATTTTTCCTCTGTATGTTGTCCTTCCAATCTCATCTTCAAATAAGCCAGGGATGATTTTGCTTTTTGCAAATTTGTTTTTCTTGCAAGTATTTCTCATCAGATGATGGGATGATATTATAATCTTCTAGAAGCCTACTCTATAATATGTGACAAATGACTTTACGTTTAAAACTACCATTGCCTTGGGCTGCCATAAGATGCAATAACCTTCATGGGGGCCTTCTTGCAAATTCTTACAAATATCTTGTGAAATATTTCTTGCTTATTCGGCCACATAACAAAACAACTTCTCCCAATCTTATATTTTCTTCTACAAGGAGAATCTGTGAGCTAATGAACCTTTTAGCATCAATTTCCATTTGTCTTCTACTTGCATCTGTAGTAAGAATATCAAGACACATATACAAGACACATCTACTCCTCCAGTAGTATGTTCACTGGGCAAGAACTTCCCATTTAGAGTACTAACAGTTCTTAAATGTTCATCTACAATTGCTAAAGTACTTAGTCCCTCTCACCATTTGTTCCACCACTTTGCCATCTTCACTGTAGAAAAGAATGGGAGCAAACAGGACTGAGTGCCAATGTGCATTTATATTTGCTTAAAGGATTGTTATGACTAAAGAATTCAGCACTAAATAGCCAGCCTACTGGTGATAAGTTCCTCCCTCCTTAGCGAGGCTGCTCTTGGGGAAAGTGAGAAGAAAAATCCTCGATTTTAGTGGACTATAAGCTCAGTATGAATGTATAGTGTGATATGGAAGTGAAAAAGACGAAAATGCTATCCTAGACCACATTAAGAGAAAGCATTGTCCAGAGAATGAAGATCCCTCTATAGGCTGCCCTAAACAGCCACATCAAAAGTACTATACATACTTATCTTTTAGAATGAAAAGTGACAAACTGTCCTGTAATGAAAGTGATCTGAATGGTGAGAGAAACAAATCATGAGATAAGGAGAACCATTGAAAGAAGCAGATTGGTTAGCCTCAAAAAGACTTGGGAGAACACAGGAGCAAAACTAAGCAAAAGAAAAGTCCTTAGGGATATTTACAAAAAATATAAACTGCCCAAATTAAATGAAGAGGAAATAGAGTAAACAACCCTATTTTAGAAAAAAAAGGGGGGGGGAGAAGAAAAGGGGGAAGCTAAGTAGCTGAGTAGATAAAGTGCAGGACCTGGAGTCAGGAAAACTTGAGTTCAAATGTGGTCTCAAACACTCACTAGCTGTGTGACCTTGAACCATTTACTTTACCCTGTTTGCCTCAGTTTCCTCATTGGCAAAATGAACTGGAGAAGGAAATGGAAAATCACTCTAATATCTTTGCCAAGAAAAATCCCAAATGGGATTTGGAAATTGAACAAGTCATCAATGAGTTCCTTAAGAAAAAATCCCCACGACCAGTTGAATTCACAAATGAATTATGCCAAATATTTAAGAAACAATTCCAATATTACATAAATTATCTGAGAAAAAATTAAAGAGTCCTACCAATTTTTTATAACACAAATATGGAGCTGATACCTAAACCAGGGAGATCAAAAACAAAGAAAATAATAGACCAATTCCCTTAGTAAATATCAACTTTATAGAAAATACTAGCAAGGAGATTACAGAAACTTATCACAAAGATCATACACTATGAGCAGGTAAGAATACTAAGAATGCAGGGCTAGTTCAATATTGGGAAAATTATCATCATAATTGACCATATAAATAACAATAACAACAAAAATCATATGATTATATCAATAGATGCAGAAAAACTCTTTAACAAATACAAAATCCATTCCTACTAAAAAGCACTAGAAAATAAAGGATTCAATGGAGCTTTACTTAAACTGATAAGTAGTAACTATCTAAAACAAAGAGTAAGCATTAAAACCTGAAGTCTTCCTATTAAGGTCAGAAGGGAAGCAAGGACATCCATTATCACCACTATTAGTTAATACTGTGCTAGAAATACTAACTATAGCAATAAGAAAAAAGAAGAAACTGAAAGAATAAATATAGGAAATGAGAAAATAAAACTATCTGTCTTTGCAGATGATACAATGGCATATTTACAGAACCTAAGAGAATCAACTAAAAAACTACCTGAAATCATTAACAACTTCAGCAAAATTGCAGAATATCAAATAAACTCACATAATCATCAGCAGTTCTATATGCTACCAATAAAACCTAGCAGAAAGAGATGGAAAGAGATAGTCTAGGGCAGGGAAATCTGTAGCTTCAAGGCCACATATGGCCCTCTAGGTCCTCAAGAGCGACCCTTTGACTGACTCCAAACTTCACAGAAAAAAGTACTTTTTTTTTAGGGGGATTTGTTGTATGATTTGTTCTGTGAAGTTTGGTTTAATCAAAGGGCCGCACTTGAGGACCTAGAGGGCCACATGTGGCCTCGAGGCCACAGGCTTCCCACCCCTGTGGTAGTCCATTTAAAATAACTGCAGACAATACAAAATAGTTGGGAGTCTACCTGTCAAGACAAACCAAGGAACTATATGAACGATGTTACAAAACACTTTTTATACACAAATAAAGATAGATGTAAACAACTTGAAAAATATTAGTTGCTTGTGATGTGGCTGAGCCACTACAATAAAGATTGCAACTCTACCTAACTTACTTCTTCAGGGCCATACCAATCAAGCCACCAAAGAATTATTTTACAGAACTAGATAAAGTAACAACAAAATTCATCTGAAAGAACAAAAAGTAAGAATATCAAGGGAATCAATGGAAAAAAATCTTTAAGCAAGGAGACCTAGCAGTTCCTGATTTAAACCATATTAGGAAAAGGTAATCATGAAAATAATATTATACTAGTAGAAAAACAGAGTAGTGGATCAGTGGAATAAGTTAGGTACACATTACTCCATAGTTAAAAATCTGAGTAATCTGATGTTTGATAAAATCAAAGATCCAAGCTTGTAGAGTAATAATTCAACATCTCACAAAAATTGGTGGGAAAATTGGAAAGCAAAAATTAGGCACAGACCAACATTTAACACTGTATTCCAAGATAAGATCAAAATAGATAAATTATTTAGACATGAAGGGTGCTAATAAGGAGGCATAAAAAATGTCAGATCTAGGGAAAAGTTTATTATCAAATAGGAAATAGAGGGAATTATAGGAAGTAAGATAGACAATTTTCATTACACAATATTAAAAAGATTTTACACAAACTAATGCAGCCAAAATTAGAAGGAAAATATGAAACCAGGAGGAATTTTTTGAAGCAAATTTCTCTGATTAAGGCCTCATTTCCCAAATATATAGACAACTGAGTCAAATTTATTTTTTTTTAAAAAAAGAGCTATCCCCACTTGATAAATGGTCAAAAGGATATGAACAGACAGTTTTCAGGAGACAAAAATCAAAGCTATCAATAGTCACATGAAGAAATGTTCTAAATCACTATTGATCAAAGAAATGCAAATTAAAATAACTCTGAGATACCCCCTTATATCAGACTAGCTAACATGACAGAAAAGGAAAATGACATGCTGGAGGGGATGTAGAAAAACTGGGACACCAATACACCTCTGATGGAGTCCAATCCTTCTGCAAAATAATTTGGAATTATACCTAAAGGTCTATAAAATGATATACCCTGTGACCCAGCAGTACCACTAGTAGATCTATATCCCAAAAGAGATTAAAGAAAAGGGGAAAGGACCTATTTGTATAAAAATACCTATAGCATCTCCTTTTGTAGTGGCAAGTAACTGGAAATTAAGAGGACATCCATTAATTGACAAATGCCTAAACAAGTTGTAGTATATGGTTATGATGGAATGCTATTGTGTTATAAGAAATGATGAGCAAGATAGCTTTATAAAAACCTGAGAAGACTTATATGAACTCATTCAAAGTGAAGTGAGCAGAACCAGGAGAACATTATACACAGTAACAATAACGTAAAGATGATCAACTGTGAAAGATTTGGTCATGGTCAAGACAATGATCCAAGCCAGTTCCAAAGAACTCACAACAAAAAATGCTATCTACCTCCAGAGAGAAAACTGATAAACTCTTGAGTGCAAGATGAAGCATACTTCTTAAAAATTTTCTTTGTTTTTATTTTTTTTTGCATTTTCTTTTGCAACATGGCTAATAGGGAAATGTTTTGCACCACCTCATATACTTGACTTCTCAAGGAGAGGTGAGAGGTGAAAAGGAAGAAGAAAATTTAGACCTCAAAATTTTAAGAAATTATTGTTTAAAAATTTTACATATAACTGGGAAATGTTAAATCAAAATAATTTTTGATAAGCAAAAATTTCATTGTAGATTAGTCTTTTCAGTCATCTCTGACTCTTTGTGACCCTTTTTGGGGTTTTCTTGGCAAAGATATTAGAATAGCTTGCCATTTCCTTCTCCAGCTCATTTTGTAGATGAGGAAACTGAGGCAAATGGAATTAAGTGACTTACCCAGGGTCACACAGCTAGCAAGTGTCTAAGACCAGATTTGAATTCACAAAGATGAATCTGACTTCATACCTAGGGCTCTATCCACTGTGCCACCTAGCTGCCCCACCCTCTAAAAACAATTAACATTGTCAAAAAAATGGAATGGACTCCTCAAGGTACAATGAATTCCCTGCCACTAAAGTTTCTCAAGCAAAATCTGAATGACTACTTGTCATAAATATTACAGCTCAGATTCATGGCTTGACCAAAAATTGGGCTAAATGGACTCAAAGATTTCTTTCAGATGTTTAGTTTTCTGATTCTATAATATTATGAATGAATGGATGGATGGAATCATCTTCCTGGCATGAATATCCTTCCATCCAAACATACATCAAAAGCCTGCTTCATTCAAGGCATTATGCTAGTTGCTGAATGAAATAGAAACATTCTATATGCCATGTACAAAGAAAAATTACTCCTCTAATTCAGAGATGTTTTAAAAGATTCATACAGCATACACTAGCAAGCCAAGCTGATTTAAGAACTTAATGAAAATCTGCACATACTTAAGATCAGACTGGGCTAGTATCTGTAGCAATTACTTTACCGAAACACACTTCATAGCGCATATTAGAAGGTAAGGCCAAATCTCTATATCATGCCATATGAAATTATTTCTTTTAGGGATTATGGTGCAGGAAGTATTTAAAGAGCATACATCTAGAACACATTAATACATAGACATAAATATCTCAAGACACAGGTAATAAGTAGAAGTGCAAAAGAAATTCATTAGCTTCCTTAGATGCGTACAATGAAGGATGCTACAGAAAAGTGAATCATTCCATTACATATACTATAAGGTAATTTAATAAGTAATAGTAACAGTCAAGAATGCTTTTAAGATGAAAGGCCATATGGTTCAACAGTGAATGAAAAAGAGAAATGTTTCCTGGTTACAAATGGGCAGTTCATAGAACCCAGTTTCAGTCCTAATGATTGGTCTGAAGGGGACAGAGAAAAGATTCACATTTTCTTGCTTTTTACTCACTTGGTTCTAGTGAGCAGTGAACTTGTAATAGAAGCACTCAAGAGTCATGGATTAGCGGGTCATGCTGGGAAATTCCCAGCCAGTTTTACCCGGGGTAAAGAACAGTCTCACTTCCCATGCAGAGAATTGAGGTCAGGTATTTCTGCCCCAGGTGTTTGCAAGGCAGGGTGATGCCAATGACACAAACTTCAATAGTAAAGTGCATTTGAGCTACCAGAATTATTTTAAAAATCAGAATAAAAGGTTCCCGACTTCAGCCAAGCTTTTATTAATCAATATCGATGGCATCTTTCCAAAAGACCCAAGAATCTTGATCTGTCAATTTAATTAAAAATGCATGTAACACACAGTTATAACAGTATCAATTATTTTATCTAGTTTGTGAACTGTTCATTATAAGACTATTAAAACTACCCAGCAGGCTGAACTTTAATGAAATAGATCCAATACTCCAGGGGGAAAACCTGGATTTCAAAACCTAAAACCTCTGATCAAGTCAGTACTTTATTCTTACTGGGGAATAATATGCTTTTTTCCTTTTTCTAGTCCTTGATCAAACATGCTTTGGGGAACTAAAGAATGATAGGGAAAGGAGGCAGGGAAAGGTATTGCAGCCATAATCCAATGTGGAATAGGAGTGAAAAGAAGAGAAAATTACCTTCAGGATGTATTGGAGGTAGAAAGGAATAGCTGCTGTCAAAATCAGAAGCACAGTCAGTTAACATAAGGATAACGAGGTTTATTAAGTCCCATGAAGGAACTCAAAGATTCAAGGTAACAAATATAATCTCCTTAAATATTGCAAAGTTTCCATTTTCTCCCACCTTAAGAAAATCTGATTTCTTCTGTATATGTAGCTGAGCAATCAAAATATACATGACTGAACAAAAACAGCCCAAGGGATTGTTAAGGAAATTGAGGGGCTAACATGCTGAGCAGTAGGAAAGTAGAAACTAATCAAGGAGACTTTTCTCTTTGGGGATCCCACACCCACATAGATGGATGCCTTTCTCATTTCTGTGGAGTACCTTTGAAGGCAGGACTCTAACAAATCAAGATCATTTCCTTTATCACTTTGGACAAAATGAAATTTTCTGCTCTAGGTCTCTGAAAATAGCTCCTGATTAAAGAATTACCAATTTAGCTGGAAAAGGTGTCCTAGGACAGTACTCTCATCTTACAGATGGGGAAACTGATACCCAAGATCACACAGGTAGTAAGCGGAAAATCTGGGATTTATACCCAAGTCCTGTGACTCCCAATTAAGTCATCTCTTCACTGAATGGCAGTGTCTTCTTTGTCTTTCTGACATTGACTCACTTAAAAATATGGAAAGGCAGTGAGGTATAGCACATAAAAAAAACCTGCCTGGGGAGTCAGGAAGCTCTGTGTTCGGGTTCTGTCTCTGAAACATACAGCCTGCGGGAACCTAGGCAAGCTGTCTAAGTAGCAGCCCCCAGGCAATTTTAAGGCAATAAATTCCAGAAGAGCCTTGGAAAGGCTCAGAAGAGTGATCTTCATTGGGAATGCCCATACCAATGAAATCATAGATCCAGTATATATGTGTGTTGTACACACTTACACGGGCAGCCAGGTAGTACAGTGGATAGGGGGCCAGGTCTGGAGTCAGGAAGACTCACCTTTCTGAGTTCAAATCTGGTCTCGACACTTCCTAGCTGTGTGACCCTGTTTGCCTCAGTTTCCTCATCTGTAAAATGAGCTGGAGAAGGAAACGGCAAACCACTCCAGTGTCCTTGCCAGGAAAACCCCAAATGGGGTCATAAAGAACCAGACACAACTAAGGAGCAACAATCATAGTAACACATGCATATATAATGTAATACATATATATACGAGTTTATGAGTATATATGCAAACCAATGTATACATATGGGTGTATATATGTATGTGTGTATGCATGTGTATAGATTCTTAATCTATTCTGCAAAAGAGGATTCAGAACACCTCATTAAGATGGTGACATGGGAGAGGCTAGAGTTCAGCTCTCCCACATACTGCAGCAAAAAAAAAAAAATTAAGTATTTCACACTCAGTCATGATAGGGAAATTTAAAAAGAAACAAAAATATGCTCCTTCATTCAACCCAGATTTATTTTTTTTTTTTTTTAGCTGTAGCAAAAGAAAGCCAGGAGCCTATAGAAACTGAGAAGTATCTCAGCAGGGAAGTCACTATGAAGTCAGGTAAACAGCCTAAAATGGATATGAGCAGTGACATGCAGGAGGTCATTAGACCATGGGCTTATTCTGTCTTAATGAACTTAAGGAAGGAAAAAAAAAGAAGTGAAGAAGGAATACAGTGTGGGGAAAATGAGAAACAAAGGGAAAAAATGACTACTCATAACTGTAGGGTGAGAGAAGAGCACATAACATGAAGGTTTGAAGGAAACAGTGGATATCTTCTTGACTAATCTCAATCAGTAAAAGAAGAACAGAACACACTCTACCACCACCACCACCAACATAAAAATCATTCTCAATAAAAAAACACTGGAAAAGGATTCAAACTTAATGAGAGACTAAATATATTAATCTTAACAAATTTGTGGGTCAAAGAATAAATCATAGAGACAATAATCAAGGAAAATATGAAAATTCAACATGCCACAATTTGGGGGATATAACTAAACATTTTCGAAAGAGCAGATCAATTAATTGGGCATGCAATAAAAATTATGAAAGCAAACATAAAAAAACCAGGAAAGAGAAAAAACTAAAATGGATTTCATTAAAATCTTGTGTAAAGTAGAATCATATAAAATAAATTCCCATATTACCAGATGTTTTATATATTACCAACAATACACAGCCCAAAGAAATAGAAAAAGAGACACCATTCAAAAAAAACGACACTACAGAATATAAAGAATATATACCAAGATATACATGATAATCATATTAAAACAGGTACAAAACAAAAAAATGATGAATGTGGATAACTGGAAAGAGAGATTAATTGCTAATAGTTGGGTCTTGGCAACATAATAACAATGATAAAACCTCCTAATTAGTTTATACATTCAATGCCAAATCAACCAGATTAACAAAGATTTATTTTACAGAATTAGAAAAAATTATAATAAAATTCAGTGGAAATACAATGTAAATGGAAAGAACAACCACCAAAAAATGAATGTTTGGAAAATTCCAAAGAACAAACATAATTCCAAAGAAAAGATATGCGAAGACTTCTCCATCCCACACATTTTTTCAGATTTTTTTTTATGTTTTGATCAGTTATATTGATTTTCCCCTTTTTTTCCTTTTTGTCTTTGATCTTGTCTTTCCTTATTAACATGTTGATCAGTAGAACAGATATACAAGAAGTATACAAGATGCAGAAGTGAATGAACATAGCAGCATAGTACTGCACTTGATAAATTCATAATCTAATATACTGGAATAATAATTGGCTATTCAAGAAAAATTGCAAGGAAAATTGAGAAGCTAATGCAACTTAAGTTCAGACCAACAAATGACTGTATACCACAAAATAAGCTCCAATTGGATTCATGACCTACAGTAATGATAAAGGATTACATCACAGATAAATTAGATAAGCAGGGAAGGAGAAATCTTTCATTACTATGGGTAGGGGAAGAATTCTTCATAAAATAAGGGATAAGTAGGATGAGAAGAAATAAAATGGACAAATCTGGCTATAAAAAATTGCAAGTTTTATGCATCTAAATATCAATATAATTCACATTAGGAAAAATAAATTCAGAAAAATATTTGCAGCAAGTTTTTCTGACAAATTTCTGATACCCACGATACACGGGAAACTAACTAAAATATATAAAAACAAGAGTCATTTCCCAATAGATAACTAATCAAGGAATTTGAACAGCAGTTCTCAAAGGAAGAAATTCAAGCTACCAATAATCACATAAAATATTCCAAATCATTAATATGAGAAGTTCAAATAAAAATAACTCTGAATTCCTTCCAACTTATGCCAACTAAATTTCCAAAAGAAAATAATTGTTGAAAGGGATGGAAGAAGACAAGAATGCTAATTCACAATTGGTAGGGTCGTGAATTGATACAATCATTTGCAAAGTAATTTAGACTTGTACCCAAAACGTTAGTGAACTGGGATCCAATAAGTGGGGTAAAAATATCCCACTAAGTTTATATCCTGAAAGAGATAAAAAAAAACAGAGAAAATATCTATACGCCAAAAAATGATTATAGCAGTATTTTTGTAACAGCAAAATTCTGGAAACTGGGGGGGAGGGGTTGCATATCCATCAATTAAGGATATATTGAGCAAATTAGGGCATATCAACATAATGAATGGTATTGTGCCATAAGAAATGGGGGGGAGTGTTATATGTATAGACACACACACACACACACATACACATACACACACATATTTTTAACAGGTTGCACATGATTTAGGGTTGCATATGAAATCCCTATCTTCCATACATTTTTTTTACATGCAGATGATTACATTTCTAAACTTCTGTATGTAAAGTGGATCTTAATGTATGTAAAATGAATTTTAGTGTGAGTAAGGTGGATTTGGTATGTGTAAAGTGAATTTTTGTTTCTCAGAGTTCAGTTTCCCAGGATCCACAGCCATAACAATCTCCCATTCCCAGGTACTAGACAGGAGTTCCCACAGTTATGGTTCAAAACATCTCCACTACACTTGTGCAGCATTATATAACGATAAATAATATAAAAATCCGCTGTGACTGTGCAATGAGCTACAGGGATGGGTTGATGTAGACTTGTGAGGTTATTGCTGGCCATATGCCTTCTTTGTCTGTTGTCCTATAAAACAGGTGGTCACTAGACAGTAAATGGGGAACCCTTAGGGTTGAATGCACAAATGCTGTGTGTGCCTCAACTGGCCCCCATTGAGGCTTGAGAGGATTTAAGAGAGGCAGAATTTGTGCCTGTCTCGATTCACTCCACTGAGAGGTAGGGGTAGTTCCCCGTGACCCCACCCCCACCCCCCACCAGCCCCTGTGAGAATGCTTAGGAAATGCTGTAGGAGTTTGTGCTCTCATTATCAGCAATCTCTTCTGAGAAAACTAGGCTAGAATGAAGTAAGATTATTAACCCCTTCTTAGTGTCTTTCCTGCGTGACCAAATCAAAAGTGAACCTGTGCTAGCAACCCTCCAGTGTGCTGTGTTTATCTATCTTACAACTTCATAATGAAAAAAGAAAACGAAAAAAACAGGAAAATACAGACTCAACTTTTAAGTACATCTTGCTATAATGAAAAACTGAAGGAAGTCTTACCTAGTTTTGGTAGAGAATAGGGCACTTTGAAGTAGTCTTCATAAAACTCTATCAATCTCTTTGTTATATGGAGAGCATAATCCCCAGATCCTCTTCTGACTGCATCAGGTCTTGCATATAATCGCACCTGATTAGAAACAAGACGGAAAAAGAAAAAGAGAGAGAAAGAAAAGGTTACATCAGCCTCCGGGTATCAGCCTTCTGCCTTTATTGCAAAGATGAGCCAACACAAATCACTTTTTTATGTTCTGAAAGCCAGAAGAGGATTCCTGTTCATATATCAAAGCAAGCTGTGACTGAAGAGACAGAACTTAAACAATTAAGGTAACAAAGTTGAGAAAAGCATGATTCCCTGGTTTTTTTCTTGCTAGTCAAATGGAAGATTTATTCACCTGGCATCAAAATCAATACTGAAAAGCAATCACTCACATGTGTTTGCTAGAGATATGATGGTACAGTGGATTAGGATAATGGGTCTCTTTGCCTACTTTGAATGGAGGCAGGATACTGTGGCTCAGGAGGAGAGGGAGTTCATGGTTTGTTAAAGAAACATTTTATCGAGCTTCAGGAGCATTATTACATTGAATGAAAAATATAATTCACATTTCCCACTTTTCTTCAGAACCAACTGTCATTATCCTCCATGAGTAAACTAAGGTTGAGAGACAACCATTTGTAAACTCTTGCATGGAATTAAGCAATTAACATTCCTGACGTCAATCCATAAAGGCTCCAGGTCTAGGAAACCAAAAGGGATAAGGTGAAGTAATCCATATTTCTAACATAGCTTGGCTATTTAATACTCATCTTAAGTCAAGTGCTATATATTACCTAGTACTCACCAGAAAGAGCCTAAGGGAAGCCACATAGAACTGTACAAAAACTGTTAACAACTGAGAGAAAGAAAAAAAAAGAACGTTCAAATAAAATTATTTCTTTTATTAAAAAACAACTTTAAACAACAATTTAAGCACACAAATGCAGCCATTCGTGTGTACCCACACGCACCCTCCTTGGGCTAAAGCTACTTTCATTTACCTACTCCCTAATCTTCCTACCACCACCCAGCAAGGTTTTGTCAATAGGTCAAAAGCATCAGGATAGGAAGACCTGATGACTTGGGCCAGGTACAAGCTGACCCCAGACGCAAGTTTACAATCTAGAGCAAGTAAATCAGAGGAAAGATTTTTTTGCCTTAAAAATGCTTTCACTAAATACATATACTTAGCAAATATACAGGTGCAGCTCTCTACATTCCCATCTGCAAGGATCAACTCAAGTCGAAACCATATACACACTATATGGAAATAAACAGTCAAATTTAAGGAACTACCAAGCCTTCTTGATAATGGCTATATCAGATTCTCCAAAAGAGATTTTGCCTATCCCCATTCTGGGATTCCATGAAAAAGGGCTAAAAATAGGCTTAAAATCATTTATGAACTACTGCCTAATTAACCAGCAAGGCAGGGGCAAGCAAATACCCCCAAGATGTTCTACCCATTGGTCTCAGGTCTGTCACAGTCACTCAAAGACTGGGATAATATTTTATTTCTAATAGAAAATAATCCAAACTTCAGCTCCAAATATTGGGGAAGAAGGGGAAGGAAACCAGGTGGAAAAGTAAATACGGCAAAATTCAGGAGTATACTGGAGCTATAACTTGTACTCAGCTCACAAAAGCCCATTTTTAAATTTTCTGTGTGAGTATTTACAGCTAAGAAATTGGCAAAAGCTGAACAGCAGGGCTGGATTTATTACTTTCTTAATTGTTTAGACCAAAGAGAGTAGAAAATTGTAAATAATAATATTAAACTTAAAACAGTATCATGCACAAAATTTTCCCCCAGACAGTCAGTTGTTAAACATTTACTAGCACATGGCTGGAAAAATCCCAACAAAGGAAAAAAAGGAGAAAAAAGTCATCATAACCCAAAACCATAACCAACACCCAAAATTAGAACAGCCATGTTTTTTGTTTTTTCAAAATTATAAGCCAGTCAGAAAGTTACAATGGAGCTAGAGGCTAAGAGGAAATAATACCATTAGGATAGCAGCCAGGAATGGAGGAAGGGAGAACTTGCAGCAGGTAGATCACCCTACTGCATCAGAGTATGGGCAGAATCAGAGGACAGAAGAGGTCATATTCAAAAGATACTATAAAAGTGAAATTGATAGGTCTTGGAAACAAATTAGGGAGGGGGGGGCAGTGTTAGAAGTCAAGATGAAATCTGAGAGACTGGGAAGATGTAGTTACCCTCTACAATAAAAAGGGCATTAGGAGGTGGGAGAGTTTGGGGGAAAAGATAATGAGTTCATTTTTGAACATGTTGAAGTTAAGATGTCTACTGGACATCCACTTCAAGATGTCTTAAAGGTAGCTGAAGGTGTGAGACTGGAGGTCAGCAGAGAGATTGGGGGAGGATAGGTAGATTTGAGAATTGCAATTAAATCCATGGGAGTTGATGAGATTACCAGTTGAAGTAGTATAGAGGGAGAAGAAAAGAGGACACAACCCTGAGGGGCATCTATGGTTAAAGCATATAACCTGGATGAGGATTTGGCAAAGGACACAGAGAAGGAAAAGTCAGATAGGTAAGAGAAGAACCAGGAGAGATAGTGTCAACATTCAAGGAGGTCAAGGAGAATGAGTATTGAGAAAATGGCACTGGATATGGCAACTAAGATCACTGGTAATTCTGGAAAGTTTAGTTTTGGTGGAATGATAACGTCCAAAGTCAGATTGTAATGAAGTAAGAGGAGAAAAAGTGGAGGCACCTACGGTAGATAGCCTTTTCAATTACTTTAGCCATGAAAAGTAGAAAAGATAAAGGAAAATAGCATGGATGGAAGGATAAAGTGAGGGATTTTTTCAGGATGAAGGAGACATGGATATATTTTAGGCAGTAGGAAATGAGCCAAAAGACAGTTAGAGATTGAAAGTAAGTGATAGACTGTGGATAACGGAGTGGACAATCTGTTGAAAGACATGGAATGGAATGGGATCATTTAGGCAGGTTAGCCTTGTTAAGGAATAAAGCTATCTTATCATGTGAGAGAAGGGTGACAGAAGAGATAGTGGTAGAACACATAATGTGAAACGAGGAAGAGAGAAGAAAAGAGAGCTTATGGTGAATGGTCTCAATTTTTCTCAAGTGGGTGAGGAGGCACCATATGAGGTCTAAGGAGAAATGAAAAGGTTTGGAAGAGCTGCTATTAAGACTGGGATAGGGAATTGATAAGGCATATATAGTATTGTCTACCAGCAATGATGACTCATCTGAGGTTGTATAACATAAACATGTAATGGACTCAGCCAGAACAGTAGCATAAGACACAAGGCTGAGATCAAAGGGAACGTTGTTCCTCTTTGCACCAGAGGTTCTTGACATCTCAGTAGGGAGATCAGCTGGCAGCAGGAGATGGAAGTTGCTTTGCGCTATTACAGATGAAAGTTGTCACTTTGGGGCAAATGGAAGATGCTCAGCTCAGGCCCTTGCCATCTTCTCTCAGCAGGAGATGGAAGACACAAGATGAGAGGTTAGAAGAAAGTTTGGTTCCTCTTCTCACTGAGAAGGAATCTGGAGGTCAGATATCAGCAGGAAGTAGTAGACTCCCCACACAGAGGAAGTCACTTTGGTGCAGATGGAAGATGCTCACCTAATCCCTTGCTACTTTCCCTCAAAGTACACACTGTACAGCAAAGTACCCTGGATAGCCCGTTGAAATATACATCAGTAAAGTTCTGCCATTGATTCTACTAGACCCTTTGACAGTATCAGCAAGTGAATCTCCAGGCTACCAACCATTCATTGAGATCAACAGCAACAGTCCCCTGGGAGTACTGCACCATTACTCACAGATTCATCACTGACAGTTTAACTCAGTCAAGAACTAGCATAGGATAAAAGCCCATGACAGGGAAAGCCACCCACAAAGCACCAGAGCAGTTTAGCATGCCCAGATATTCATAAAAAGCTGTCGAGGTGACCAGAGGTGACAGTGGCATAGAAATATGACTCACTGGAGATATCACACTCAGAGAGGTCAGTTACCATTTCACAGAGGGAGGTGCCACCAATGACCCCAAACTTGGCCCCTGTCCATCCTATTAAAGTTCATGTCTGCTATGACATGAGGGAGGATAATACAAATATTTCACATAACAAATCCCCTTAATGAAATGATTTGTTCTATAAAATTGACTCAGTCAAAAGTCTGCACCGAAGGACCTGGAAGGTCACATATAACCTTGAGGCCCTAGGTTCCCCACTCTTGTATCTAGGCAATCAGTGCGGCCATGTGATTTCCTAAACTGGAGGCTTCCCTAGACAGAAGAAAGATCACTTTCCCCCTTTACCCTTCACATAACTGGGCAGAAACAGTTATGGCTCCTGCTTCAGAGTCCATATGACATTAGGTGAATCTCTACCTCAGTCCCACAACACAAGCCTATGGATCAGCTTGTGCACTCTACTGTACCAGCAAAGACCCCAAGATACACAGAACAGCCTGCTTTACAGGTTCTTAGATCTGTTTTTCTAAAAGGAAAGCAACTTTTGAGGGGTCAACAATCTACTTTAGTCAAGCACATGTATTATTCACTTAGTTCAGGGGGAAAAGTCAGCACCATGAACTTCAGAGAAAATACAAACAGAGAAATAAAGATCGACAGGGCCTTCCACTGTCTGACCACAAGCAGTACATACATAGTTACCAGAGAGAGAAGCACCAACATCTGGGTTTTCAAAACCAAGGGGGCTCCTTAATGGCTGCCCAGAGTCTCAGCTGGCCAGACAAACACTTCCAGAAAGGAAGCCCCCAAAGTAAAACCTCACTTCAGAGTATTTATACATTTTTCTGAGCCAGAGGGCAGCACAACCCTTGAGAACCAGTGCCTCATTATGTGTGTGTGTTCATCCTTCATTTCCAAAGAATACCATGGCACCAAAGAAATAATGACATGACTTGCACTTGACTTTGTTTTGAGTGAAGGAGGGCTGTGCAGGCAGGTCACCAGCCTCATTTGTCCTCCAGAGCCATCTGAATCCAGTGACCAGATATTCATCAGGATGACTGGAGATGACCCAGGATGAGATAATTGGAGTTAGGTGATTTGCCCTAGGTCCCACAGCTAGTGAGTGTCAAGTGTCTGAGGTGAGATTAGGTCTCATAATGGTTATTTTCATAATAATACCAAAAAACAGTTGGCAAATAGTCACAAGGAAGCTTCCCTCGTATGGAAAGGAACGCTGTTCCATACTCACTAGAAACTGGAAGGAAATTGAATAATTTCTTCCCCACCAAAGAAGCGTAAGTTGCAAGCAAAAATGACATAGTCTGAAAACCTAAACCTGATCAGTGAACAAATATGAATATTCAATAAGAGCAGCTTTTGAGACATTCCCATAAAAACAGACATAATCCGAATATTCAACTTGTCAATATTCCAGACAATAGAACCATGAGCAAGGTAAATCAGAACAATTTAATAAGGAAAGAATAAATAATGAAATAAATTACTGAATATTTAGAGCTTTGTGTCTTTTTTAATAAGAGAGACATAATGACCAACAGGGCAAAAAATTAATTGGGGAGGATGGAGAGATTTTTTAAAAGGGTTATCCTTTTATGTAAGATGTAATAAATAGGAGAAGCAAAGGTAGAGGACCATAACTGAAGCACTACGGATTGAATCCCACAGTTCCCCTACAGCAACATTTGTATATTTTGTGGAACAAAACTGAACAGTGAGAGGGTGTGTAAATGAGACTAGAGAAGGGGAAGAACACAGTGGAATGAGTGAAAAACCCTCATCAAGTCCATGGGAAAAAAGCACTATAATAGAAGCTTCTATAGTATCTGAAAAGAAAGGGAGAACGAGTAGATGGGAGTAAAAGATGGGGATTAAAAAATGTTATCTCAATCCAATGAGAAACAGTCCCGCTGAAGAACACTCCATTGGGAGAAATGGTGCATTCCTGTAATTGGAGCTGTAGATCTCCTGACTGTTTAATCTGGAGCAGGGGAGGAGGGAGTGGATACATTGGGAAACCACCTTCTCTGGGAGTTTGGTGCCACCCTGAACAACATCATTCCCAAGGAAAAGGGACATGAGAGTTCCTAGGAAAAGCTAGCACCCAGACTGAGAAGAGATATTAACGGCCAATGTGAAAATCAATCTAGAGGAAGGCAGGGGGCAAAATCGGACTGCAAGATTTCGGACATAGGGTAATTTGTACCAGTGAAGCACTATCTCACAAATGGGTAGTACTAAAAGAATCACAGAAAAGTGAAACAATGGAAAGGAAAATATCATAGAAACTGATTAGAATAAGAAACTCAAACTCAGTTATTTGGAAGCTTGAACACCGTGAGAAACACAGAGATTAAAGAATAAAGATAACGGCCTTAATGCGGATAATAAAATTTCAGAATAAGCAGTAACAGAAGAGATTTAACAAAGAAACAAAAAAAAATTCTTTGGAGAAAAGCAGAGGAAAAATCCTAAGAAACAAAAGAATTTGGAGGAGATAAACATGAAGGAATTTACCGCCTAAGTGACAGGAAAAAAATAGATGGCTAAATAAGAGAAATCAGTAATATAAGGAAAACTCCAAACTAGGGAAAGGGTTGACAAATTGAAGTGGGGGGGAGGAAGACAGTGAAAACACAGTTCTATAAAAGTAATCTGAACAAATTTAGTTATAAGGAAAAGTATTGATTTTTAAAGAGGATAAAAAATTCTTCAAACTCCTACACACACGCACGCACACACACACACACACACACACACACACACACACACATACAACTAGAAAACTAAATACAGGAAAACACAAACCTAATTATCCAAAATTTTAAAAATGAATCCAATACAAGAGTAGCAAAATAGATAAGAAGAAATCCCCACAATTTCTTGCATACAAGAAACACATATAAAAAGGAAAAATATTTAGAGAATCAAAAATCAAAGACTAAGATAAAAGTTACTATATATCAAGGGAATCCAAGAAAACGGGAGTTGCAAATATGATATCAAACAAAGCAAAAACAAAGACAACATACTAAAATTTGGGGGATGCTGCTAAAATTGTCCTGAGAGGAACATGAGTATTACATGTGTAATATGTACTAAAAGTATATATTAAAAAAATGGATAGAAAGATTAACAAGGTGAATAGGCAATTTTAAAAATAATAAATTGTAAAAACATAAATACAAATAAATAAATAAAAACAAATAAGTAAATAAATGGATAAATAAAAATAAATAAATAGGGATAAATGATGAAATAATAAAAATAAATAAATAAACAATAAAGATAATAAATAAATAAAATTAAAATTTTAAATTAATCAAATTTAAATTAATTAAATTATTTAATTTATTAATTAAATTAATTAGATTAAATTATTTAATTTATTTATTAAAGCCAGGTATAATTCACAAGTGTAAAATCCAGATTTGATGCCACCATATTTCATTTTACGAGGCTCTTCCTCTCATACACAGTCACGATTATTTATTTCAAATGCAATTAGGTTTTATTTAACTATAACATGGTATCTCTTCATGAGCATTACTTTATCATTACAGTTCAAAAACAATGAACTATGATTATTTATAATTTCTACCACTCTATGATGAAAATTTCATTAATACAATGCAAATGGATCATTTCCTTCCCAATACAGTGTCTCTCCCCAAAACATACAGGAACTATATCTTGCACTTTAAGGATTAATTTAATCCCCACCTCATTTGGGGATGAAATTCAAGAAAGGGATTTCAGATATACAATTCGTTCTAATGTTTTGTTTTTTTGTAATTAACTCTTCCTGATTTCCTTCTTACTCCCAGAACGTAGTTCAATATTGGTCAAATCATAGGCTAATGAATGCTTATTAATTGCTTTTTTTAAACTCTACCACCATAATACATCTGCCACTCACCCTGATAAGTGACACAAGGCAGCAATATTGAACTATTATTATCATGACCGAGGAAGCTGACATAGATCCTTTGGGTTTATTATTAAAGAACCAACTCTATAGGGACACATCAAAGTAAAGTACTTCAACTATTTTTCTTCCCTTACATGAGAGGAGCATGTACTTTAAAACTAAATTCTAAAAAAAAGTAAATCCCAAATTCTAATATAATCATTGCATCATTTTGCATGTGATCTTTATTTAGAGAATTATCCATCAGGAACTTATTGATATGACATCTATTCCAGTTCCAAATTAGAAAAGCAAAGAGAAATATAGATTCTCGTTCATTTCCCCATTGTTTTCTACCTCAATTTCATGAGTTATATCCTTTGGTAAAAAGGTTAGGAATTTCAATTCAACCTGGCACAGGATGGGCTACAGAAAGGATGATTTAAATAAAGCATCTCTCATCCCTCTTGGCCCCTAAAACCAAGTGGGATTAATATAATAATAATGAAGGAAAAGGATGAAACTATGTAAGTACTTATGACAAATCTCAAAAAAAAAAAAAAATTAAGTGAACTTACTCCTTTCTCAGTTAAATCAGATTATATGCCTAGTATTTTCAAAGGTTTTCCTCTGAGATTTTAAATATTTTCACTTCATATTTTGGATGTTTTGGAATTAAGGGACAACTAATACTACACAAAAGAAGGAGGAAAAGTGGTTTTCAGATTTTACTATCATTAAAATATTTTAAAACAAGAAGAAGAATTCAAATTCCATAAATCCTTTTGTCTAAAGATCTTTCCACTGGATTACTTTAGATATCTGTTGTGTTCTAGAAATGGTGAATTGTTATGTAATTATGTGAAACGGTCTGTAGCTTCATTGAACAGCCAGTACAAACATTTACAATCAAAAGTGCACCTGTTACATAACAATTTGCATAACTTTTTCTCTGATTTGACTTTTAAATTTGGTATTTTAAATTAAATAACCCTTATGGCCTGCCAGTGCTTCCAATGAGCAAACCATCCCATGAGAGCAAATCAGAAATCTGAGGAAACATATTCAACAGTCCAGATCTTTAAAGTATTACTAAAACAACAGCAGCAGCAGCCATGACCACTGTTGATATCATATCGTATTTATATAGCACTTTAAGGTTTTATTCCCATTTTACAGGAGAGAAATCTGAAGCAAGATTCAAATTCAAATTCCTAACTCCAAATCCAGGACTCTAACCACTATACCTCATCTAGCTGCCTGGTGAACTTTTCCTTTGGTTTTGCTAAAACTTAAGTTTATTCTATAATACCAACTATGGACAGGTTAACCATTTGGCCAAATCTAATAAAATGAAACTTAATAAGGATATATGTAAAGTATTACTTGATTCAAAAAAAATTCAAAGTCGAGTACCAGGGGAAGAAGCCTATGCTAAACAGCAGTTTATATAAAAAAAAAAATTAGGTGTCTAAAAACTGGAAAGCTTAATATGAGTATATTGTAACATAGCATGTAAAAATGCAAATGTAATTTTAGTATAATGTCTAGAATTATGGAGGTGTCAATTTCTCTCTAGTCCATCCTGGTCAGAACACATCTGAAGTACTGTGATTATTTCTAATACCCCCTCTCAGGAAGGATGTCAATAAATCTCATACAGTCACAAAGATGATGAAGAGACTTAAAATTATATCACATGGTGAATTCTGGTTAAGATGGTAATGTGAAAGGTTATAGAGGGGCCCAGTTCCCCTACATACATTTCAGAAGTGTCATGAATGGTAAAGCTTAGAATAAACTATAAGGGGTAGGGAAACTAAAGACAATTTAAAATGTAGGAGGTTTAGGGAGAAAGGAGAGATGAGCTATGTTGGGAGAGAGCTTTTATCTTACGGTAAATGGAACAAAAATAATTGACAACAGAGAAAGAAAATAGAGCTACTCAAGTCATACTCTGCTTCTGTTTTCTCCACAAGAGAAAATGAATGTTCCACTATAAATTACTGAACAAAAATTATTTGCAAGGAGTCAAAACCCAAAATAAGTGAGATAGTAAGAAAACACCTAGCTCTCCTTGATGAATTAAAGGGCAACTTGGCCCAGATGAACACAGCCTAAGACACTGAAAAAACTGGCAGATGTAATCATTGAACCATTGTTAGTGTTAGAAGTGAGCCTGTCTAACAAGTCCCCAACAGTGGGAAACATTCTCACCTTAAGCAAAGAACAATGCCTGTTGTGAAATCAGGAAAGCTTTTATTAATCTTTACATCCATTCCCCCAGAACAGATGGGTAGCTTTCCCAGTAGGTTATAGGACAACTACAACACTTCAGAAAGATGAGGTTTTTTATACTGTTTTCCTAACTTTGGATGTCCCAGGATACTGTCCCCTGATCATGTGACTCCATGTTCTCTCTGATAGACTTTTCCTCACACAGCAACTTGAGCATGCGCATTAGTTTCTGACCTCTAACTTGTCCATGCTAGGTCACAACCCTTATCACCTAGGACTGTGAAAAATAGAATTTTCTTGTTTCCCACATTAGGGATAGTTGAAAAATCATGGGAAATAACACAGGCATCCTAAGACTACAGAAGGGCAAATGTTGTCCCAATTTTCATAAAAGAGAAGAGAAGAGATCTGCAAACAACAGCCTACTTGACCTGACAGTGATTCCTGGGGAAATTCTCAAATATCTCATTAAAGAGATGGTTGGTGAATATTTAGAAAGGAAAGTAGTGATTACAAAGAGATAGCAGGACTTCACCAAGTTCAAGTTGTTAAACTCATTTTCATTTTTGATAGGATTACAAAGCTAAGAAATGAAGGAAATACTGTGGATGTAATTTTTTTAGATTTTTAACAAAGCATTTTATAAAGTAATGGAGAAGAAAGAGTGAAATGGATTGGATAATAATATAATCAGATGAATTCAAACTGGTTGGCTAGCCAGGATCAAGGAGTAGTAGTGAATGGTTGAATAGCAAGGTAACTGGGCTTCCAAATATGACTAAGTTTTCTGCAGTAATTCTGCCTTTTATGAAATGGGACATGACTCTTCATTGGTGAAGAGCAATGACACCTACCTGCATAAGGGATTTATTAAGTTGGGATCAGAGTTTCTTTGGAGAAAGAGGCATATGTGGTTCCAAAGAGCCTTTCGGAGAGACACTTGGAGAGGGAGCAGACATGTAGGGGAAACTGATGTCCAGTTTGTCTCCCTAAAGAATTCTAGAATGGACCTCCTTGCATGAGATCAGGACCTCTTTCTTGGTTTAAGCTAAATATTATCTCACTTCCATCACAGAGTTCATTCACATTCATGTGAGGTCCAATTTCTTTTTTACTGTTTTGCTTGGATAAATGGTTTTAGCCACTATTCATTATTTGTTACGGTTTTTTGTGTACCCAACATTTGCTAAGAAGGGGCAAAGCTGATAAGTGTAAACTAAAGACTAGAATGACCAGCTTTCCTTCTGAACTTCTAAACAATGTATCCCTGGATCAGAAATATTTGAGGGGACAGAAAATATAATTCTAACCCAATATCCCAACAGGAGACTAGAGAAAATAGTCGAGCCTTGTGGCACTCCTGAGGTCTGTCTTTCCTTTCATCTCCCTGCCCCCAGTGTTAAAAGAACAGGCACTATCCTTGAGTCTATGGAATATATGCCAGTCTCGAATCATATCCAGACAGGGTTAAATGCCTATATAAACTTACCTATTTACATGAACACACCTTGCTTAAAGATTTTAGCAAAACATCTCAAGTGGAATACCCTGGGGATCTGTTCCTGGCCCTGTGTTGGTTAATATTTTTATCAACAATTTATATAAAGACACACATGGCCCCTCATAAATCTGCAGATGACAGATGACACAAGACTGAGGAATACATAAGACACTGGTTTGGGTTGAATATATTAATATGAAATTCAATAGGAATTAGATCTCAAATCTTATACAGGTATATAAAAATCAACTTCACAAGTAGGGGAGATACATATTAGACAGTAATTATATATGTATGTATGTATATATATATACATGTATACGTACAACATACATGCACACACCCACATATATACACGCACAACACACATGCCCATGTTTGTGTGTCTGTTGTGTGTGTAAAATCACTGTAATCTCAAAAGAGCAAGCAGAATAATGTGCCAGCAAAAAGCTAATGTAATCTTGGGCTACAATTAAGAGAGGCATAGTTTCCAAGGAATAGGAAGGAATTAGTTGGACATTTTACTGCTCCTACCTGACCTTTTCCTGGAGAATATTGTTCAATTTCAGACACAATCACTTAACTTAAGAAGGATACTGATAGTCTAGACAGTGTCTAGAAAAGGGAAATCAGAATAGTGAAGGACCTTGAGACTATGTAATGAATTACATTTGAAGGAACTGGCCATGTCTAGGACCTGCCATCCCTTCGAGCTATAATTCTATAACACTCTTCCCTTTTACAAACTCAAAGAAAAAAACTGTCTACAGTTTTTACCTCCACTTTCTCCCTCATTCCTCAGTCCTTTCCAGTCTGACTTCCAAGCTCATCATTCAATTTATTTTCTCAAAATGAAAAATGATGTCTTCATTATAAAAATCTAATCATCTTTTCCCAGTGTTCATATTTATCCTCTCTGCTGCATTCGATACTGTTGATCACCCTCTCCTCCTGAATACATTCTCCTCTCCAGGCTTCATGGCACTACTACCTCTTGGAACTTCTATCTTTTTAAACACTCTTCAGTCTCTTCTATTGGTCATTGAAATTATGCCCCATTATTATGGCCCTCCATTCTTCCCTCTACTCTCTCTAGCTTTCATGGAGTATAATAATCATTGCTAAGGTAATGAATCCTGGATTTCTATGTAAAACTCCTGCCTCTCCCTCTGGAGACACTTCAGACTCAACATACACAAAAGAGAATTCATTATCTTTCCCCCAAAACCCACTTTCCTTCTACAGTTCCCTATCTCTATCAAAAACATCACTATTATTCCAATACGCTCAGTTCCTAACTTTGGTGTTAGCCTTGACTTCTGATTCTCCCTTACCCCACACACAATGAAAATCTCACTTTTTCAACTTGCACAACACCATTCACATTCTACCCCTCCTCTCTACACTCACATAGCAACTACCTTCATTCAGGCCCCAATCATCTCCCACCTACATAACTGCAACGGCCTTCTACTTGTTCTCCCAATGACAATGTCTCCCCATGTCAAGTCTTTCTCCGGAATGCTGCTAAAGTGATTTCCCTGAAGCCTAAATCTGGTCACATCACTCCCCTAATTAGTTAGCTTGTTTGGTTCCCAATTGCCTCCTGAATCAAATCCTCTAACCTTTAAAACTTTTATAACTTTTCCCCAACCTATGTTTCAAGCACCATAATACATTACTTCCTCTTCCACACTCTGTCAATCAACTAAACTGACCTTCTCTCTGCCCCTCACATTTGAAATTTTATGTCCTATCTCCATGTATCTACACTGGAATGCATTCCCTCCTGATCTCTAGCACACAGAATCCATCTCTTCCATCAAGACATAACTCAAGTACCACTTTCTATGTGAAGCCTTTCCTGATCCCACTAGTAAGGGGCATTCTTATCATTTAGCTACCCTGCGTTCATTTTATTTATTCTGTATATGTGTGTATATATATGCCTGGTATCTCCGCCATTCAAATACTGATTTCTTAAAAGTTGAGATTATTTCCTTGTACTCATATGCTTTGTACAATACCCCCAGTGCCTCATACAGCATCTGGAACATAGTAGGAACTTAATAAATACTTATTGATTGACTGAAAAGAAAAGATTCAGGGAGGACTTCACAAATGCCTTTAAGCATTCTGAAATGCAGAAGGGATTAGATTTGTTCTGTTTGGCCCCAGAGAACAAGACCAGAATTATTGGCTGGATATTGCAAAGAGGCCCACTTACGTTTGACAGAAAAAAGATTCCGAACAACTGGAACTGTCCAATTATGAAAGGAGCTGCCTTGGATACTGTAATGGTAATTTAAATGGGAAGATTTTTCCCATTCATTAATAGGCCCAAGTGACCTGCTTAAATCACATGGGAGCTTAAGTCACATATGATAGGAGAAGGTTACTGAACTGGTGGAACAGGAAGGGTGGAGCAGAACTGAAAGCAAGTGAGTAAGAGTAGTTTGGGCAGAGGAGAGAGAGAGGACCCAGGCAAGCAGACAGCTAGGCTCATGAGTTTTTGTTTGTTTGTGGGAAGGCCCCAGCAGGGGTGGGGGTGAGGGGGGAGGCTTGGGAATGGCTTTGTCCCCTGTGGTGTACTGACTTCTTGGGTACTATGATGGATTTGGCTTTCTGATTTTAGGATTGGGCTTTTTCGTGTCTGAATAAATGTTTTTTCTTCTGCCTTCCATATAGAAAGTCTGTTATACTTTGCGATTCTGAACTACACTAGCATATTCATAGTCACCCTGGGCACTGTGAATATTATCTGGGTGATATAGATAGCCATCTCTCTAAGATGCCTTCTTACTAGAGAAGGGATTTTTAACCTTATATCGTTTATGGATCCTTTTGAAACTTTGTTGAAACTTACAAATGCCCTCATAGGCATATTTTTTTAATGTTCAAATTAAAAATGAATAGGATTATAGGAAAATTCAGTTGTACCAAAATAAAGTTATACTTTAAAAAAAAAAAAGATCATGAACCTCAGGAATAGAACCCCATACCAGAAGCTGAGGCCTCCTCCTGCTCTCAGTTTCTGTGGTTCTTTGTATAAGATATTCTTCTATATTATTATTATATGTAGGGCTCAGGCTGTGTATAGATTTCCTCAGGTTTCCCGGGATGGAAACATATGAACTAAAGGAAATAAGGAAGATTCCCCAAAAGGTACCCTGTACCCTCTGTGCAATAAATATTTCTGAAACGATGGTTACAGATCAAAACAACATCTAGGTTCAGATGCAATCCAGCTCAGACTCTGTCTAGTTGAGATTCTGTCTGGCCTACTTGTGAATACAAGCATTACAAATGCTTAGGCTCCTTAAGAGCCAACTCAAGATAGTGAATCTTTAATAAACTTTGTTTTCTTTGGCTTGAAGAAGGCTTGAGTCGAAATCATTCGAACACGATCTGGACTCTCAGTATTTTGGGGTCTCCTGCACCCCTAAACCTCATCATTTATGGTTCTCTGACTGGGAAAAGCTGCTAATCTCAAATTCTTCTGCTAAAAACTGGAAGGTATGCAAGCCTTCCCTCTCCCTATCCTCTTGTTGCTCTCCAAGCACCTTGGAAGCAGATTTTCTGACCTGGCTTCAGATCCCATTATCAGGCAAAGTCTCTGAACTTCCTGGGTGCTAGGGAGTTAGAGACTCAAGTTGTCAGTCCAGTAGCTGTGTTTGAGGCAGTGGACCTGGGCATATCCTCCAAAAGTGGATGCCCAATTATCCGGATTTCCTGGGTGCAAAGGAATCAGGGAAAACTCAGCTACTTTTTTATCCTCTTGGTTTTTTTGTTTTTTTGTTTTTTTTTTTCTCAAGGCTTAGTCCCACGTTCTCCTTTAAGGAGGGAGGGACTTTCAGCCCCCCACCAAGTAATAGGTAAATATTCAATTCCAAAGAATTTGCCTTTGGGTTGTCTCATAAAATTGGAAAAAAATTAGCTTCTCTAAAGCACTTAAAAAGAAAAAGTGTGTTTGGCCTCAGTATCACCTGAAGGACAACGAAGTGTGGCCCATGTTTGGGACCTTACAATGTAATATTCTTTTACACTTACAATTATATTATCTCCAAAAGGAAAAATGGATAGAAATACTTTACATAAGGGCCTTCATCAAACTCTCTCAGGACCCCATTCTCAGAAAAGATTGTAAGATGCTTGTAGCTACAGCCGCCCTACAAAAGGGGAATGGAAGTAAATTGGATGTTTTGGATGACCCCCTGTTTATGGCTCCTAGGATCTCAGCCTCATCTCCTCCCCTATCTCCGTTCCTAATCCCCACTCAGTTCCCAGCCACAGGTCTTGCTGAGGTGCCTCCCTCTGCAGCCCCTCTCACTGGGGCAACATTCACTCAGGCCTCAGGACCCATCCCCACAACAGTCTCTGGGGTATCTCCCCCTCTAACCCCTTCGCTCCTCAGATGCCAGCTGATCTTTCCCCTTGCCAACCTGATCCACTGGCCCTGCAGCCTAATCCAGTTCAGCAGGCATTCCCTAGCCCATCCCTCCCAAGAGGTGGGAGTTCTTATCACTCTAACCAAACTCCTACCCCTACAGTGCCTTCAGAGCTTTTTCTCTTGAAGGAACTACATGCCCTGTATCTCATTCAGGTTAAAGAGAAACTGGGGAGATACTTAGAAGAACCCACCAGGTTTACTGAGGGTTTTAGGGACATATCCCTACAATCTGAACTTTCTTGGAAGGATCTGCATATTCTTTTCTCTATCTGTTGTACCACTGAGGAGAAGGGGAGAATTTGGGAACATGCCCAAAAGTTTGGAGATCGTATGGCTAGCAATGATCCCATAAAATACCTCCCAGGAGCAGCTGCTATTCCCACTAGTGACCCAGGAAGGGATTATCAAAAGAGTGGGGATAGAGGAACGAGAGACCTTATGGTAATTTGCCTGTTAGAAGGCCTAAAAACTGCATTTCAAAAACAAGCAAATTTCCAAAAAGTCAGGGAGAAGAGGAAAACCCTGCCCTTTTTCAAGACAGGCTAGTACAAGCTATTAAAAAGCATACATATTTGGATCCTGACTCCAAAGAAGGGGCAGCAATCCTTAGCATATATTTTACTAATCAGTCTACCCCAGATTTTAGGAGGAAACTGCAGAAATTGGCAATGGGACCCCAAACACCTCAGGCTCAATTACTGGAGAAAACCTTTGGAGTCTTCAGTAACAGAGACTTGGCCAAAGACTTCCTTCAAAGAGGAAAAAGAACAGAAAGGCAGAACTAGGGACAGAGAACATGTTCAATTCTTGGCTGCTGCCTTGACCAGGAAAAGACTCAGGGAACACCCCTCCAGGATGCCCCCTTGGAGGAAGGCTGGCTACATGGGCAGTGGGGAAACCTGTTTTCTTTTCTTTTCTTTTTTTTTAATTTTATTTATTTATTTAATTTTTTACATTCATTTTCACAAATTTTTGGGTTCCAAATTTTCTCCCCTTTTATCCCCTCCCCCCACCCCAATACCCCAAGCAATCTAATTTTCCCTATCTCCAATCTGCCCTCTCTTCTGTCATCCCTCCCTTCTCTTGTCTCCATCTTCTCTTTTCTCTTGTAGGGCCAGATGACTTACTATTCCTCATTAACTGTATGTCTTCTTTCCTAGTAGCAACAGCAATACTAAACAGATGTTCCTAAAACTTTGAGTTCCAAATTCTCCCCATCCCTCCCTCCCCACCCATTCCTTTTGGGACGGCAGGCAATTCAATATAGGCCATATCTGTGTAGTTTTGCAAATGACCTCCCTGATAGTCGTGTTGTGTAAGACTAACTGGATTACCATCCCTCCTAACCTGCCCCTCATTGTTTCTCTTCTGTCTTTTGATCCTGTCCCTCCCCAAGTGTTGACTTCAAATTGCTCCCTCCTCCCTTTGCGCTCCCTCCCATCATCCCCCCCCTTGCAATATCTCCTTCTCCCCCACTTTCTTATGCTGTAAGATAGGTTTTCATACCAAAATGAGTGTGCATTTCACTCCTTCGTTGAGTCAAATGTGATGAAGGTAAACTTCTTGTTTTTGTTTTTTTTTTTTCTCAGCTCTCCTCTTTTTCCCTCCACTAAGAAAAACTCCTACCTGCCTCTTAAATGACATATAGGTACCCCCTTCCATTTCCCCCTCTTTCCTCCCACTACATTTCTCTCTCACCATTTACCTTAATTTCCTTTAAGGTATGGTCCCATCCTATTCAGTTCAATCTGTGCTCTCTATCTCTGTATGTGTGTGCATGTGTGTATGTGTGTGCATGCGTGTACATGTGTGTGTGTGGTCCCACCAACTACCCAGATACTGAAAAGTTTTAAGAGTTACAAATATTGTCTTTCCCTGTATGAATGTAAACAGTTCACTTCTGGCAAGTCCCTTCAGACTTCTCTTTGCTGTTTCCTTTTTCATGCTTCTTCTCATTCTTGTGTTTGAAAGTCAAATTTTCTTTTCAGCTCTGGTCTTTTCATTAAGAATGATTGAAAGTCCTCTGTTTCATTGAAAGACCATATTTTCCCCTGAAGTATTATACTCAGTTTAGCTGGGTAGGTGATTCTTGATTTGAGTCCTAGTTCCTTTGCCTTCTGGAATATCCTATTCCATGCCTTTCGATCTAGAATCTCAGGGCAGTTTTTCATGATAATTTCATGGAAGATGATGTCTAGGCTCTTTTTTTGATCCTGGCTTTCAGGTAGTCCCATAATTTTTAAATTGTCTCTCCTGGATCTATTTTCCAGGTCAGTTGTTTTTCCCATGAGATATTTCACATTCTCTTCCATTTTTTCGTTCTTTTGGTTTTGTTTTATGATTTCTTGGTTTCTCATAAAGTCATTAGACTCCATCTGTTCCATTCTAATTTTGAGAGAACTATTAAATTCAGTGAGCTTTTAAGCCTCTTTTTCCATTTGGCTCATTCTGCTTTTGAAAGCATTCTTCTCCTCATTGGCTTTTTGAACCTCCTTTGCCAATTGAGTGAGCCTATTTTTCAAGGTGTTAATTTCCTCAGCATTTTTTTGGGTCGCCTTTACCAAGGTATTGACCTGTTTTTCATACTTTTCTTGCATCTCTGTCACTTTTCTTCCCAGTTTTTCCTCCACCTGTCTAACTTACTTTTCAAAATCCTTTTTGAGTTCTTCCAGGGCCTGAGCCCACCCGCCACCCCCCTGGGGTGTCTGGGGTACTGAGGCCCCGCCCTCCACGTCTTTCCCTGATGGCAAGGATACGTCCTCGTCATCAGATCCGAAGGTCGGTATCATTTACATTTGTTGGAAAAAACTCTCTATAGTCTTATTTTTCTTCCCTTTTCTAGGCATTTTCCCAGCCAGTTACTTGACTTCTGAGATTCCTTTCCACCCCCACCTGGATCCGCCCAGCTAGTGCTTGGCCTCTGAGATTTAATGGGCTTTCCTCCCGCCGGCTGTCAATCAGGGAGCTTTAGTTCAGGTGCTGGGGTGGGGGCAGGGCCGTCTCCCAGGCTCAGATCCCTCAGGGGCTTTATGTAGAGACTTTCAGGAATGGAGCGGGTGGGGGCGGGGTGGGGGGCCCCCCGCCTCCCAGGCTCAGTTCCCTCAGAGGCTCTATGCAGAAGCCTTCAGTAATAGAGCGGGGTGGGGGCAGGGCCATCTCCCAGGCTCAGCTCCCTCAGGTTTTATGCAGGAACCTTCCGTAATGAAGATCCTGCCTGCTGCTGGGGGATTCCTGAGTCCCGGGCCTCTGCCGCCTCAGCCACCGCCCATACCTCTGCCTCCGCCGCTTCCTGCCCCCGTCTCTGCCGCTGCCGCTTCCTCCCGAGGGGGCCCGAGTCACAGAGACGCTCCGCTCCCCTCCTCCAGCCAGGCCTTCTCTCTCACTGACCTGTAGCTTCTGTGGGAGGAGGGACTTTCCCGGCTTCTGTCTCTGAAGCCTGCTCGGATCAGCTTCTCTGGGGCCGTGGCCAGGGCAGAGCTGGGGGTGGGGTCCGGACCCTGGGGACGGGTCTCCAGGGCTCCCTGGAACGGAAATCTCTTCCACTCCGTTTCTGCACACCTTGTATTGACCCAGAAGTTATGGGGGTCTCTTTTTACATTAATTCTATGGGCTTTGGTTTCGGAGCTCGTAAACGTGCGTCCTTCTACTCCGCCATCTTGCCCCCCCCCCGGAAACCTGTTTTCAATGCCACAAGGAGGGTTACTGCTCCAAGGAGTGCTCCTCCAGGGTGCCCCCCAGAGGGAGCCCCAGGAACCAATGCCTATGGAACCCTGCCCATGTGACCAGAAGGGACATTGGAGGAAGGACTGTCCCCAAGGTTGGAAAAGTGGTGGAGCCACCCCCCAGTACCCTGTCCTCCAGTCGTCTCATGACTTGGAACAACGGGAAAGCCTGGGTGCTGGCAGTGCTCCCACTTTCTCCACCTCTCTCACCAAGCCCTGGGCAAAAATGAAGCCTGAAGGTAAGATTACCCACTTTAACATGACTAAGTTCTCCGCTTTAACCAGTTACTCTGGCCCTACCCACCCCTTGACCCCTTGGGTCATACGCATTGAAAGAGAAACCAAAGAATGTCTCCAGACATACCTCCTCCCCAACCTACTTGATGATCTATTGTATAAACACTCCTTCCTTATGCCCTCCTCTGACCCTGCCCCCTTGTTTGGAAAGGACCTGATGGTGAAATTGGGGAGCCAATTTTCTCTAGTTAAACCTCCCATCTCCCTTTTCCCAGTGTTCACTAAATCTCCCCATGTTCACTTGAGATTGTAGGAGACAGTCAAGCCAATTGTTTGGGATCTGGGAATTCCACAGTGAGCTACTCCTGCCACCCAAGCCATTGTTAGCCTCCCAGACCCTAAAGTGCTCCCCCATCTCAGTCAGTATCTGATTAAGCCTGAGACCTGGGAAGGACTACAACCTTTAATTGAAATCATTGTCCCTTGTTCATCTCCATGCAACACTGCAACCCTTCCTGCAAAAAAGCCTAATGGAGAATACTCACAATTTATTTTTGCTTTTGAATGTGCTTTTTCAGGGCAACTAACATGGACAGTCTTGCCCCAAAGCTTTTGAGATAACCCTCCTTTATTTGACCATGCTTTGGGAAGGGATTTAAGACACCTGAAACTAGCAGGGAGTAGCTTAATTCAGTATGTGCATGACATTCTTATTTGTAGCCCCACCCAGGTGGGTTCTTGGGCTGCTGCCACAGAAGCCCTTAATTTCTTAGGCATTCAAGGCTATGGGGTCTCTTTGAAAAAAATCCAGATAGCATGCCAGTCCATAAAGTATCTGGCCCACCTCTCTGTCCTTAACCCCTGAGACAAAAAAGGACAATCCTATCTATCCCTGTTCCAGCTGCTAAGAAACAAGTTCGAGCATTTTTAGGCATGACTGGATTTTGTAAACTCGAGATTCCTAATTTTGGTTTTATTGCTACACCCCCCTTTATGACCCTACTCAGGGCACTGACTCAGACCAGGCTAAAGCTTTTGAGACTCTGAAAACTAATTTGACCACCACCCCAGCACTAGCCCTACCCAATCCGGGAAAACCTTTCACTCCATGAAAGAAGAAGACCCGGTTTGGGAGTCTTAACCTATTCCTTAGGACCTGACTCCAGGTCAATTGATATTTTTATTTACTCAAAATATGCTTTCCTTGTTCTACATGCCCATGGAGAAATCTGGAAAGAAATGGGATATCTGACAGAAAAAAAACTCCCCTCTCAAACATGCCCTTCTTTTGGCCTTGCCATAGTCATCTTTGATTCTGTCCAGAGAAATTATCTTTTATGCCATGGGAAATATTTTTTTTCTTTTTACTTCTCTCTCTCTGTCGTGAAACTGTTTCTTTTTAAATTGGCAATAATAGTGTTAACCTTTTTCCGCCTCCTCCCTGATACTTTAAATACACTTGGCCTCAGAAAGTGGGAGGATAACTCTTTGGTCGAACTGGAAAACTCATTAGTTCGGAGGGGAATTGAAGATTGTTGGGTGTCACTCATACCCACAAGGCAACACTCACTTCCCACCACAGGGTGTTTTTGTGATAGCTCCCCTCCCCAGTACGACATCCTTAGAGGACTATGTTGGCCCTTTTATGTTGGCCACCCCACTATGGGCTACCCTTTCTATCTCAACACCTTAACGTCTTCGTGGGGGAATATTCCCTTATAAGTTCCACCGCCACTGAACAAGTTGAGACCCGTGTTAAAACAGAACTTGTAGAAGTCTCAGCTGGTCATTTAACCTGTACCACCTGCATAGATACAAAGCGTATGAAAAGCCTCCAGAACTTTCCATTGGCCAGTTGTACCAATTGCTCCCAGGGAGCATTTCCTACTTACATCTATGATCGTATCTCCCCTCTATTATTCTACTAGGTCACCCCTTTTTAAGTCTCACCCCTAAGTTAAGTCACAGTGCCCCAGCTCCTTCTAGCTATAAAACCCTTATTGATCTCTTAAAGACACCCCTCTCAACTGGGAGTTTAACATGCAACCATTCTGATCCTTGGGGCATCCAAACTCAGAACCTTTTGAAGACTCACCCTATCTGTGCCCCCAAAGGTTATGCCTTCCTTTGTAGGGTCAGGGAATCAAGTAAAAAGAGTCCTGGGGAAGAGGTAAAATGGAGCTCCACCACATGGCAAGACCCCAGAACCACCATCTTGACCACTCAATGCTTAACTCCTTACAAGGATTTTGGGATGTGTACCCTTGGATTTTTAATACCTCCCTTCTCCATTTTCAATGCCACACAACCCAAGGTCTCTAAATTAAAAAAAACAAAGCACAGATTCTGGGGAAACGTCACCTGGTTCCTTAAAAAGGGGACAGAGTATCTCATACCCTGGTAGGGTCACCTGGAGCATGAACTCATTCTCTCTAATCTTTTAGAGACCATTCACCAGTTAGCAAATGAGACAGTTTATGGTCTCCTGGAAATCCAGGAATCTTTGGACTTCCTAGCAAAAGTGGCTCTGGATAACAGAACAGCTTTAGACTACCTGCCTGCCTCCAGCAGAGGTGTGTGTGCTGTAGCAAACACATCTTGCTATATGTACATCAATAATTCGGGACAAGTAGAGGTCTATACTGAACATATCTTGGAAAAGGCCAAATGGATGTGAGAAATCCATGAAAACTTCAGTGCCCCCAAATCATCTTCTTCATGGGAATCCTGGCTTCTGTCCTTACTTCCCCCTATTCTTATTCCTCTACTGGCTATAATCCTTCTGTGCCTATTTGGTCCTTGTCTGCTTAACATCTTGGCCAGATTTGTCTCCTCCAGGGTCCAAACCATCAACTTCCAGATGACAGCCCAGGCTATATACCAACCTCTGACTGAATCTGAAGTCTCCAGCACACTGGACCTGGCACCACCCAGGTTCTGAAATCTGACCCTCTGAACAAGACCCATCAAGGCAGGGACAGCTCTACACCCCTTGACAGCAGGAAGCAGTTTCAGAAACTGAGACCTTTGCCCTTTACCCCAAAAGAATTTGGGTCCAATCTGTTTGAGGGGGAAATGATGGGGTTCAGACTCTGGGAGCCTCCTTGAACTCCCCTTGAATCTTCCCACTTAATCTGGCCTTGCTTATTCAAATCTAACCTTCCCAGTTGTTCTGGCAGTCTCTGGAAGCCCATGGGCTTTTCATTATAATTCTTCTCAGGTTTCTGTTGCACCCCCCCACCCCTGATCCCATCAAAACCCCATTCCCCAGGCTGCTGACCACTCCCATCAAGATCTGTATTCATTCCCATACTGCCCCTATCAAGATCTCTGGATTGCCCCACCTGCTTCCAACTCAAACCCTCATTGCCTCCAGCTGTTTCAGTCTTTGACCTTCCTTGGATTCCCTCTTTGATCTTCTCCTCAAGACTCTCCCTAAACCCTCCTCCCATCACTCTGGACTACCAGACCACACCCCAGATCCCTCCCATAGTCTATTCTGTATTTAGTTCCATCTCGCCTCCATGAAGGTGCTCAGATGCAATCCAGCTCAGACTTTGTCCATCTGATATTCTATCTGGCCTGCTTGTGAATACAAGCATTACAAATGCTTAGGCTGCTTAACAGCCAACTCAAGATGGCGAGAATCTTTGGTAAACTTTGTTTTCTTTGGCTTAAAAAATATATATATCTTTTTAAGGAGAACTCTGGTGAGGTGGGAGAAGGGTGACAGGAAATGGGATTAAAGAGATAAAAAGGAATTAATGCTTCTTTGTATAGTGAAATGTCTGCATTTCTTAATGATCATTAATTTTGCAATAAGAAAAAAATGTGAAAACAATTTTTTCCTAACTAAAGCCTTTCTGAGGCTATCAGAAATTTATTTTTTTCCCACTTTTTTTAAGAATAGGGTTTAATTTGTCATCGACACAAAACAGTATCTTCCTCAAACACTTTTTTGATCGTGTCACTCACTCCCTACTTAGAAACCTGCAGAGATTCCCAATTGCCTATCATATCAAATCCAAATTCCTCAGCATGAGTCTCAGCTTTCCATCAACTCTTTTTCATCTTGCCTTGTCACCTCCATTTCTTATTACTTCCCACCAGGAACCCATATCTCAGCCAAGACCATCATATCTTTCATAAGATGCAATTTATTTGTTCTTGTCTTCCTAGGGCAGCCTGGTGCAAAGGACTGAGCATATTGGATTTGGAAGTGGAAAACCTAGGCACAAATCCTATCCAGTGAACACTTGGATCGGCAAGTGATTGCTAAGTCTCTTTCCTCACCTATAAAATGAGAATAATGCCTTTAGTATCTATCTCAAAGGACTGTTGCAAGTATCAAGTGAGATAAAACATGTATATACAAGTGTGAATATGCAAACCACATACATTATATGCAAATTCAGAAATGCACTATAAATGCCAGCTTGTATGATTTCTATTATTCTCCCTCTTCTAGGGTATATTGTTTTTACTTGTAACTTCCTTTAAAGAACTTCTCAGTGATTTACATACTACATGAAGTCTAGTTATCACTAGTTAAATCCACTTAGCTCTGATTCAGTGCTTTATTCTATCCTTTCTTCCTTGTTGAATTAGAAACTCTTCCAGAACTCATCTGTTTTTTTGGGATTTTTCATTTTGTTTTTTGAATATTTTTACAGTCTCTACTATAATGCTCTGCACATGCAATAGTGGGCAGTTGGAAAATGTTACTGTCAGCCTGGTTACCAGAGAGAAGAAAGAAAGAAAGAAACTTTGCAACTGCAAGACTATTCCATTTACAAAATGGCATTCTAATAGATTTATGACATCTTAAAATCAGAGTTTGCTTCAAGCAAGGAAACCTGTACTGTGGCCACCTGTGTAATCTCGACGCTCATTGCTTCACCAGGCATATTTTTATTGCTTAACATTTCCCGAGCATAGGAGGTAATGACATTCTATAGGGTTTGAATACTTCAGGTTAGACATGAGCACACTTCAAGGAAAAAGCATGCCAGAGCTTTAAGGACAGTAATTTTTTCTGCAGTAATAGAGAAACAATTGTTCACGTTTGAATTTTTGTGTCTTTTGTCTTTTCTCCTATTTATTTACTTCCTTATTCCCCCAACCCCATTCCCCCACAGAAACAGCTAAATTGTTCCTTTTCTCAAATCTTCCCACTGTTCCCACTGGTTTGTTTCAGGAGATTAGAAATCTGGCTTTAAACCAGTTCATATGCCATCCCTCTTTTGATTACCTTTAATTGATCCTGTATATATCTTGTTTGGACACAGTTATTTATGTGTTTTCTCCTTCATTAGAATATGTTTGACTTCTGCTTTTCTTTGTATCCCCTGAACTTAGCACTGTGTCTAAACACATTACAGGTGCTTAATTTATATTTATTGACTGACTGCCATACATTTCTAAACTGGAATTTAGATAGTACCATTTTTGGAAGAAAGGGTATAAATACAGATACAGATATTTGTGTGCACATACATACATATGTATACTTACATATATATACACACACACACACACACACACACACACACACACCCCAAATTAATATAAGTTACTTCTAGATATAGTGACAGTAAGTATATATTCCGGGCTAACCCTAGCTTAGACCAGTCTAATAATTCAATCTCAGGGTTAGAAAGGAATGATATATTAGTGGCCCATAAAATGCAATAAAAACAATTTTGTTTAGGATAAACTTTAAAAGGATAGAGTTTGGATGAAATATTAGTCTACATTTACCATAAAAAGTGGCCATATTCTATCCAGATGCCATTTCCTGTAGGGCAGAGGGAATTCTACTAAATCTCCTACATCAATTTCACATAGATTCAATCTTACATTCTTCAGATAGAAAGGAAGCCAAACCAATGAGTGGCAGCCTAGATAAAGGCATCCTTGCCTACACAAAAGCAGGTACCACTCTTGCCACATCCCATCCCTTGATGGTAAGATTCCAATAACTTTCCGATGAGCCTTTCAATTACTAAAATAATCTTCAAACAATTCTGATCTCAGGAAGTTTAATAGCACCAGATGAAGAGCTTAGTGAAAATGATAAAAACAAACATAAAACCATATAATCTTTTATCAAACTATTTATTTAATAAGTACCTACTATGTGTCAGGAACTGTGCTAAGCACTGAGGAAGAAAAAGGAGAAAAAGGCAGACTTTGACCCCAAGAAGCCTACCACTTAATGGGAGACACAATATACAAATATATACAAAGCTAGTTATAGACATAAGAATAGATAGACTGCATAGGATATATATCCATAGCTTAAATAAATACATAGTGTAAATAGGAAATAATTAATAGAGGGAAGGTATTGGCATCAAGAGGTCTTAGGAAGGGCTTCCTGTAGAAAATGGAGTTTTAACTGGGATCTTAAGGAAGCTAGGGAACCTGACAGGTAGGAATGAGGAAACAGAGCATCCAAGGTACATGGGACAGCCAGAAAAAATGCCTGGATGAAAGATGGAATGTCTTTTTGTGGAACAGCCATGAAGGCCAAGTGTCACTGGTTCAAAAAGTACATGTTGGGGAGTAAAGTGTAAGAAGACTGGAAAGGTGGAAGAGGGCTAGGTTATGAAGGCCTTTGAGAGTAAAACAGCGGATTTTGTAGTTGATCCTAGAAACAGTAAGAAACCATTGGAATTTGGGGGATAGGGAGAGGGGGAGTTGATTTGATAGTGATAGAATCCAAATACAGCTGCCTTTGACCCCAAACTTCTTTATGGGCCTCACTGGACAGCAGGCATGTCCTGATTCAACCATATTATCTGGCTTTAACCACACCACAAGCCCCTAGACTCAATAGAGCCACTGCCCTTAGCTAGCCACTGCCCCCAGATCCAATCCACATATTTGAACAAGTTGTATTCTTGTATTCAGCCATGATCACAGAATCCATTAGCCCAAGACTGAACTACAATACCCAGCTATCCATCTTGACTAGACAGGACCACAATAGCTAGCCAATTGGAGAGCAGCCCAACCAAGATGTTTGACCACCCAAACATAGAAGAGACCCTTCCCCTATTACCTAATCCCTTTACAAATCTCTCCTGCCTTTTTAATATTCATAATTTCTACCATGTAATTGTGTCGTTACCCTATAAAAATCAATGCTACTTTCTCTGAAGTTGCTGGTTCCTCTTGGAACCTAACTCACTTCTGAGGGGTATCAATCCTCAATAAATGACTATACTTGGAGGAGAGGGGATCTGATTCTGAACTCTTCAAGAGAGTTCTACCACAACACATGAAACCACAACAATACAACCTGCACATCAGGAAAATCACTTAAGTTGCAGAATGGAAGATGGTATAGAATACGTAGAAAGCTGAGGCAGGCAGACCTACCAGACAACTACAGCCACCAAGCCACTGCAATCCCGCTCTTCCAACTAAGGACATATATTCTAGGCTAAGTCTTGCTCAGTCCAGTCCAGTGATTCAAGATCTGGATTAGAAAGCAACCATTTTTATTAGAATCAGTTTTAAAAGGGTATCTTAAAATAAGACGGCTCACATTCACCAAAGCAACACCTGCATCAGAAAGGCCTCCCTTTAGCACAGTGAGAATTCCTCTAAGCCCTCAGGGTATCAGCTCCCCATAGGTTCAGCCTTTTATGCCTCAAGCATCAAAAAAAAGAAAGGATAATTGAAGGTAGTCTCCCCATCACCTTAGAGGGAAACCTGCCCATCTTACATATTTCAAGTATCACTCCCATCCCAGTTTATATTTTTGTAACTTAGATCAATGCAGCATGGTAGAATATATACAGAACATTGGCTTTGGGGTCAGGAGCACCTGAGTTCAACTCCTATCTTTGAATACCTTGTGACCATGGATGTCACTATTTGCCCATGACAAAGGCAAGTCTCAGACTATTCTTACAAAGAAGCCACTGATCTTCATCAATGAAGGGAATTTCCACACCTGGGAGTTTCCCAATCTGACAAAAATCACAGAAAAATGATAAAAAAAGAAAATTGGTCAAAATTTTCCTCTTCAAACTAAGCCTACAGTAACTTAAGATTATAAATGGAGAGCTCCAACACTTTGGGACTAAATGGTTTTTAGATTTTTAAAATACAGACTGGCACACTGTCTTCCCTAGTATTCAGTGTTGAGTGTTTATTGCTGTAAATTAAACTAGAGATATCCAACACATAAAGAGGATATCTTAGTGATACACTGAGCTTTCTGTCATTGACAGTATTCAAATAGTTTCCAAGTACTGCAGTGGGGATTCCTATCTTAAGTGCTTTTATACTACACAAGGAATCTGGAGCCTGCCTTCCAACTTTAAGATTCTATGCCTATGGGAATTTTAATATTCCTACTTGCTACAATTGTTAAAAGGGTTAAGAAGAGGTGAATTACTCCATGATTTAAATACACCAGTTCTGAATAGGAGAGACATATCTATTTGCCTTGGCTTTTTGTTCACAACCTTGCCAGGTCATTTCATTAACTCACTGAGGTGCAATACTTTGCTTTTCAGGTCAGTAAACTTGAAAGATAATGCAATTTATTTTCATTCCTTTTAAAGTGGCAAAATAAAAAATGAACCCTTATAGTAGAGAGTGAGGGGGGTGACTACAGAGTACACATACCCCCAGATTGGAATAACTCCCAATTTTATATGTTGTTTTTATTTTTGCTTGTTGGATTGGGTATTTTGGAAGAAAAGAGAGGAAGAAAGATGGAGAGAAAGAGAGAGAGAGAGGGAAAGAGAGAGAGAGAGAGAGAGAGAGAGAGAGAATATAGGACTATGTTGAACACTGCCAAATCTACCAAGAGAAAAATACCTTATCTCAATTTCAAATTCATTATTCAACAATCCCTAAAATGGGCTGTCAGCAGAGAACAATGTTCTAAGAAATACCAAGGGCATTAAGATTGTTAAAAAAGGCTACTTTCAACAAACTCCTTAGTAATCATATATAATAGCATCTTTTGAGACTTCATAATAGTGCCACAACAAATATTTTATAAGAATTAATGCTCAAAGAAAACTTATTTGGACTCACATGAATATCACCAATCATTTTCTATCATAACAGAAATAAGTGCACCTGCACGCACACATAAGACACACAGACACACATATACACACACAGATATTAGATTAAATAAAAGACCTGCCCAGCATGTTTCTGCATAAGAAGAGCCTGATTACTCTAAAGTCATTTTTAAAAGCCCAGAATCAAAAGCATCAGAAACAAGAGATAATTAATATAACTCTGCAGTAGCATATAAAAAGCAGGGATGGGGGAGGGAAGGGGAATCACAGATAGATTCCAGCATGAGTGAATGTTTTGGGAAGAACAGCCAACTGGGAAATCAGGAGACACAGACCATTAACTTGCTGTGTGATCTTAAGCAAGTCTCCTTTTCTGGGTTTCAGTTTTCTCATCTGTAAAATGAGGAGGCAGCACAAATAAGTTTCCTTCCAACTCAGAAACTGTATGAAATGTGCAGACCTGCACCATCTTAAAACTTGCTATCCAAAAACCTTTTAATTTTCATAAAGTATTTTACTTTTCTTAAAAAATAGATCTGATAGGATTTCTAAGTAGGTCAGAGCCAAGACAGACTATATACATTTTACGGAGGTTCTCTGGTTCTCTCCCACTAAACTGACCTCTCTGAGAGCGGAACTGCTTTTTTTCCCTTTTCTTGTTGCACAGTGCCTAGAACATAGTAGGTGCTTAATAAACGGTAGCTGACTGACTGCCTGGTGAACTTCTTTTTCAAGATGCAGATTTAATACATGAGTGAATACAACTTCCAAGTATGATTTCTTCCCCACAACTGCATTCCCATTGGGGAAGTCAGCATACAATGGAAAGAATACTGAATTGAACCAGAGAACCTTGATTCAAACCTGCCTCCTCTACTTATTAATTGTATGACCAGGGAAGTCACTTAATGTCAATGCATCTCACTCCCTCATCAATAAAACAAGTGACTTGTTCTAATTGTCTTCTACATTTCTTTCCAGATAAAAATGCATACTTTTTTATCTTTGGACTTCCTATAGTATTTTGTGCAACAGAGGATATGTGTAACTCTCTGAAGCATGTTCTATGTATTTTTCATTATGATTATTGGTATATATGCCATACCTCCCTCTCGATTATAAGTATCATGAGGGTAAGGACTTTCGTTCTCTCAACTTTGTTATCACATTCAGCCTTCCAGATCATTCTCTGTACACAGTAGTTGCTTTAACACTGTTCCATGAATTTGTGAATTGAATTCAAAACTGTTATTCACAAAATTGAATTCACATTGTTTATAATCTAAAAGGCCAAAATCAAGGATAGTCCCCAAACTCCTGCCCAGGAAAGTAAGGTCTCAGCCACAAATAAAAGAGTCGCCATTGAAGCTTCTCTCAGTTCTCTTGAAGGGCAGAATCACTGTTTTGGAACTTAGAGCTTCCAATACTAGCAGGCCTGGAGCTGGTGGGGAGTTAGATCTCTTTTCTTGTTAGCCTGATAGGTTTCCAAATGCTATTCAGTTAATAAACATGAATATGTTCTAGACTGCTGTATGGTTTGTATAAACGGGCAGAATGTTCCATGCATTCATTCAAGTTATTCTTTCAAAAATAATTTCTGTTGAAAGCTACTTTTAGATATAGATATACTCTATTTTAGTTTCCCATTTTATGGCAGAATTAATTTCCCATTCCAAAATTTCATCTTATTTAACTCACTAGGATATTAGCTATTTTCACTGCTGTTAACGTCTTTTACTTTATTTCATGTCATATTATTACCACAGATAGAATGCTCACTTTCCTGGGCACTTTTTTACTAGCAATTAGAACATGTTTAAAATAATATTCATCATCTAAAGCTTTTTGAAGTCTAGTTTTTTTGACGCACATACTAAGAATAAATAAAATGCATTATGCTTAAAGTGTTTCTTATAAGGATTTTTCTTTGTTTTCTTTCCGGTTTATACTCAATTGTGTACCAGTGTATATTCCCTTCTCCCACATTCTAGATCTCTTTTTTACATCTGTTCATATAATTTGGGGACAAATCAAGTCTTTATTTTGTGAAAACTATATTCCTCTTAAGTCTCATGTCTCGAGCTGAGAACAGCCCTGACCACAACATTGGACAGCTATACCCCAGCCAGCTACACTTTCACTGTCCTAAACCCCCTAGCTTCAGCAATCAAGATATACTCTACCTTCCTCTACCTACATCTATGGCAATTGAAGAGAAAAGAATATTGCACAGCGCTGGAGCATAGAACTAGAGGCAATTGACAACTTGTACTCTGAAAACCTCCAGTCATGGAGGTTTTACCCTTAGATAACTTGGAATGGTTGAGTGCAAGAGACATCTGTGCAAGTGAAGATACTACCTGGTTTGGCAAACTCAGAGGAAAAAGAAAGGGTTGGACTAGATGACTTCTGGGGTCTTTTCCTGCTTTTGAGTTCTAAGATTTTACTATCTTATGTGTATATGTAACAGAGAGGAGGATATCTGTACAATTGTCCAAACCTATCTAAATGATTATATATGTGTACAGAGCTAGTGATCTATAGTACTTTAAAGTTTGCAAAGCACTTTCCAAATGGTATCTCATTTTAACCACACAACAACATTGGAAAGTAGGTGTTACTGTTCTCATTTTTAGAGATGAGGAAACGAAGGCAGAAAAATGATAAGTGATTTGTCCAGGCTCATACAATGTCTCAAGACAGATTCAAACCCAGGTCTTCCTGACTTCAAGTCCAGTGCTCTATGCACCTAGCTGCCTCTAATAATATATGGCTTTGGTAAAGTCAGGGATAATTCTAAGTCTTTGAGAGTAAAATAATCCAAGAAATGAAAACTAGATATAGAGCTTTATAATGGAAAGCTTTAAAAGAAATTGACCATATATTTGGGAAAGGTCACATACCCTGCCTAGCTGCAGATTCTAAGGACAGACAGAGAGACAGATGGACGGATGGATGGATGGATGGATGGATGGATGGATGGATGGATGGATGACAGAGACAGACACACACAGAGAATGCATTTATTATATACTTAGCTTGTACTGGAAATACATATAAAAGAAAACAAGACAGCCCTAATCAAAAGGCACTTACTCTAACAAAGAAATAAGAAATATTAAATACAGCTGGATATTGAAAGGGGAGGGATACACAGGGGATCAAAGCTTCCAGAGAATATGTTTAGCTGAGAGTGAAGTGTGCATAATTGGAGGCCCTTGTAAAATAGTGATCCTTTCAATTCATGATTTAGGAGAGTAGCCCCAGAGCAGAGGTGTGTCAAAGTGGGCAAGGCTAGAGGGTGAAATGACTGAGCAGAAAAAGGGAGTATTTGTTATGAACAGATCCCAAAGCCATCAGGTGTTGGGTCACCTATAATAATATTCTGTTGCTGCTCAATCATTTTCCAGTTATTTCCAACTCTTTGTGACACCATTTGGGGTTTCATTGGCAAAGATACTGGAGTGGTTTATCATTTCCTTCTTTAGCTCATTTTACAGATGAGGAAATGGAGGAATAATATTCTAGGCCAGCCTAACTCAGGACAATCCACAATGATTCAGGTTGGAGTAGAAATACCATGAGGAATTGGTGGGGCATAAAATGCAATTAAAATTACTGTACTAATAACAAAAGACAAAGAGGATATAATTCTTAAGGTTGAAAAGATAGTAACTCAGATTAAACACCTACTCCCCTTGGTAGCCCCATTCACCATGGCAGCCATTCACACTAAATTAGAAAGGCACATGACCACAGGGCAGTAGGATTTCTAATAATTGTCAACATCAACTTACCCACAGGCTGGATCTTTTACATTTCAGACATCAAGGAAGTCAAATAGCCTCTCAGAGTTTTAAAAGATCAGCCCAGTCTACATAAAATAGGTGCCTCTCCTAGCACAAATATAACTACAGTAATATTTGTTATATATACAGTGAGTGACCAATGGTTCCTATATGATGATCATCCTTCACAGCCACCAAACATTTATGTTCTGGGAACATAGGGTTCATTAGTCAGCATTCTCTTAAGATTATGATTTTCTAATAAGGGAAAAAAGAGTCAAAAATCCCAATTAATATTTAAATTAATCCCGTAAGTTAGTAAGGACAGCTGGGCAGTCCATGGATAGAGCGAGGGCCTAAAAGTCAGGAAGATCTGCGTGTAAATGTGGTCTTGGATACTTACTAGCTGTGTGACCCCAGGCAAGTCACTTAACTCTGTCTCAGTTTCCTCATTTGTAAAATGAGCTGGAGAAGGAAATGGCAAACTACTCCAGTATCTTTCCCAAGAAAATTCCAAATGAGGTCATGAAAAGTCAGTCACAACTGAAACAACTCAACAAGGTAGGAGAAATTGTCAAATTAAAGTGTACAGGCAAAAAGTCCTCTACACAACAGGTAGTGAGGGAGGAAAAAAAATACCTAGCATGAGTTTTCTAGAAACATCCTCACAATGATCAACATGAAAAGTTTCTCCTTAGGGCATCAAATACAGTAATTACCATAATAAGTGAAAGACTGGTGATATTCCTTCCATTTCCCCCCCTGCTGTAGGTATAGAATTAAACTAAGAGAGAATATCTATTGGGCAAAATAAAAAAGAAAAGCAAAGAAAGGGAGAAAAGGAAAAGAAGAGAATCCACTGGAAATGAAAATCTATTTTAAAAAAATACCTTTCTGTGGCATGTAGCCAGCATTCTTAAAAATGCAAAGAGAAGCATCAGACTTTCATAATTAGCTCGACCCAATCCTGCACATGAGAAGTTATGACTATGGTATAAAATCCATAGTAGAAACTGAACAGGATTATCTCACTGAGTACCTCTAATATTAATAGACCAGAGGGCACCAAGTCCCCTGAAGCTAGAAACATGTCAGAAAGGAAAGACACACAACTCAGCTTAAAAAAGCAAAATCCATTAACCATGAAATAGGGAAACAAGAAATCAAACTTCTCATATACCATAACCTCCTGCAAAAGAGGAAAAATCTATTAAATGGAAAACTCATATTAAATGAAATGATTCCAACTCAAAAGCAGCAGAAAGACAAGTAAATTGAAAAATACCATTAGGAACTGGACCTGTAGTAGCTTCATTAATAGGGAGATCTTTCATGTGAGGAGACTCTACCAAAGCAAGTCACCATCTTCTTGGCAATTTATAGTCTTAGAGAGTTGCCTGGAAATACTGAGGAAGTGACATGTTCAGGGTCACACAGATAATATGTTACAAAGGACTTGAATTCAGGTCTCCTTGGCTTTGAGAACAGCTCCCTTATAGACTAATACTATACCAAGTAGTCTCTTAAGTAAATTTCAAGTTAAATTTCAGAGAAATCACACTACTGATTTATCTAAACAAACATTTATACATATAGAAATATACACATGCATGAATGTATATATATATGATGTAATATACACATAATACACACATGTGTGTTGTGTGTATATATGTGTATGCATATATGTTTATGGCCCCATCACATATTTACTCTATAATCAATAACATTTACTAGGTGCCTGTTATGTGTCTTGTACTATGCTAACTTCTGAGATTACAAAGAAAGGCAAAAGATATTCTCCACCCCCAAGGAGTTCATAGTCCAATGAAAAAAGTCAACAATCAGGGGAGAAGGAGGGATGTAGGGTACCCAGAGGGAGGATGAAGTCAGGAGGGCAGCCAGGTGAGAAGTGACGCAATGTCTATCAATAATAATAACAGTTGACATACACACATATATACATACATACATATATGTGTGTGTTTGTATGTATGTGTGTATACACACATCATGGTTTCATTATGTAGCTTTAATTTATTTAGATACTGGTTAAGGACCCAAAAAGAGTAAATTTAATAATTCCTTAAAATGTTCAAACTTCTTGTCCTACAGTCTCCCTGGAGTCACAGGTGTTCAGGAAAACAGTAACCAGTATTAAATTGATAGTAGTTTCCACTGAATGGTTCTTCACTCCCTCACTAAAAGCTTTGGTGATATCTTTTTGCTTAAAAATCTATGATCAGAGCTGATTAATTCAGTTGGATGGGAGCACAGTCCTAGGCCTGGGAATCCCTCTTTCTATGTTTCAGTTCTCAACTTCCACTCTGAAAGGAAAATCTGTGAACCAGAGAGAGAAGGAACAACAAAGATAATCCAATCTAAGTCTCTCAATTTATGGATGGCTAAACTGAGATCAAGAGAAGTTAAGTAACTGACCTGAAAATTGTCTATATAGCCAGTAATTAAAACCAGAATTTGAACCCAGATCCTCTAATTATTTCTACTATATATTCTGTTCCCTCTTAATATAAGAAAAATAACTGGTCAAATAGATATTTTTCTTCTTTTGCTAATAATTATCATATGTATTTATATATAATTATAATTTTATATAACTATATATCCAGTCCTTTATAAGATTAAGAGTATATGACTATGCAAAGAATTTGTGATTGTGTCCACATGGGAAACTCCCAGTGTGAGAATTTCCTCCACCGATACAAATCTCCACCTGTTGATGACTTAGTAAATAATATGAGTGTGCATCAAACGCACAGAAGTCAAGTGACTTAGTCAGTGGTGCAAATCGAACATGTAACAAAGGCTGGATCTCAACCCAGCTGTCCATGACTGTAACCTCAATTCTCTATCCCCCATATTATGCTGCCCCAAATTTAGGAATATTCTTGTTGAAATTCTAAGCAAAGAGAAGAGGAGGTCTAAATCAAACAGATAGTTCTTCATCTACTAGGACTCCCAAATGCAAAACATCAAGGCCCCAGCTCGGGACCTAAGTGATTAGCTGACTAAGTAGAAATGGAGCAATACAGATGAGCGATAGCAGATTATGTACATCCTGGGAATTAAACTGGCAAACAGAGGTTTTCTGCAACAGTTACAGCATAAAGAAAATGAAATCCAATATACACAAGCCTTCACAAAGTGAAGCAACCCCTTCAAACAAGGAGGCATCAAAAATCTTTCCACATGTCAACAATAAAATATTCAACAAAAATATCCTAATTGGTGGCAGGATCTACAAACAGCTAGAGATGAAATGTGGATGCTTCATGTTTTTCAGGAGGACATATTTCATGAATATTTCCTTCAAGCAGGTCATATTCCCTTAGGATCAGCTCTATCTGAGGTATAAATCTCACCAACAAAATCTTGGGCTATTTGGAGAAAAGAGAAAATAATATCCTGGAGTCTCAAAATTATTTTTTTAATTAAGAGGTATAATTGTAGCCAACTATTCATGAGAGTTTTGAGTTTGTGTTTTATTCTCAAATCAATTAGCAGGAAATTCAAATTAGATTTACACAAAATCAATGAGAAGTACTCTCCTCCAGCTTGATCATTCTGAGCATCTCTCTGGTTAACCTTGTCTTATTTAGAATTATGTAGTTCAAGCTGGAAGGGATCTTCAGTCATCTAAGCTCTGCCATTTTGGGGATGGGGAAAAGACTCACAAAAAAGGATAACTTTCTAGGATTCACATGATGATCATGAGATCAGAGACCCTCTCATCCAACTTTGTCACTTTTACAAATGAAGAAACTGAGACCCAAGGAAACTGATTTTTCCCAAAGTCATAAATGGGGTAAGAACAGGAGTCATAATTTTAACCCAGACTCCTAATCCAGAGGCTTTTCTACACCACACTGCCTTGAGAGAGCCAAGACTCAAATTCACATCTTTTGATTCCATATCTAGTGAACTATACTTTTAAACCAGAGTCCTAAGAAGAAAAATATTGTATACCAAAACTAATGTGTAAATAATGAGAAGGAAATTATATAATCTTTCAAAAAAGAAAACCAACAATAATAATACAATATCATTAAAATATACAAATCTCCATAAAAAAATCAAACCTACAGAATTATGTCAGTATAATAAAGAAAATCAGTCACTGAAAGAATCTACTATTCACCTCCCAAAAGGGATGCCAAACTAAAAATACCAAGGAATATCGTTGCCAAATTCCCAAACTATCAAGTGAAGGAGAAAGCATTACAGGCAGACAAAAAGAAACCATTCACATATTGAGGAGCTACCATCAGGATCACACAGGACTTTGCAACTTCTACATTAAAAGATCAAAGAAACTGGAATATGATATTCTGTAAGGCAAAGAAGCTGGGGCTCCAACCAAGGATCAATTACCCAGAAAAGTTGAGCATAATATTTCAGGCAAGGAGATGGACATTCAATGAAATAAGGGATTCCCAGACTTTCTGGATGAAAAGGCCAGAGCTCCATAGAAAATTGGATCTTCAAACAGAAGTCTCAAGAGAAGCATAAAAAAGGTAAATAGGGGAAAAAATACTTGTCATTAAATATGGGCATACTGTTTACATCCCTATAAGGGAAAATGATACTTGCTAATCTTGAGAGTTATATATTTATCATGATACATAAAAGAAATATGCATAGAGGAAGCAGATATAAAGTAAATGATGTGATGATAAAAATGTGATTTAAAGGTGAGAAGAGATTATAACAGGAGATGTGAAAAGGAAGAGTCAGAAAATGGTAAATTACATCACACAAAGAGGCAAAAAAATACATTAGAGTAGAGGGAAAGAGGGGAGGGAGATGAACATTGTTTGATATTTACTCTCATCTGATTTGGTTTAAGGAGGGAACAAAAAACTCATTTTAGTATAGAAATCTAACTAGTTCTATAGGCAGGAGGGGAAGGGGGAAAGAAAAGGGAGGGGAGGCTAAAATGGAGGGAATAAGTAGTAAGGGTAAAAGGGAGTAAAAGGAAGGGGGGCTGAAAGAAGGAAGGGAAGACTGAGGGAGGCACTGGTCAAAAATTAAAACTCCACTGTGGAGGGGAAGGGAAAAGGGAGAACTAAAAGCACAAATGGGGGAAAGAGGATGGAGGGAAAGATACAGATAGTAATCATAAATGTGAATGTGAATGGGATGAACTCTCCCATAAAATGGAGATGGATAGCAGAATGGATTAAAAGCCATAATCCAACAATATGTTGTTTAGAAGAAAAACATTTGAAACAGGGAGATACACACAGAGTAAAGGTAAAAGGATGGAGCAGAATGTATTGTGCTTCATCTAATGTAAAAAAAGCATGGATAGCAATCCTAATCTCAGATAAAGCAAAAGCAGAAATAGATGTAATCAAAACAGATAAGGAAGGAAACTAGAGCCTGCTAAAAGGCACCACAGACAATGAAGGAATATCATTACTAAATACATATGCTTCAAGTGGTATAGCATCCAGATTCAAAGAGGAGAAGTTAAAGAAGCTACAGAAAAGAAATAGACAACAAAATAACACTAGTGGGGGACCTCAACCTCCCCCTCTCTGAACTTGATAAATCTAACCTCAAAATAAACAAGAAGTTAAGGAGGTGAATAAAACTCTGGAAAAGGTAGATATGATAGATCTCTGGAGAAAACTGAATGGGGATAGAAAGGAATATGCCTTTTTCTTGCAGTACATGGCACACACACAAAAATTGACCATGCCCTAGGGCATAAAAACCTCACAATCCAGTTCAGAAAGGAGAGATAGTGAATGCATCCTTCTCAGATCATAAGGCACTAAAAATTATACATAATAAAAGGCCATGGAAAGATAGATCAAAAATTAATTGGAAACTAAATAATCTAATCCTAAAGAATGAGTGGGTTAAACAACAAACCATAGAAATGACCAACAACTTCATTCAAGAGAATGACAATGATGAGACAACCTACCAAATCTTATGGGATACTGCAAAAGCAGCTCTTAGGGGTAGTTTTATATCTTTGAATGCCTACATGAATAAAATAGAGAAAGAAGAGATCAATGAATTGGGCATGCAGCTGAAAAAGCTAAAAAAATAACAAACTGAAAAGCCCCAAATAAAAACCAAATTAGAAATACTGAAAACCAAAGGAGAGATTTAAAAATTTGAAATTAGGAAAACTATTGAACTAACAAACAAAACAAAGAGTTGGGTTTTTTTGAAAAATCAATAAAATTGATAAGCCTTTGGTCAATTTGATCAAAAAAAAGAAATAAGAAAACCAAATTAAATTACCAATATCAAAAATGAAAAGGGTGAACTCACCTCCAATGAGGAGGAAATTAAAGCAATGATTAGCAATTATTTTACCCAACTGCATGCCCATAAATTTGACAACATAAATGAGTTGGATGATAATTTTAAAAAATATAAATTGCCCAGATTAACAGAAGAGAAAGTTGAATACTTAAATAACCCCATCTCAGAAAAAAGAAATTGAACAAGCCATCAATGAACTCCCTAGTTAAAAATCTCCAGGGCTGGATGGATTTTCAAGTGAATTCTATCAAACATTTAAAGAGCAGTTAATTCCAATACTAAATAGACTATTTGGGGAAACTGGATAACGGTGTGACAGAAACTGGGCATAAACCAATGCGTGACACCATACACAAGAATAAAGTCCAAATGGGTACATGATCTAGGTATAAAGATTGATACTATCAACAAATTAGGGGAGGAAGGAATAGTATATTTATCAGATTTATGGAGAATGGAGAATTTTTTGACTAAACAAAAGATAGAAAACATTATGAAGTAGAAAATGGGTAATTTTGATTACATTAAATTGAAAAGCTTTTTTACAAACAAACCCAATGCAACCAAGATTAGGAGGGAAGCAGAAAACTGGGAAAGAATTTTTGCAACTAGTATCTATGATAAAGGTCTCATTTCTAAATATTCTAGAGAACTGAGTCAAATATACAAGAATACAAGTCGTTCCCCAACTGATAAATGGTCAAAGGATATGAATAGGCAGTTTTCAGAGGAAGAAATTAAAGCTATCTATAGTCATACGAAAAAATTCTCTAAGTCACTATTGATTAGAGAAATGCAAATCAAAACAACTCTGAGATATCACATCACACCTATCAGGTTGGCTAACATGACAAAACAGGAAGATGATAAATACTGGAGAATATGTGAGAGAGTTGGAACACTAATTCATTGCTGGTGGAGTTGTGAGCTGATCCAGCCATTCTGGAGAGCAATTTGGAACTATGCCCAAAGGGCTACAAAAATATGCATACCCTTTGACCCAATAATACCGCTTCTAGGACTGTATCCCCAAAAGATTATAAAAACGGGAAAGGATCCCACATGTACAAAAATATTTATAGCCACCTTCTTTGTAGTGGCCAAAAACTGGAAATCAAGAGGATGCCCATCAAGTGGGGAATGGCTGAATAAATTGTGGTATATGAATGTAATGGAATACAATTGTGCTATAAAAAATGATAAACAGGAAGACTTCATAGAGGCCTAGAAAGACTTATATGAACTGATGCTGAATGAAAGTAGCAGAACCAGGAGAACTTTGTACATAGCAACAACCACAGTGTGCAAGGATTTTTTCTGATAGACTTAGAACTTAATTGCAATGCAAGGACTTAAAAAATTCCCAATGGTCTTTTAAGGCAAAATGCCTTCCACACCCAGAGAAAGAACTATGGAATTTGACCACAGAATGAAGCAGACCATTTTCTTCTGTATTACATTTTGTTTTGTTTTATGATTTCTCCCATTTATTTTAATTCTTCTATGCAACATGACTAAGGGGGAAAATGTATTTAATAGGAATGTATGTGTAGAACCTATATAAAATTGTATGTTGTCTCAGGGAAGTGGCGGGGAGGGAGGGGGAAACAATCTAAGTTATACAGAAGTGACTGCAGAACACTGAAAACAAATAAAATAATAATAATAAAAGAAAAAATCCAAAAAGGAAAACTCCTGAGGCAGCTCATTCTATTTTTTACAAAGTTCTAATTTTTAAGAAGCATTTTCCTATCATCAAACCTAACTTTGTCCTTGGGAACTTCTATCCAGTCCTCCTAGTTCTGTCCTCTGGAACCAAGCAGAACAAGCATAATCCCTATTTCACAAGACACCTCTTCAAATACTTGAAAAGGAAAATGTGATGCAAGGAGTAGAGTCAAGTCGGTGCAGTAAAGACAGGGATTTTCCTGAGCTTTCCCCCCAACCTTCTCCAAATACCTTTAAACGATGATTAAAACAAATTCTAGAGCAATGGAACCCACAAAAAGATGGAATGAAACCATTTTCCAGGCCAAGACAACTTAGATGGTCAGCAGAAAACATCTGTTGCTGTTGGGTGAGAGAGAAGCACGATCCAGCACAGGACCACCACCACAGACTAGGTCCCACAAACCAGGAGCAGGACTCAGGGCGACTGAATCAGTGGCAACAGTGGCTGTTTCCAGACCTCTCAGCCCACAGTCTCCAAGTCTTCTCTGGGCTAAACATTCCAGTTTCTTCTCATTTGCCTCATATGAACAGAATTACTGTCCTTCTTTATGCTGATTGTCCTTCTCTGCACACACTCCAGTCTTGGTAAACTTCACAACCTAGGTACCTTCTCTCCCCTTGCCCTGTCACCCTACTTAGACCTTTACTTGTCCTATTTTTGGATTTTAGATAAGAATAGGAACTAGAAGAATAGATATAGATAGATATACATGTATGTGTGTATACATATATATATACATATATACACATATACACACATATATAATAGTTGGTTGTTCTTTCTCAAAAAGGACCAAAATGACATCACTATGCTAGAGTCAAGTTACAGTGTATCCAACTGTGGCTGATCAGACCAATATGAATGTTCTACCACAGGTTACGCACAAATAGTCCATGTGAACATTTGGGGTGGATTCTTTAAATCTTCACATCTCTCATTTCTTTTGAATTACTTCAGTTCTGCTTTGCTCAGAGAGCACAGCACCTTCTCTGAGGTGGGCAAGCCAGGCTGAGCGATCCCGTGTCAACGTCTCCCATGTCACAAAATTAATTCCAAAGTTCTTAAGAGACACCTTGAGAGTGTCCTTGTATAGCTTCTTCTGACCAACATGTGAATGCATGCCCTATGTGAGTTCTCCATAAAATAGTCTTTTTGGCAAACACACTTACATACACATGTACATACATATTATTACACACATCCACACACATGCAGACTCTCAGTTGTATTTAGAAATGTAACTTACCCAATAGGGAAATAGGAGGGGGGAAAGGAAAAGAGAAGGGTTTGGGGGGATAATAAAAGGGAGGGTAGAATAAAGGATGTAGTGGTCAGAAGTAAAATAGAATTTTGAGAAGGGACAGGATAAAAAAATAGAGAGAAGGATAAACAGAAGAAAACAGGATAGAGGGAAATATGTAATTAATAATCAGAACTAAATGTGAATGGAATGAGCTCACTCATAAAATAGAAGCAGAAAGCAGAATGGACTGGAAACAGAACCCAACAATATGTTGTTTAGAAGAGCACATTTCAAACGGAAAGACATACACAGAATTAAAAAGATACAGGGCTTTAGAAGAATCTATTGCACTTCAGCTGAAGTAAAAAGGCAGGGGTAGCAATCATGAATGGGCAGATAGCTGGTACGTACATAGAGTGCCTGGCTTGGAGTCAGGAGTGGTGAGTTCAAATCTGTATAAGGCTGCGTGGCTCTGGGCATGTCACTTAAATCTATCTGCCTCAGTTTCCCCATTTGTAAAATGAGAAGCAAATGGCAAATCACTCCAGTACATTTGCCAAGAAAACCCCAAATGGGATCATGGAGGGTGAGACATGACTGAAAAACAAGTAATCATGATCTTACACAAAGCAAAAATCGACCCAACTAAAAGAGATAATGAGGGAAACCACACTTTACTAAATGGTACCGTAAACCATGAAGTAATATTAGAAAAAAAATTAAGGGCAAATTGCTCTGATAAAGCTTGAATTTCTCGAGCATGTAGGGAACTAACTCAAATGCATAAAAATACAAGTCATTCTTCAATTACTAAATGGCTAAAAGATATGAAGAGGCAGTTTTCAGAAGAAGAAATCAAAGCTCTCTAGAGTCACATGAAAAATGTTCTAAATCATTACTGGAGAAATGTGAAATAAAAAAACTGTGGGATGCCACTTCACATCTATCAAAAAGGATAAATGGTGGAGGGGATGAGAGAGAAGAGGTAGACTAATAAATTGTTGGTGGAGTTAGGAACTGTCTCAACCATTCTGCAGAATAATTTGGAACTATGCCGTGCTGTTGTGCAGGTGTTCCTGTTGTGTCTGACTCTATGACCTCATTTGGGGTTTTCATGGCAAAATCACTGGCATGGTTTACTACTACTCTCTCCAGCTCATTTTACAGATTAGGAAATTGAGGCAAACAGGGTGAAGTGATTTTCCCAGGGTCACACAGCTAAAATGTGTCTGGGGCCAGATTTGAACTCATTAAGGTGAGTCTTCCTGATTCCAAACCCAGAGCTGTAGTTACTGTGCACCTAGCTGTCCTTGGGACTATGCCCAAATTACTATATATCTATGTATGCCCTTTGATCCAGCAATAACACTACTTGGACTATACCCCAAAGAGAGGAAAGAAAAAGGGAAAGGGCTCATATGTACAAAAATATTTATAACAACTTTTTTTGATGGCAAAGAATTGGAAAACAAGGGGATACTTCTCAGTTGGAGAATGGTTGAACAAGTTGCGATATATGATTGTGAAGGAGTAGTATTATACTATAAGAAATAATGGGAGGGTGATTTCAGAAAAACATGGCAAAACCCATATGAACTGATGCAAAGTGAAGTGAAAATAAGTGAGAGATCATTGTGAACAGTAACAGTAATGTAATGATGATCAATTGTAAAAGACTTGGCTGCTCTGATCAATACCATGATCTAAGACAATTCCAAAGGACTCATGGTGGAAAAATTGCTATTCACCTCCAGAGACAGAACTGATGAACTCTGGGTGCAAAGTGAAGTATAATTTTCTTACTTTTTTTATTTTGCTGGGGTTTTTATCATATAGCTAATATGGAAATATATTTTGTGTGATTTCACATTTATAATTGATATCATTTTGCCAGTTTTCTCAGTGAATGGGTGAATATTGGGGGATCAGAGAAAATATGGAACTTAAAATTTAAAAATAAAAGAATATTTTAAAAATAATAAACTTTTTAAAATAATCAAAAAAGAAAAAACTATCTCCCTGACCATTGCTCTACCATATGTGTTATCCCCTTTCTATAAGCTTCATGAGGGCTTTGATTTTTTTTGTATTCCCCATACTTAGTCACATGATCATACATATCACATGGTCAGCACTTAAATAAATATTTTTTTCATTTTTTTACTCTTAATGGATCACCTCAGAATTAGTGTTGTACTCAGGTTAAAAAAATCAACATCATAAGGGCAAAATATGGGAATACATGGATAAATATTTCATATGAAAAAGATATGAGGGGTGTTTAATTAAGTTCAAGTTGAATACAAATCATTAGTATGATGTGGCAGATAAAAAGTTAGTGTAATCTTAAACTGGATTAAGAAAGATACAAGCTCCAGATTAGAGTCTCATTATACTCTCCCCTGATTGGGCAAAACCTAAAGTACTGTATTCAGTTCAATTTAAACTTTAAATTTTTAAAGGAAATTGATTTCAATTTAAGGAAAGTCACTAATAAACTGGAGAATATCCAGCAGAGAATAATAATTATCATGATGGACAAGATCATGCTATCCGAGGGCTGGAAGAAACTGGGATTGCTTAGCATGGAGAAAATCTATCAAATTAAATAAGTATTTATTAAGTAATTATTTTATGTCAGTCTCTATACTAAGCACAAGGGATATAATTATTAAGAATGAAACAATCCCTATAAAGAGTTTATATTCCAGTGAGGGAAACAAGAAGTACATTATAAATATATATAGCATAAATAAAAAGTGAATAAATATACATAAAGATAAATATGCATATATGAAGTAGAGAAATACAATAGTTTGGGAGGAAGAGAAGGAGCAATTGAGGGGACAAGGAAACATTTCAGGCAGAAGAAGGCACTTGAATTATGTCTTAGAAGAGAGGGGCTCTGTAAGGCAGAAGTAAGGAGGGAGTATATTCCAAGCAGGGGGACAGCCAGTACAAAGGCATGGAGCTGGGAAATAGAATGTCATAGCCGAGAAAACAGAAAGACCTGTTTGGCAGGATAGAGGAATGCAGGAGAGGAAGCAATGAGGTTGGAAAAATAGGTTGAGATGAGGTTATGAAGGGCTATAAAAGCTAAAGAGAGACATTTGTCCTACAGGCAATAGGGAACCACTAGAATTTACTAGATGGGGGTGGGGGGTGATACTGTCAGATCTGTGCTTAAGGAAAATTACTTTGGCAGCAGTATATAGGATGAAATAGAACAGTGGAAAACTAAAGACAAGAAAACCAATTAGGAGAATGTTGCAATAATCTAGGAGAGAGGTGATAAGGACCTGAACTGAAGCAGAAGCTTTTGAGTGGAAAGAAGGTATCAGACAGGAGGATGTAAAGTAGGTACAAACTGGAAGATCTGGCAAGGATGTGGATGAAGAAAAGATCACCAGATGTGTCAAATAAGAGATTGTTGATTACTTTGGAGAGAACACTTTTAGGTGAGTGACGAGGGGAAAAAAACAGAAAAGAACAGAGAAGTACATGAGAGGAGAGGAAGTAGATGTAATGCTTCATGATAACTTTATCAAGAAGTTCTGCTGAGAAACAGAGTATAGATATTGGACAATAGCCTGAGGTAAAGTTTAGTGAAGATTTTTCTTCTGTTTTGTTTTGTTCTATAAAGAATGAGGGAGACCTGGAAGGCGGTAGGGAAGGAGTCACTAGCTAAGGAAAAGTTGAAAAGTTGAGGAAAGAATGATTGAGAATGCAACCTGCTGGAAAAGACGAAAGGAAATGGAATCAGGTGCAGCTGACTTTGACCAGAAGAAGGGCCACCATTTTGTCAATCTGGTAGAAAGGAGGAAGGAATGAAACAAAATTTCAATGCGTTTTAGGAATATGATGGAGCACATAACCAAATGACTTCAATTTTTTTCCATAAAGTAAGAGGCAAGTTCTTCAACTTTAAGAGAAGATTGAGTGATGAGACAGATAGCCATCTTTAAATATATAAAAAGGAGTCTTGCCAAAGAGGAAACAGACTTGTTCTGCTTGGTCCCAGAAAACAGAAGTAGAAATTAAAGGAGTTAATTTAGGATTGACGTAAGGAAAAGCTTCTTACAATTAGAGCTGTCATAGACTAACATTCCATAGCATATACTAAAATGAGGTCCAAATGGATAAATGATTTAGACACAGAGTGGTATCATAAGGAAATTAGAAGAACATGGAAAAATTTATCTGTCATTTCTATGAATAAGGGAAAAGTTCATGACCAAACAAGAGCATAAGGGAATATAATGGAAAGTAAATGAATAATTTTAATTACATGAAAGTAAAAAGGTTTTGCACAAACAAAACCAGTGTATCCAAAATTGGAGGAAAAACAAGAAAGTGGGAAAAAATATTACAAGTGTCTTTGACAAATTTATCTTTCCTCAAAGAGACAGAGAACTGTACCAAATTTATAAAAAAGCCATTTTCCAACTGAAAAATAGTCAAATGATATGAGTAAGCAGTTTTCAAAAGAAATCAAAGCTATCAGTTGTTACCTGTTTCTGTTGCTGTTGCTGTGTTTGTTCTTTGTTTTTGAAGAAGACCATGACATCAGAGAAATGATGACATGACTTGCACTCAACTTTGTTTTGAGTGAGGGAGGGCTGTGCAAGGTCAGCAGCCTCATTTTGTCCTCCTGAGTCATCACACACATAAAAATGTTCTAAATCACTATTGATTAGATAAATGTACATTAAAACAACTACCTTACACCTATCAGAATTGGCTAACATGAGAGAAAAGGAAAATGATAAATGTTGGCGGGGCTGTGGAGAAATAGGTACATTGCTGGTGGAGAACTAAGGTTCTTTCCCTTATACTCCATAATGGGGCTAAAATTATTCTTCCTTTTTGTCTACTTCATTCAAATTATAAGGCAGGTTAGGTTCAGAGGGAATCTTATTTTGCCTCTTCTGATATTATTAAAGAATTACTAGATTGGAGTTCCAAACAGGAAAAGTCATTTCCTTTGGAAGGGACAAGAAATTAACTGCATTCAGCCCTGACTTTTGGCATGCCCACTGCAAACTAACACAGGAATGTTGGTCAGTCCTCAGATCACAAGTTAAGAGGAATTTTACCTAAAGAAGGAAGGCAGGGAAAAGCCCTAAAATGGCAATAAAAATCTCCCAAGGAAAAACATGGCATCAATCTAATAAATAAATACAGTCAAGGAGAAGAGAAAAAAAAGGCCCTTTCCAATCCTATCTGAAAACATCAGCAGGCACAGCATCGCCTTTTCCAAAAGCCATTGGAAACGTTTTCAGTTCCAATTAGTGGAAACTTCCTCCAGACCTGAGATTTCGACAAGTTGCTTTCTTCCTTGAGCTGAGCCAGGGCTTGTCTGGTTTTGATGAGATGTTTCCACAGATCTCAAGTTGCAGCCTAAAGATATGGTTAGTATCATGATTATCATATGGGGAATAAGTCACATCTACCTAGATGCAACAAGAGAGTAATAAACATATATACCATACAACTCTGATGAACTTGCCCTGGGAACAAAATTAAAAGACAAAATCCCAGGGCTATTTTTCAGAGGCACAAATTAGGAACCGAATAGAAAGGCAGGGAGATGACAGTGAGTCCTGGGGCTGCAGGCTTGGTAGTTGAGCAGGGACAGACTCCCACAGTTTAGAAATGATGCAGCTAAATCATCGAAGAGGCAAGGGGAAATAGAATGACTATCAGGTTTGGCTCAAAGGAAAAAGATATATGAGAAGCACACTGGGAAACTAAATTTATACAACCCAGGGAGGGAAAAAGCTGGAGGGGGGAGGGGGTAAAGGGGAAACTTGAGCATAATCTATAAATAGCACCAAGGTAATGACATAAATACTTTTTAAAAAAGGTATCATGGTCTTTGAAGGTGAACTAAGAATAAAAAAACTTTACATTTCTTCCTCCTTATTTCATATAGCACCAGTACAAGCTCATCATCAGGTTTGATTCATGGTAATATGATCCCCACAAGACACTAAAGATGATCTGTACAGATCCTTATGTGCAGAAAAAGCAATGGTTTGACTCTGCTTGGGATCATGAATAATTTCCCCACAAAATGGGCATGGTCCTCCCCTGCTCAAGCTAGAAGAGAAGCTTAGACCACGATAATCATGAAAATAAAGAGAATAGGGGAATAGGACCATAAAATTATGAAGCTAAGAAAACTTTCAGAGGGGGGAAATAGAATTAATGACTCATTCCCACTAAAATTAAAGGGGAGATCTAGGCTCAGGGTATTGTAACTAACATTTTAGAAAATCCATGGAATCGATAATCAGGAAAAATATTCAGGGTACCATCACTAATTCATTCAGATTCTAGTCAGTGGTATTTAAACGGGGATGAACCAAGATTCGGAATACAGACTTCTTTGACATTCTGTGATCTTACAATGCTGTAAGTGTAGCACCCACTGAACCCAGAACAGGGTTCTGAACTTGGAGTCTGTGAATTTATGTGTGCATATGTATGTGTGTATGGACATACACATATACACATTTATATGTACGTGTGTGTACACATGCACACATATACTTATATGAGTGTGGTATACACATAAATATGCTAAATATATGTTTATATATACACATACAGACTTATATATACACATGAAAAGCATACATACAGCCATGTGAATATGTGCAGAAATGCATATATAGAATTGCATTTCAACATAATTAGTTTTCTTTGTAATCCTATGTATTATATTTCATGCATTTAAATGCATCATTCTGAGGAGTCCATAGGCTTCACCAGATTGCCAAAGGCTACATGATGAAAAAAGAAATCCTAACCTATGAGACCAGGTTCTGTTTCCCCCTCACTCCACAAATGTTCGTTTGTTTTTATCCATTAGAATGCCTTCCATGAAAATCTCTTCCCACTGTATTTATTTCTAAAGCATTGATCAGAATTAAAAATACATAAGGTTCCTATAGTATAGATCTGACCATGTTGCTCCCTGGCTCAAAAGTCTTCTGCACTTTTCCATTACATGCAATATATAATACAGATTTCTGAGCCAAGCATGCAAGGACTCTGCAATTTGGCTCTGCTTTGCCTTTCTAGCCTTACTTCCTATTTTTCATGCGCCCTAGACCCTAACTAAACTGAATCACAGTAGCAATGCCACACACCTAGCCCACCCAGCATCTTGTATGTGACAAATATTGTATGTAATAAATAATTGTTGAATTGAAGGTTTCATTTAACTTTTAAAGTTTAATCATTTTTGCATAGATATGTGAACCTCGTTATCTATCGGTAACCGGCACCTTAGGATTATATGTCATGAATCCAATTTTTGGATGAGATCAAATTAAAGCAAAGGATTTTAAATTTAATCTCCTTCTGTGGTTTTCTGTGATGCAGCTCACTCTGGGTTCTCTTCCCTGTATCTGATTACTCCTTCTCAGTCTCCCTTGCTGAATCATGATCCATATCACACTCTTATGGGCTCTTTCCTAGTCCTCTCTTCTCTCTACAACTTACTAACTCTCGTGGATTTATTATCTCTGTTCTGATAACTCCCACATTTCTACACCCTGTCAGCTGCTAGGTGCCTCAGTGCCTAGAACACTGGACTTGGAGTTAAGCAGACCTGAGTTTGATTCCTTCCTGTGATACTTACTAGCTCTGAATAGCCTGGGAAATTCATTCAATCTCTCTCAGTCACAGCTTCCTGACCTGCAGAACAGGGAAGACAATAATAACCTCCTTCTTCACAGAGTTGTATAGATCAAGGGATAAAAGGGTAAAGTAGCTTCTATTATCAAGCAGGAAGGAAACAAACACAATAAACTCAATAATCAGAATAACTCTCCTCCCTTCCGAATTTGCAGACATGACCTTCCCTCAAGCTACCAGGGGCACCCTCAGCCTCTGGTGATATCTCTAGTATTTCCTAGATTAGCTGGTCCAGTCTAAGATCTGTGACTTCAAAACACACACACACACACACACACACACACACACACACACACCCCTTTTAGCACTTTATATAACAGATAACAGTCTGACAATTGCCCACATTTACTATTAAGAAGGTAATTTATTGATGATTATTTGAGGGTAGAAGAGGGAAGGTTAAATCTATGTCTCTCAGGACCTTTACAAACCAGTTGTATCTTTTTATATTAAATATAGTATACCTATATATTATATATGTATCATATATAATATATACACATGTATATATTATATATGATACATATATAAGTCACTTAACCCTGTTTGCCTCAGTTTTCTCATCTGTCAAATGAGCTGGAGAATGAAATGGCAAATTATTCCAGTACCTTTGCTAAGAAACCCCAAATGGGGTCACAAAGAATTGGACATGACTGAAAAAAAGATTAAACAACATACTTTTCTGGTATGAATTTCTAAAACAGGTGATTGTTTTGCATAAAGTGAACTTTCCTAATGTAACACTGCAAAACAGATAGCAGTTATTTAGGCTTCTGAAATCCCACCACAAGACTTGTGCTTAGGCATTTAATTTTCTTCTTAAAGTTTGTGACTTTTCTGCACAAACTTTGACACAGGGGCAGATGGAATGTCCAAGAAGTTATCAAAACTATGAAGGCAGAGTTTAGTTCACTCTGAATTAAGCCTGCATTGTCAAGAAAGAAGAGTTATTTTTATATAATTCTAATTGTAGGATCATAGAATTTGGCATTGCAAGGAACCTTGAAAATCAACTCACCTAAATTTTCCATTTTAGAAAAGAGGACAGTGAAGTCCAGAGAAATTAAATGACTTAACAAAGGTCACAAATTGAAAAACCATGATTTAACCCAAGTTCACTGACTCCATGTGCTCTGTACATTCCATCACAACACATTTTTGAGTTCTTGCTAATTGATATGCTACTATACTGTAGATAAAGATAAAGATTATCTCCCCATTTCAACAAAATACATTTTTCCTAGAGTCATTCTGCTATTGGTATATTCTGTACATCTCTCTCCTGTCTACACCATGATAGCATATTTACTCACTTTACCCTTAATCAAATTATCTATGCCTACCTCTAAACTATCTCAAAATCATATAACTGATTTGCAGCCAGTCTTCTCACTTTCATTTTACCATCTTCCTTCTCAAAATCCTTCCCGTTTAAAAAGCTCTGAAATCCTACCTCTTCCTTCCTTAGCAGTAGATATCCTTGACTCCTATTTCTCTGAGGTTAAAGAAATTCTCTTATTTATCTTTGTCCTCAATTACAACAGCTTATATAAACTAGCATTTATATGGTGCTTCACGGCAAGTGGGCATTTCTAAAGTTAATTTATCTATCTCAATTCTGTTGAGATACTTTCTGACATCCATTAGAATCTAAACTCTTTTAAGTGCAAGGATGATGTTTTTATCTTTCGTTATGTCCCCGGTAATACACAATGCTTAATAAATGCCCATTGACTAAATCAACTCCTTAGGGATTTTGTTCTCACACAAAGGTACCCCCTTAGAGGAAAAACTGCTTGATGTTTCTTTTGCCTCTACTTACTGATTCATCTCTCCTTTAACCACCAAACTTATAAAACAAGTAGTTTAAACTACTGCCTTCTTTTCCTCCATACCTATTCCATGTTTAGTCACTGGATATCAATTCTCAGCATTGTACTGAAACTCTAAGGTCAACAATGACTTCCCTCTAGCCAAATCTGTTGTATTTTCTCAGGTTTCAGTTTCCTTTGCAATTGTGTAGTATTTGACACTGCTGACCACTCCCTCACTCTCAAAACTCATTCTTACCCTTGACTTCCATAATAGGATTACATTCAAATTTTCCATCACCTTGACTCCTTTTATTCCCAATCACCCTCGACTGTGGACATTCAGCAAAGATTAATTATTAACATTCTCCTAATTATGCTGATTTCCTTCCTTGAAGAACTCATTCATTCCCTAAACTGCAGCTATCAACGCAACCCCAGTTTCTCTCACTTGAACTCCAATCTTTCCAACTGCTGGATTCCTCATCATCATCTTCAATTTAACATGTTCAGATCTTATTATCTTCATCCCAAGTTAGACTTCCCTTTTCATCTTATCTATCATTATCAAAGTGAAAAAGCTTTATGGTCACCTTATGACCCTTTGCTTAATCCTTAGATCAAGTTATTAGGATCTTAGATGTAAGGCTAGAAAGGAACCCATCTAATCCACACACACACACATACACACACACACACACACACACACACACATTTCATTCATTTGGAACCATACAAAATAATGCTTAGTCTCATGCTTCTCTCCAAGGTTATGGAAGAGGGCACATTAAGGCATCTAGAGGACCAGAAGAGCAGTGGATCATTCAGTCCACAGGTATATTTGAAATAGGATTTTATTGGATAAGAAAGCTAGGTAGCACAGTGCATAGAATTCAACTTCTCTCTCCTCCACAAAAGCCAAACCCATCCTCAACAATACAGCTATTCCTGATCTCCCTTTTTTCTGACCTTACTATTCAACTTGGTTTGCCCATCTGCAATACAGCTGGCTACTAAACAGTTCAATAATGGAAGTAGGCATTTTGATGATACTCACTAATTGAGCATAGAAATACCTATACAGTGGGACAAGTACTCTCTCAGCAGAAACTTTCGTAATACTGTTTCTGCTGAATAAAAGCAGAGCACAGTTTGCTTCCATTATTTCAGATTCCACAATAGTTAGAGACAGTATCTCCAGTATACTGAAGTAGGAGCAGGATGCTGAGCTTAATAGTCTTGAAGACCTGGGTTCAAATCCTACTTCCAATACTTCCTAGCTATATGACTGGGAAATTCATTTAACCTGACTCCCAGTTACCTCATCTATAAAATGGGGAAAAGAGTGACTACCTCAGAGGGTTGTTTTGAGAATCAAATGGGATAATATAAATAAAGTACTTAGCACCAGGCTTGGCACGTTAACAGGTGCTTGATAAAAGCTTTCTCCTTTCTCTTCCTCCTCATTAACAGTATTGTTGTAAGGAACCAAATAAGATAATGCATGCAAAGTATTTTGTAAACCTTAAAGGGCTAATATTGTGCTTTTAATTCCCCATTTTTATTTCCATTGTGAAGACCTAGCAACAGAATGCAAGACCTGTGTGGAAAACGAGATAAAATGTAAAGAAGGGATATGAGAAGACATCTTCTTCCAACCCTTTGCCATTGGCCTGGGGGTAGGGCCTGGGAGTAAGGGGTAGGTGGGTCTATGGGTGAGGAATATCATATTATATACATATGAAATATGATCTGCAGAGTATTTTTAACATATTGATTTTCTCTGATTTTTTTTACTCTTTTTTCTTTTAAAACATTCTTTATTATATGAGATGACTCTCCAGGAGGGGTTGGAAGAGGGATATAGTAAAAATTTTAGGTGGATATAAAAGATTTCCATCATTTTTAATGGCCTGTCCTTGCTCTGAAACAGCTTTCATCTACTGCCTAGTTACCCCACTAGTAGTTTAGCCACCAAAGTATGATGATCTCTGTTCATTCTTTAATTACCAAATTATTTAACTACTTGGTAACAATAATAGCTAACATTTATATAATACTTTAAGACTCAGAATGCACTTTACATATATTATCTCAATTGAGCCTCAAAACAACCCTGTGAGTGTAGTTCTATTATAATCTCCGTTTTACAAATGAGGAAATTGAGTTTCAATACGACTAAGTCATTTGCCCAAGCTCAGACAGCTAGAGTTAGGTCTGAGGTAGGATTACAAGTCCAGTTCTTTATCCACTGGCCCACCTCACTTTCTTGTCCAATCCATTGTCTAGCCACATGGACCTGGGAAACCCGATGATCAGATGCTATTCTGGTTCTGCCTCTATCCAAATCTGATCTATCATTGGAAAGAAGGATAAGGCTAATGTTGCTTTGCATGACTTTGAATGAATGAATTACTTGGAATTGGGTGAGAAGGAAGGTGAGAAGGGATTATTTTGTTTGGGTTTTTATTTCTGTGAATGTTGCTTTTCCACAAAAGTTGTATTTCCCTCAAGGCTGGATCACTAAGCAGCTGAGGTATATTGTCCACCGCCTCTTACCAACTTTATTTCCTTCTTACTGCATTTGCAACTTTGCCATTTATCTTTAGGTTAGTCAGCAAGCAAATAGAAAATATAAGAAATATAAATATTTTATTTAAAGCAGTGGCTGAAGCTTGATATACTGGAAACCACAGGCTGCTACTGATTTTGTTTTCATTGCACTAGACTGACAACAATACCATTTATCTTATTTCTCCTTCTTGTTACCTTTTTAAATATATTTTATTCATATTTCTATTTTTACATAGTCTAATATCCTCCTGTATCCTTCTGCTTGCTCCTCCCAGAAAGCTATCATGTAAAACAAGGATTTTTTTTTAAAGAAAAAGAAGATTTAAAAAACCAGCAAAACAAATCAATACATTGGGGAAGGGGGGATTTGACAATATATGTGAAGTTCAAAGTTCAACACCATGAAGTCCCCACCTCTTTGATGCTTCCTTTTATCTGTTCTCATGTCTGTGTTTATCCCCATTCCATTCCATCATGCCAGAGTTTCTGAATGTTGGCATGAAGAAAATTAATTCAATGAAGGAGGCATAATAAGTTCAGATACTGAGCCCCTACATATACTTATCTTTTATGAGGGAGGAAAAGAAGGTTGAACAAGTAGACTTATTTATAATACAAGTGAGGAGGGGGGACCTAGTCCTCTCCCGTCCAAATGGAAATTTTAAACAATAATGAAATAATACTTTCTGTTAACCTCTCAATTCTTTTTTCTTCCTCTCCGCCAGAGATATATGATTTTACTCTCAGTGCATTAAATGCACTATAAATGAAACAAAAATGGTGCCCAAAACAATGATTAGAAAATGTTCCTAATAGAGAAAAATTAGTTACCTTCAGTAAAAATGTTTTCTAGTTAAAAAGGTACAATACTAACTGGCACTGAACAGGAATATAGTCTCAGGAGTATGGATATCACGTACAAACACCAACAGTGGTAATTATGCTTCAGTGTCTTTTTCTGCTATGTCTCTGATTTTCCATAATCTAGACAAAAATTATCATTTGGAATAAAATGCAATAGTCATAATAGAACTTTCCTTTTATCTTTAAACTGCATACAAAAAAAAAAGATGGAAAAAGTGTCCAGCAGTGGTTTCAGTTTTTTGCTTTTGTTTTTTTCTTACCCTGAAGCAGACAATCTCTCATCAAGAAGAAAGAAAGATAATCTCTTGTTTCTGTGAACAAAACTAGACTTAGCACTGAAGGGCAAAAACGGGACCAACGGGCAGAAGCTAGAAGGAGGCTGTCTTCAACTTAACAAAAAGGAGGAAACGTCTAGAGATGTCCAACAAAGCGATGGGTTGCTAAAACAGGAAAATAGTTTTTTTCATCAATGAAAATGTTTAAGTGGAATCAGAAAAACAATCATTAGATAGGGATGCTCCAGACAGAGTTCATGACCTGGGGGAGGGTTCAACGAGGTACTATCACATCTTACATTTTCTGATTTTAAAAGACATGATCATAAATTTACTTGTTCTACTTAATATGCATTAATGGTCTATTCTAATAGAATGAAGCAAAACTGGTATCCAAACAATAATTAGAGAATGTTCCCAATGGCAAGAAATTAACTGTTTTTTGGTAAATATATCTTTGAATTTAAAAGAGACAACATTTGGCTATTCATCCTTCGTTCTTGAAGAAGACCAATGACATCAAAAAGTTGGTGTCTTGACTTGCAAGTGAATTAGATTAAATGAGGCAGAACTACACCAAGTCATCAGTTTCATTCTCTCCTCCACAGTCATTAGAAGACATAGGGCAAGACTTCTGGTGATGGCCCAACAAGCAGTTGGGAGACCTTGGTCATTTTAAGCTAAAGTCCTTCTCAGGTCTGTTTGTCTGAGGCAACACCCATTCAATAATTAAAGGCTAGGTATAAATTGAGGCAAAAGATGGTTGAGTTTCCTTTCATAAAAGAATCAACCTGACAGTGTGTTCGTCCTTCGTTGCCAAAGAAGACCATGCCATCAGAGAAATGATGACATGACTTGCACTTGACTTTGTTTGAGTGTGGGATGGCTGTGCAGGTCAACAGCCTCACTTCTCCCCCAGAGCCATCTGAATCCAGTGACCTGATATTCATCAGGAGTACTGGAGATGGGTCAGGCTGAGGCAATTGGGGTTAAGTGATGCCCAAGGTCACACAGCTAGTGTCAAGTGTCTGAGGTGAGATTAGAAGACCTTCAGATTTTCTGGCCAGAACAGAAACAACTACTCAAAAAATACAATACTGACTTGCAGTAAGTGGGAATATATGCAAAATATTACATATATTATAGCTCCTTAAGAGTAAGGACCCTTTTATTTTGTACCCCAGAGGTTAAAATGGGAGTACTTAACAAATACTTACTGATTCATTGAGGATCGAGAAATATACTCTTGATCAAAACATTTTAGAAAGGTTTTATACTCCAGCCAGTTCTGCTATAATGCTTGTTTTGAAAACGTGAGTTTGTTTCAACATGATTTTATAATATATGATTCTGTCCTCAAGACATAGCAAAAATCAGAAACCTTCACCCCTTCACAATAATTCATGGTCTGAAACCTAATACCCATATTTACAAGCAAAGATCAGGTCTTTTTCAAGGCAAAGCACCAGATTCATTGCCTATCTTTTAGTGCAACAGGGGTTGTAGGCAGAGGAGGGCTTGTCCACACTTCCGTACTCCTTTCTCCCTCACCTTCTACCATGGCTGCAGCTCCACATCCACAAGTTGTAGGCCATCTTGTCACTGTAGCCATCAACTTTGCCTAGTCCTCAGCATAGTCCCATTGGAATCAAGAGGCAAGGCTAACAGCAGCCCATGGTCATGAACATCACCATTTATTGTAGCATTTATGTATTTCTTAACTATTTATAACAGTGCTACCATGTTTATTAGGCTCCTATCTTCTTTTTACATGTCACTAAAGCTCTTGAGGGTGGCTATGTGGCACAGTGGATAGAGTGCCAGCCTAGAGTAAGGAAGACGTAAGTCGAAATCTAGCCTCAGACACTTACTAGCTGGGTGACCCCAGCCAAGTCACTTAACCCTGTTTTTCTCAAGTTTCCTCATCTGTAAAATGAGCAGAAGAAGGAAATGGCAAACCACTCCAGTATCTCTGCCGAGAAAACTCCAAAATAACAACACAAAGAGTTGGACATGACTGAAGAACAAAAGTTTTCAGTGCCGTGGCCCCCTAAGCCCATTTTTCCCATAAATCCTTTGGTTTGTATTATGCAGTTTTACACAGTGATATGATTTTTATGAATACCTAAGTCATCTTACAACAGAACTGACTATGTTTTCTACTTATTTACACATTATGTTTTGTGCTGTAGTTCAGACAAACCAAGATCATAATGCTAGACCCATGCTTATTCAAGACCTACTGGTGTTAATGTGTGATTAGAAATTCAATATTATGTATATCAGTGGAAAGCAAGCAATGTAGTTCTTAATTTGCTGGTTGGGAGAAGTACATCAAATAATAAGAACACCTAAATGCTAACCAAATAACACCTGACAATGTGACAAGGAAAACTTTAAAGTTGGAAACCTGGGAACATTCCCTGTGCTGTCACATTATGTCTACCAATTATGGAAGCAAATATTGCAATAACACCTGTTGTAATGTATTTCTTTCTGGCATGGTTAATTCATTTTATCCCACTTAAGATGCATTGGTACAGCCAAATGTCCTGTTATGTAACATGGCAGGTGATGACATTTATGTTCTGCTTAGAATATGATTTTATAACGCCCTTCAGCCCACCACCACCACCACATGCACTAAACTTAATCTTAAATCTACCTTGATAAATCCATTTTTGTTGTTTAGTCATTTTTCAGTAATGCTTGATGCAGCATGACCCCATTTTGGGGTTGTTGGTTGTTGGCAAAGATAATGGAGTGGTTTGCCATTTCCTTCTCCTTTTACAGATGAGGAAACTGAGGCAAAGAGGGTTAAGTGACTTTTCCTGGGTCACAAAGCTAGCAAGTGTCTGAGATTAGATTTGAACTGGTTAGTCCTCAGTTCAATGCTCTATCCATTGCACCACCTAGCTGCCTCGTTCATCCCTAGCTTCCTTCAAATCACAACTTGGCAGTCTTTCCAAGAGGCTTTCCTGATGCCCTCAATTATTAATACTTTATTCTTGACACTATATTATGTACATAATATTTACTTACTTTTTTTTACAGGTTGTATATCCCATTAGAATGTAAGCTTCCTGAAAGCAGGGATTATCTCACAGGATTATAGATACCAAGCTGGAAGGAATCTCAGGTGCTATCTAGTACAACTCCTTCATTTTTCAAATGAGGAAACTAAGGCCTAGGGAGGGTAAGTGATTTGTCTAAGGTCCCTTAGCAAGCATCAGAGGTAGAATTTGAACCTGTTTTCTTACTTCAGACCTTTCTAGTCTTGACAGAATCTAGCATAGTGCCTTGCATATATAGTACACACTTATAAACAGTTGTCAACTAGTACTCAACTGAATCCCAGTAAGCTCCTAGAAGGCAGGGATTGTTTCATTTTTGTCTTCCCTCCCTGCTGATTCATCAATCATCACTAATAGATGAGACAATACTTCTTTAAATCCTTTCTAACATGTTTTATATACAAGTTTTTTAAAAGAATTAATAGGTAATGGGTCTTATTTCTGAAACAGGTGGCATAGTGGCTAGAGTGTTAGGTCTAGAGTCAGGAAGGATTCTTTTCCTCAGCTCAAATCTGGCCTCAGACACTTACTATGTGACCCTGGACAAGTCACTTAACCCTCTTTGCCTCAATTTCCTTCTCTGTAAAATGAGTTGGAGAAGGAAATGGCCACCCACTCCAGTATCTTTGCCAAGAAAACCCCAAATGGGCTACTGAAGAGTTGAACATGACTCAAACAAATGAACAATAACCACACAGCCTTCAGACTAAATTTGACTATCACATTATGGCACAGTAACCCAGTAGTAACAATAAGTAGTATTTATATAGCAGTTTAAGGTTTATAGAACACTTTACCTCATTTTATCTAAATAACAACCTTGGGAGGTGGGTGCTATTGTTATCCCCATTTTACAGATGAGGAAACAGAAGCAAACAGTGATTAAGCAACTTGCCCAGGGTCACACAAATAAGTGTCTGAAGCTGAATTTGAACTCAGGTCTTCCAGATTCCAAGTACAATGCTCTATCCACCCTGCCAGCTATCTGCCTAACTCAAGCAAGAAATTCAAAATCAGTCTAGTACTTGATCATGTGTCCATGTTCCCAGCAGCCCTTGTACCCCTCACTTATCCTTCCAGTGCATACACTTTGCAGCAATTGGAGGTCAGTGTGAAACTCCATCCCAAGTGTGCTATACCAACATGCTGGCAAGGAACTGAAGATGAATGGGGGAGAAGAACTGGTAGTGTGCCTTTTTGGCTCTGATTGATTGATTTCATAATCTCACATTGTTGAAACCTGGGAAACCAGGTTTTTCTCTCTGATACTCACGAGCAATTTACAATGTATGACAGTATGTAAAAGCAGAAGGAACTCCGGTGTTGATTAGGCAAAAGCCAGACAAGAACAATTACAGAAACTGGGCTGCTTGCCCTGCACCCACTTCTAAGTGACAAATTGAAGAAAGAAGAAAAAAAGGAAGAGTGAGAGACAAGAAAGGGAAAAAAAGACTGAGAAAAAGAAATTCCAAAAACATTTTATTTTCCGGAAAGCTGGTTCTTGAGCAGTCTGGTTTATAATCAAATAGTTCAGGTGCCACTTTTCAAGTTATATTAACTTTTTCCTTTAACTTTAATCCCATAAAGAGATAGCGAGCATAAGGAACTAGTTTTATCTAGGATTTATAGACCTTTAAAAGAATAAAAAAAAGTGTTCAAATTTGCACGTTGACAAGGAGAAGATTTAAATTTGCAAGTGGAAAGGAAACAGAGCTGAAATGGCAAGCAGTATCTCTTCAAGCCCATCATGATGTTAATGCACAATTACACTGGGCTGGCCTCATCAGTGTACAGGGCACATTCAAATCCCAAAAGAATTTTCTATGACCAGTTCTGTGACACAATATGCTGCAGAATGTTCCATTAAATCAGAAAGATTTTCTAAATACACATTTCAGGGCAGGCAGCATTGGTCCTAAGGAAAGGAATTGGTGCCCTGCAATGTAGCACACAAACGTGATGGGGTGTGGTCCAACTTTACAGTAGCATCTAACACAGTGAGAGAGAGAGAGAGAGAGACAGAGACAGAGACAGAGACAGAGACAGAGACAGAAAGACAGAGACAGAGAGACAGAGAGAGACAGAGACAGAGAGACAGAGACAAAGACAGAGAGACAGAGACAAAGACAGAGAGAGACAGAGGGAGAGAGATGACAGAGAGAGAGAGAGAGAGAGAGAGAGAGAGAGAGAGAGAGAGAGAGAGAGAGAGAGAGAGAACTGTTTCTGTGAGTAGAGTTTCAGTCAAGCATTTGTGGATGACATTCTGGCTCCTGGATGGGATTATTTTCCCAGAGAGAAAAACTATCCAAGTGAGCTGTCCATTGATAACTGTACATGCTCGGTCAGCAATGTTTATGGCTACACAGCATTACTCAAAGGTAGAAACTTATAGATTCATTTCATCATTTTAAAGAGCTTTACATATACCATACTTAACAAAATCCTTTCAAATTTATGATAGATCTTATTGCCCCAAAATCAAACAAATACACAGTCTCAATTCTCCAGATTTTATAGCCTAGAAGATTCGTCCACCCCCACAACCTCTTGCTCCCGTTATTGAGTTGATCCAGGACCTCCATTTTGAGGAAGGCCCCAAGCCAACCATTCTTGATCCAGTTCCATTCTCACTCTTCACCACCATGCCTCTACACAGGTACCTTCCCTCCACCATACCACGCCCCCAAAACTTCCACCTTTTATATTATCTTCCTTAATTAGAATATAAGCTCGAGAGAACAGGACTGTATTTTTGCTTGTATCTATATCCTTAGCCCTGATCACAATGCCTCACACATAATAAGAATTTGTTAACTGCTTGATGAAGACTTCCTATCCAATCCATCCCTTACTCTGCTACCAAAATGAGCTTACTAATTTAAAGGGTAGGCTTTACCTCCATTCTCAAACTTTCAAGGATGTCACATTGCCTAGAAGATAAATTAAAAAATCCTCAGTCTGGAATGTAAGGTCCTTCACAGCTGGGCATCAACCTACCTTGTCAGTCTTATTTCACATTACTTCAGGCATTTCACATCCCAGCCGAACAGGATTATCAGATTTCCCTACTATTATCCCATCTCTCATCTCTGTGCATTTGCATATTCTCTGTCTCAATGACTATTAAAACTACTCTTTTTTCAAACTACGGTTCTCATGTTATCTTCCTTACTGAACGGGTAAGAGAATATAAGCTCTTCCCTGTCCATTTTTAGGCCTATGTGTCCACATGTGTTCCCATTTTTCCTTGAAACAGGGGCTGTGTTCCCAGGTCTAAAGGTATACAGACATTTCCATCATGAATGTCTTGCTGTTTTGAACTCCAGCCCAGTTCACAGCTATGATACATTCCATGCTAAGTCACATAGGATTTCACACCTTCTGGTATGGAATTAATTAGGCGTTAAGTCATGTGGGTTGTGATGACTTCTGGCTCTGAGCCTATTAGTTGAAAACTATATATACTGGGAGGCTGGTATTTTATTTTGGGGCTCACTCATGGGAAGAAAGTTTCTTTGTGATTTGGTCAGATGAGACTCTGGGTAGCTGTTGTGCCCCTGGCTTTGTGAACCCAAATATTGGTGCTCCCTGGTCTGGTGATTATATATCTATTACTTGTTTAGACAGCTGGAGCCATGTCTATTGGATTCATTCTTGGATACTTACTTGTCTCTGATGGAGTCCTAATAGAACTGCCCCCAGTCCCAATATTCTAACTTCATTATAGACCCTTCTTCAAAGTCAACTGTATCTACCTAGCCCCACCCCCACCTCACTTCTCACTAGAACAACAAGTATGTCCCTGAAACTCATAGTTCTCACAGAAACATCATGTATAGGAACTCAACCATTGCCTCTACCTAGACACTGCCCCCAGACCCCTCCCCACAGAAACAGATGTGTTCTTGTACTCAACCACAATCACATCATTCATTTAGCCCAAGACAGAACCACAATACCTAAGTATCCATCTTGACCAGACAGTACCACAATAGCTACTCAATCATTAGATAGTACCATCAGGATGTAGAGCAGGATGCTTGACCATCAAACCATAGAAGGGGCCCACTCTGCACCCGTGCAGTAACAGTAAAGAACTGACCTAGAATGAACTTAGGACATAGAAAGGCTTATTATGATATCACTTCCATATATATACCCCCTTAACTATGCATTATGGGTAATTGTGGGTGTAGTTCCACAGAGGCTGGGACCCCTCCTCCATTACCTAATCCCTTAACAAATTCCTCCTGCCTTTTTAATATTAATCATATCCCTATACTCTATATAAATTTTGATTGTGCAATCAGCATTATACACTCTGTAAAATTATATGTCTTACCTTACTGAAGTGGGTAAATTTACCTCTAAGGGACTTAGCCACTCGCCAGAGAATGAAACCACAAAATCATGATAAATCTTTCCAACCATCTTGGAGTCAACCTGAGTCTTTGAAATTCTTTGGAGAAGTCTCACTGAAATTCTATATGAACCTCATTACTCTGCTTATATATCTTTCTAACCATTTAATTAAAGTAAGATTATTAACCCCTTTAAAGTTGTCTTTCCTTTAGAAAAGGAGATCAAGAACCTGTGTTGGCAGTCTTCCTGTGTCCTGGTATTATTGGTCTTACATCTCTACAGCAGCTGCTACCAGCATTCCCACTTTTCTTAAAGAATTTTGTGTGGATTTCTCCTTTACCCCCATCACAAACCATCTTGTATTACACTGATTTGTATACGTCATCTATACCATAGTGGAGTATAAGCTCTTTGAGGTCAGACACCATGTCATGTTTCGTCTTTGTATTCAGTGTTTAACGCACAGTAAGTAAATGTTTGTTGAACTGATTTAAATTGCATGTAATGAGAACCAGAGGAAATCAAAACTGCACTGTGTCCACTACAACTTTTGTTGTCCAATCTCAAGTGGGCCCTCACCACAGCAAGGTAATCCTATGGTTTAGAAGTTTTCAGTTGAGTCTGTTTTTCAGAGGATTTCTTGGCAAAAAGACTAGAACGATTTGCCATTTCCTTCTCCAGTTCTCTTTACAGGTGAGGAAATTGAGGCAAACAGGATTAAGTGACTTGCCCAGGGTCACACAGCTAGCAAGTAAGGTCAGATTCAAACTCAGGTCTTCCTGTCTCCAGGCCTGACACTGCATCCACTGTACTTACCCAGCTGCCCTAATCTGTACTCACGTTCCCTATCTCACTTGCCACTATGCCTTTTCCAAAGCTCTTCTTCCAAGTCCTCATACCATCTCCTCTTTACCTTCCTTCACCTGAGAACCTCACTGAAAAACTAAGATCTTCATCATCATCATCATCATCATCATCATCTTAGTTATTCTTTACATAGCATGTTATGGTTTACAAAGCTCTGTATGTGTGAGTGTGTGTATAATGTATATGCTTGTATGTATTATCTCATTTTATCCTTAAAGCCCTGTGATATAAAGACTTGTCAGTCTTGTGGCACAGATGAGAAAATTGAGGCTAAAAGAAGTACCTTGACCAATGTAACATAGCAACTAAGTGTCTGAGGCAGACTTCAAGGTCAGGTATTACTGACTTCAAGTCCAGTACTCTATACTAGTCAGTTGTCATTCTCCAAGAGTGTCTCCTTCTCCCTCTCCCCTCCCCCTTACTTCAGTTCCCTAGTACTCATCTTTCCCCACTACCTACTTCTTCACTCCAGTCTCTGATGAGACGGTTCTACTTTTTTCTCAAAGTGAACCTGCCATATAGCCTTTAACATATCTCTTCCCATATTTTCTAGCATATTTCCCTCAACATTATCCCCTCTTTCTCTAGTCTTCAATTTCTCCCTACTGCAGGGAAAAAGCTTCATCTTCCCTCATCCTTAAAAAAACCTCAATTGATCCTACCATGTCTTGTAGTAATTGTCCATTCTCTCTCAATTAAAGTCCTTGAGAAAGCTATTTGTATCAAATGAGTCCACTTTTCTCACTGCCTTATAAACATCTGCAATCTGGCTTCCAATCTCAGATGCAACTAAAACTATTCTCTCCAAAGTTACCACTGATCTCTTAATTGCCCAATAAAATGGCCTTTTTTAATCCTCATTCTTCTTCACTTTTCCTCAGCATTAAACACCAATGACTACCCTCTTCTCCTGGCTGTTCTCTCCTCTCTGAGTTTTCATGACACTGCTCTCGTTGGGATCTCTTCCTATTCATCTGATCTCATCCTTAGCATGGTACCTATCATATGATAAGTACTTAACAAATGTCTATTGATTGATTGAGTTAGAGAAATAAGAACAAAATCTGACATTAACCTCCTTTTCTTTTACCCTGCAGAAAAAGGTAAGAAGGAAAGTTGCAGGTTCACCACCTTGCAAGAGAGGAAGCCAGGGAATCACCAGAAATTCTGCTTCTCAGAAAAAGCATGTTGCAGTGGAACAATGTTAAATTTGGAATCAAAGGATCTAGATTCAAATCCTGACTCTACCTATTCCATTACTACTACCTGGGTGACCTTTGAGCAAGTGATTTAAATTCTCAGGAATTCAGTTTCTTTTCTATAAAATGAAGGGGTTGGATTAAACCACTCCTAAGCTTTCTTCTAATTCTCAGTGTGGGTTATATTATCAGCTACAAATAGTACTTCATCGATTATTTTGAGGGTTGAACTCAAAATGATTCACTGGCTGTTCTGTAGAAAAAAAATTAGGTATTTTGAGCAACATGTTCTGGAATCCTTTACACCCTACATTGGCCTTCAAATAAACAACTGGGCAATCATTTCAGGACTTTATGCATCAAAATTCCAAAAGCTAGAGAGAGGAAAACCTGCCAGAATAGTATAATGGAAAGAACATTGGTTGTGAAGTCTGAAGATCGTAATTCAAATCCTGCTTCTTGTACTTGCTCTTTGTGCCCCTGAGTAAGTCTTCTCAGGGCCTTGGTGTCTTTTTTTGTAAAATGAGGAGGCTAGACTAAGATGGTCCCAGTGTTCATTTGAATTCTGGATGTGTGGATTTTATTCATTTCCCAGTTCTATAGTAACCACACCTCATCTTTTTCAGAAGAAAGATTTTTCTTTGAAGGTAGACGCTAACGTTTGGCTTTTGACCGTGCTTATAATTACATTCTTACTGGTTAACTCCCTCTAGGGAAACTCTTCTTACCAGTGCAGATCAAAAACTTTTCACACGGGCTGCCGTAGAGAGGCACCACATAGACGATAAATATTTCTTTACCAGAATTTATCAGCTGTTTAAAATAATCAAGACATGAAAAAACAGTGGTTATATAAAATAGGAATTAAAATTTGACTCATTTTTATCGAGAAAAAAGAAATAATAATTTTATTATTTATCCATTAGGTTTATAGGGGGAAAGTGTGTTGTGTCAGGAGGGGAACAAGAGAATGAGTATATATTAAGTAACCACTATGCACCAAGCACTGTGCCAAGAACTTTTTTATCTCACTTGACCCGGAAAGGGAAGAGACAGGATCAAATCTTACCTCAATATTCACCAGTTACTTGGCCATGCACAAGTAGCCAATCTCTCTGAGTCTCTTTTTCCTCATTCATAAAAGATGGATGATTCAATCAATAAGCATTTATGATGTACTAGGCACATGACTAGACACTGGGTATATATACAAAGAACAAAACAATCTCTACTTGCAAGAAACTTACATTTTATCTTTCATATCACCGTCATTGATCTGTTGTAAGGATAATGTGGGTATATCACTTTATTAAGCCTTAAAACACTATTTAAATGCCAGTTATGAATTATTGTTGGTATCTTTTCTCCTAAAGGAATTGTAAAGCAACTGACCCCTTCCCCATAAAATCACCACTATAGTTTTTCTTCACAAAAATGATGTTTGGCAAACACAACTGTTCATTTGTTTTATTGCTTTTTCTCCAGGTTTTTCTTTCCTGGGATTTGAATAAACTAGTGAAAAAAAAGACATAAATCTTTTAATATGAAAACTAAATCTCTAAAGTATACAATTTTTCAAACTATATGAAGAGTAACAAAGATAATGGTAATTGGATGGGAATGGAACACTTGCAAACAGGTTTACATGGAAAAAGATGGGATCTAATTTAGAAATAAAAAAGCAATTTCTCTTTTCTTTTTTTTAACATTTAGTCTGTGTTTACCTACCAATAAATAAATGTTTTGTCAGGTAATAAAATGAGGCAAATAGCTATGGGCAATGTCTTTAAACCGATAGGAATTCCAATATTTTTTCACCTTTGTTGTCAATATTTGTTTTTGTCATCTTGTGTTGTCTTAAGAAGAGTTTATAGAATCAAAGAATGTAAAGAGTTGAAAGGAACCTCTAAATATGGTCTAGTCCAAGTGTTTTACTTTACAAAGAAGGAAAATGAGGCACATAGAAGTTAACTGAGTTGTTGTCCAAGGGTCTGGCAGTTATTAAATGGCAAATCTAGCCCAAAGTCTCCCCTGGAACAGTTCAGGTTCATATCTCATCTTTCTAGCCCTGACAGCTCAGGCAATATCAGGAACTACAAATAACATTGAAGGAAAAAAAGAAGCTGGGGACAAAATGTAATTACCCTATGACAATATCATTATTAAATAATACTTCAGAATACTGATGTGGCCTAAGGTGACTTAAGAGAAAGTTTATTGAGAAGAGGGAGTCTTATAGTCAGTAATGACAGGATCATTAGTTGGAAGGGACCTTAGAGATAAGATAGCCCATCTATTTCATTTAACAAAAAAGGAAACTGAGTTCTAAAAGTAAATGATTTGTTTGTGATCACATACTTAATAAATAGCAAGGATAGTATTTG